>QLYP01000360.1:115677-133720 GCA_016647725.1 Nasonia giraulti
TAAAGGAAAGCCAAAAAGTTTCAAAAATGTAATGCTAAAATGTGGAAAGTGCATACAAAATAAAAAGCATAATTTGCCATTCTAAAATAATCGTAGTAGTACAAATGGAATATTAGAGTTAGTTCACACAGATTTAAATATACCACATAAAAATCAAGGTTTTGATGGATCTAAGTATTTCTTGACTTTTATAGATGATTTTAGTAAATGCGCTTCAATATATGTGTTGAAATCAAAGGATGAAGTGTACAATTATTTTTTAGATTATATAAATAAAGTCGAAAATTTAACTGGCAAGAAAATTAAAAGATTAAGGTGTGATAATGGTAGAGAATATATGAATAAAAACATGTTTAATTTATGTCGAGAAAAGGGAATAATAGTAGAACCATGTCCACCGTATGTACACAAGCTGAACGGAACAGCTGAGCGCTCTAATAGGACAATAATGAACTCAGCGAGATGTTTACTTTATGATTCAAAATTGAATATTAAGTATTTGCTAGAAATTATAAAAGCCGCAGGGTATTTAAAAAATAGAACAATAACAAATACAAGTGAGAATAAAATTCCGTTTGAAATATTTTTTTGGAAAAAGCCAAACATTAGTTTTCTGAAATTATACAGGAGTAAAGTATTTGTTCGAGTCCCAGAAATAAAAAGACAATCAGAATGGGGTGGAAAAGCTGACATAGGTATACTCGTAGGCTATAAAAGGGTTGGATACAGAGTTTTGGTAAATGTAAAAATAATAGTTACACGACGTGTAGACTTTATCAATAATGAAAATTTAATTGGATTTAAAGGTGATGATGAGAGTGATGATGAATCCGATATTAGTAGAAATGAAGACTCTAAATCAAACAAAATCGAAGAAAATGTTGTAAATGAAAATAAGAAAGAGAGAAACTAAGTAATAAATCAGATGAGAAAATTGATGATCAAGGAATTGGACTGCGAAGGTCAGAACGCGAAAAAAAGAAACCGGATAGATATGGTCAATCCAATTCGTATTATATTTACGTAAACATTGTAAGCGCAGACAACCCAAATACTTACTAAGAAGCTTTACAGGGAAATGATTGTGATTTATGGAAGGAGGCTATGAATGGAGAAATAAATTGTTTAAATAAAAATAAAACTTGGCAATTCGTAGAAAAGCCGAAAGATAAGAAAATTTTAGATTTAAAATGGGTATTTACAAATAAATCTGATAATCATAAAAAAGCGAGATTAGTTATACGAGGTTTTCAACAAAGAGAAGTACTGTAAGACTTGTATTCTCCAGTAGCTAAAATTCAAACATTAAAGTTACTATTGTCATACAAATGGATGTCGAAACCGCATTCCTGAATGGAAAAATTAAATCAGAAGTATTTGTAAAACAACCCTTAGGTTACAGTGATAAAACCAAAAGGTATATAAACTTGAAAAAGCGTTTTATGGACTGCGAGAAAGCCCGAGAGTTTGGTATGAATGTTTCGACAAATATATACAAAAATTAGGATTTAAAAGAAGTGTAAGCGAGTATTGTTTGTACACAAAATGTGAGAATAGCCAAACAATTTACTTGATTCTACACGTTGATGATCTATTGATTTGCGGAAAAAGAATGCGAAAAATTAATGAGATTAAAACCAAATTATCACAAAAAATTTCAATTAAGGACTTAGGCGACGTAAAGACTTATTTAGGAATAAATATTAATTATGATTATAAAAATTGTAAGATGGCAATGGACCAAAGTAATTACATAGTCATTAGCTAGACAATATAATATTGAAAATAGTAAACTATTTTGTTACGGGATATTTTAGATAAATCTCCCTCGAAAATATTATTTATTTTAACGAGTCTGATGTGCACAGACAACTATACAGCTATCGAGCAAAAAGCATGAATGGTCACGTCATGCGCTTCGCTCCCATGATCGATTCTTTTATTCTCTCCTTTCGTCGCGAGTGTTTATTGAACCACTGAATATTTATTTAAGTCTCTTACCTTGTATTATAACTTGTATGTGTCGTCGGTTTGATTGCTCTTCTTTCTGAAATCTCTACCTTTGTGCTTTATCGAAATTCGGGTTGAATGGTTTGGAATGATTTAAATTGGGAAAGTTGTGGTCCAAATAATTGTATATTCTCCTCTCTATTTTATCTTTTACAAATCTTTCGTTAAAATGATTTATGAAACTCTCAAACCAACAAATAGGAAAAATTGATCTTTCTTCTCTATCTCTACTCTAACAAATAAACTTTCGAAGAAATAAATCTGATCTGAAGAAAAATTCTATATGGTCCGCCAGCTTCGTCGCCCGATCACGGAATGGAGAGCAGCGTGGTTCGAGAGCGCTCGGAAGAGGTTCCGGACCTCCTACGCTGCCGCCAGCTTACTTCCCCTCAGCCGCGCTACAATGTCGGTGCTTGTTGCACTCATTAGGCCTTACGGGACCTGGCAACTAGCTACGCACCGAAACTGCAACGCAGCTCCGCACGTGTGACTCTAGCCGTTCGGCGGGGAAGTTGTTTTTGTCAGCGAGATTCTTAGCCACTTGATACTTTTGTGGCCTTGAGTCTCGCTGTACCTTTTTACGTGTGGAACTTTCTCGATCTTACTTTTGAAATTATTATTTCAAATGCGAGATCGGCAAAGTTGTCACGTAACATATTTAAAACATAGATGGAACAAAATTTAAGTCTAGAATCCGCACAAACAGCATCAAGTGATATAAAATATAGAAATCTCATAGGAGCATTATTATACATATGTATAATTATGTATATAAGCATTATTATGTATATAAGCTCTGGAACGAGATTAGATGTTAGTTATAGTGTAAATTATTTAAGTCGATTTCAAAATAGCTACAATGAAACTCATTATAAATATACATAATCGTTTAAAGTTTAAGTAGCATAAAAATTAAGGTGTGTTGAGATATGAGTAATTTATATGCTACTATCCGTACACACTATAGAGAGTATGCAAACAGGCATGCGTGCATGACTATAGCAAGCAGGCTAGACTAGCACGCGGTAGCGGTAACAATAGGTATAGTATGAGAGAGTTAGTATAGAGTCAGAAAAGCAGTTCGACCGCCGAGAGCGTAAGATGGCTATATAGAGAGCCCGAGCACATATTGTGCATATCCGACGATATAAGTGTAATCTCCAACAATGAGTATTAAATAAAGGTACAACACTAACCCGAAGGGTCCACTGGAGCAATGGGTGATATTATTTATTGCACCAAACCACTCGTTTATTAACAATAGGGATGTGTGAGTACCCGAAAAATTCGAGTCGGGTCAAGTCGAGTTTTTTTTTCGAGTTCGAGTCGAGTACTCGAAAAAATTGAGTACCCGAACTTATCGAGCTATTCGGATTTTTCGATTTACTCGAGTTTTCCGAGTTACTCGAGTAGATCGAAATTTTCGAGTTACTCGAAATTATCGGGCCTTCAATAATTGGATATTTCGATGTTATATTATTAAATATAGTAAAATTATAACTTTTTACAAAAATTTTCTATCACTCGGCAATTTGGTCAAAATTTGAACGTGTAAATTTCTTTATTGCTTAGTTTATATAAACTAATGAAAAGCAATTCGTCTGTATAAGCTTTATGAGCTCTCACTTTTATTGCTTCCTGTTTTACTGAGGCTGTCTTAAAGCCATGCGTAAATATAATTATAAAGTTTCGAGTGGTTTGATAAATATATGATTAAAAAATAATCTTTAGTAGTGCGAGAAACTCGAGTAACTCAAAAGATTCGAGTAACCCGAAAAATTCGAGTAGCTCGGAAAATTCGAGTAGTTTGAAATATTCGAGTAACTTGACTCGGCCTGGTACTCGACTCGAGCTCGTCAAGTATGTCAGCTGTATGTACCTCAAAGCAAATCAATTTCCAAATAGAAAAACAAACGATTTTCGTCCGCTATCGATTGTATCTACTGTAACACATATCTAACATTATAATTCTCAACGCCAGATAGGGTTCTACCCCAAGGAGCAATAAAAACAATAAAATCTCTCTCTCTCGTCAGAAGGGGGATAAACCTCTAGATCCTCTTTCTTCCTCGAAACCTCGCTGGCCTCGCGGTCGCTGGTTTCCAGATGCTCTCTCCCTTTTCACCTCTTTCTCGCTTTCTCACACTAAAACGTAGCTGAGCTAACGTGGCTCGGCGAAGACCCTCTTTTTGCCGTGGCTGGGTTGGCTTGGCTGTGTCCTTCTCTTTCTTTCTCTCTCGTGAACGAAGACTGGTCGATCTGGCGCGTTGAGTCTTCAGTGCGTTGCTGGGTCTACTAGTCTTTGTGGCACGAACGTACCCCACTGCACACTCACGCGAACGCCCCTTCACCAGACTCAGACCTCACCTTCCCCGCTGATCAGTAACGTGCCCCGATGAACATAAACCGCCTCTGGTGGATCGATAACGTTTTTCTTCTACTTACACTACATTGAAATCCAATGAACATCCAGGAGAACGGAAACGGGGCTACGAATACTAGGCGGCCATATTGCGACCACTTGTAGTCTACCACCTAACGTGTACGCATTGGCTCACGCCTATTTTTCGAGTACTTCGCGGAGTCTACGAGACAAAAATCTTGTAAATTAGCTGTTAACATAAAATGAGACTCAGTCGATTCACAGTCCCCGTACAAATTGGACGTATTTACATTCCGTCTGTATACAGTGATCGCGAGTCCCATTCCCAAGTGTGTAGTGTAAAATCACAAGTGTTTAGTGTCGCTTTTCTCTACGTGCTAGTGATTTGCAACGCCGGCAAGTGCACGAGGTGCAGTTGCAGCGTTCATCCTCTAAAATGCATTCCTCTGACTACAGAGGTGCATCAACCAACAAACTCAACGAGATGAACAACAAACAAGAATCTCTACAAAATACTCAACCCTCGCAACCCAACTATGAAGGTGCTATTAAACCAGATTGTTTCCCGAAAAATGATCAAGCTATTATAATTGGTTATATTG
This sequence comes from Nasonia giraulti, assembly GCA_016647725.1. NCBI lineage: Eukaryota > Metazoa > Arthropoda > Insecta > Hymenoptera > Pteromalidae > Nasonia > Nasonia giraulti. Next base: position 120,673 of record QLYP01000360.1, read on the forward strand.
AAGGAAGTTCGATCAAAGAATACGTAAACGAAATTTTAAAGCTCACCCCACCAACCAACATTAGATTTACCTCCAGAATTTCTAATAACAGAATTTGTATTTACCTAGCTTCTAAACATATCGCTGACGATCTTATTGAAAAACAAATAACAGATGCTACAGTAAAAATCAGGCCATTGATGGTTAATGCTCTCAAATGCCTGTCCTGTTATTACGCACGATGTTCTAGAAAAATTAAAAGTGACCTTTGTCAAAGCGGGTTTCTCAGGACTGGGCTTTGCGCACATTCTCAGCTTTAGGCGACAAATCTATGTAAACCCAGAAGATATACAGAAATTACCAGATTCCTTTAAAGTCGACTATGATAACACTACGTATTGGATATACGCGTCTACCGATACTCTCAAATGCTTCATATGTAAACAAGAAGGTCACGTTGCTCGGCAATGTGAAGCAAATCAAAACAGCCAACTACCGCTTATTCAAGCTCCTACGTCTAATAATCCTGATAAATTTGAAATAATAAACAAAGAAATAATCGAGACACAAAATCAATTGGAGCAAGCTGACTTCAGAGCTACAACCAAGCCTGCTGCGGTGGAGACACTGGAGGACAGCGCAGATATACAACAGCTGACCCACTCTACCTAAAAGGGAATCACAGATTCTATATCCAAGCGTCCGCTCTCTGATTCCTCATACTCGTCTTCTCTTGCAAACTGTAGACATTTTTCAAGTTCAGAAACCAGCCTAGAGTCATTATCAGACCAGTTTTATTCCATCGATAACTCAGTCACCCCAAATTTGACAGAAATCAAAAATAAGCCCACAGAATATCTAGACAACTCAAAAAATTCCAAAAGTCCAGCCAAGAAAAGTAAAGTAGAAAAATCGAAACCCGAAGAATCTTCCAATCTTGAAACTAAAATTCTCCCTCTTAAAGTGATATTAGAGAATCCAATAAATAATTATCCTCTCAACTATTTACAGCTTTTGAACTTCCTTGATAGATCGAAAGGTCACCCAGATATCGATAGATTAGCCACAGAATTCTCACCAGTAATCATTAATATATCATCAATGATGAGAGAACTGTATCCACATCTTCAAAACAGAGGCATAAAATCGACCTTTACAAAGATAATAAAACGAATCGAACAAGCTTCCAAAAAACCAAACTAAAATGGATAATACACCTTATGAAACAAATAAACCTACAACGTTATGTCAGTGGAACCTAAACGGATACTACAGGAGGTACGCCTTTTTACGCAAACTTTTATACGACTCTAACCCCGATATCATATGTCTTCAAGAAACCAACTTCAAAAACGACTTTTGCACTTCAATCTCAGGTTATGATAGCTTTTTTAAAAATAGAACATCCTCTACGAAAGCTAGTGAAGGAGTCGCTAGATTCGTAAAAAATAGTATTCACTCTAGCAAATTATCCCTTAACACCGACTTAGAAGCTGTCGCTGCAAAATGTTTCTTACCTAATAGAATAACAATCTGCATCATTTACTTACCTAATAGTCAAAATTTTGATTTGCAACAACTAGAGAACTTAAAATCCCAACTCCCAAAACCTTACGTAATTTTGGGTGATTTTAACTCCCATAATACCCTCTGGGGGAGCGTCAATACCGACTACGGAGGAAAAATTATAGAAAAATTTCTAGATGACCCAGAAATTTCGCTACTCAACACTAATTAGCCCACAAGATTTAACCAAGCAAGCGGCAATTCTAGTGCAATCGACTTGTCCATTGCACTAGAATTGCCAAAATTTACAAAATGGAGTTCCACAGGGCTCAGTTATAAGTGTCACTCTATTCCTAATAGCTACAAATGATATCGTAAAAAATATAAACTTTCCAGTACAATGCTGCTTATTTGCTGATGATTTAACTATCTATTGCTCAGGAAAAAATGTAAAATCCACTCAAAAAATTCTTCAAAACTCTTTGGACAAACTGCAACAATGGACTCAAACATCAGGATTCATATTCTCAAGTACAAAAACTGAATTCATTGTATTTACAAAAAGTTATCAAAAATATCCTGACATCGAACTTTTGATTAAAAATCACAGAGTCAGACTGACAGACTAAAAATTCTTGGATGTATCTTTGATCCTAAATTACGCTGGAAATTCCATTTGCAAGACTTAAAAATGCAAGCAACGCAAAAATTAAATTTTATAAAAACTCTTGCTGCCAAAGGTTGAGGAGCCGACAAACAAGTATTATTGAACACCTACAAAGCTACAGTCCTTTCCATACTGGACTATGGAAGTCTATTATACGGCTCCTCAAAGGAGGACTCACTCGTCCTACTCTCAGCATACTTGCAGAAGCTAAGCTTGCGCCATTAAGTTATAGAAGAAAAATATTAATGTGTAAATACACCTGCAAACTCTCTACAAATCCAAATAATCCAGCATGCGGAAAAATCTTCATTGACGTGAACAACTGTGAAAGCATAACTAAACGTTACTCGCTTCCGTTTGTCAAAAGACTCGAAAATCTCTTTACTGAATTAAATATAGATCTTCCAGAAACTCTCTTAAGAGTCCAACCAATAAATCCAGCAGAGACTCTAGATATCATGACATCAGTAAAACCAGAGTACGATGCAATCCACGAACATTCAGATACTGTCTTTATATACTCAGAAGGCTCAAAAAATTATTCAAGTACCGGAGTAGGTATAATTACTCCATATGCTGAAATTAAAATTCCACTGCATAACTTGTATACAGAGACAGAAGCAAAATGCATTTCCATAATAAATGCTCTTGAAATAGTAGACTCATGTAAATACGCAAAAGCCACAATTTGTATTAACTCTGACTTCATTTTACAACAGTTGACTAAACCCTATGCAAAGAATCAGCTAATCCAAACTATCCAGAAAAAGATTTTTTAAATCATCAAGATAAAATATAATATTGTAATAACCAAAGCCAGCATAAATTCTCCAAATCGAATAAGATCTACGCTCGCTCAAGAATCCACAGAAAATCAATCTTCTCCAGTAAACTGCCTTTTTCTAATACATCATGCTTAAACTCTTCTAACTAAAGCAATAATGCTACTCTGGCAAAGCAAATAGCGTGACTCAAATTCGACATTTTTAAGCTCGATTAGAGAGGATATTTTCCACAAAGTTCAAGACCATAGACGCAAAGACCAAAAAATAATAACGAGACTGAGGATAGGACACACACTCGTGACACATCAACACATTTTTGAAAAAAATGCTCCTGCTGAATGTGACACCTGCTAAGTGCGATTGAACATTCCACACATTCTATCAGAATGTCCCTCTTTCACAGAAGAAAGAAGAAAAAACAATCTTCCTCGAGATATAAAGATAATGCTCACCGACTCTCGAGAGTTTAACAAAGTGATAAACTTTTTAAAAGGCATTAAACTCAATGATGTAATCTAGACAAATTATACTATGTATATTTTTTTATATTTCCTTTGTTTCTTTTTATACTCCTTTTGTTTCTTCTTACAACTATGATAAATATTGTACCAAACTATTGTTGAAATCATGTAATAATTTGTTATAGTCACTAATTGCCTAGTTGTCGATGCGACTTTAAATAAAGCAAAAAAAAAATGAGACTCGATTTGCGTCGCGCCTGGTGTGGATATCATCACGACTCGACACGTTGAGGGAAAGGCGAATTCTCACGTTGAGCACGACCTTTGTCAATTAGAAATAAGTGATTTTTTTGTTGATTTTAACCGAATTTTTAGACAGAATAAATTTCATGTACAACTACGGTGCATATATGCGTCATGGCAAGATGCACATTAATCTTTTGTTTTGGATTTGATGAATGAACAGTGAAACAATTTCGAGTGATTGTGTTCGTAGCTTATCGTAGAAATTTGACTCAACTGATAAAAATTTGGTTTATCCCTCGTAATTTTAACTCGTAAATTCGATTCATTTAATTTTCTAGTAGCTGACGCGCTTTGACGCAAGGATATATTAAAAAGAGTTTTGTTTTGTTTAATTTTGTTGTGAATTTGATCAGAGATTTGAGGTTTTAAAGACCGTACTAGATAGTAGGACGGGCTGCGCGAGTCTTACAAATAACTATTTATTCGCGAGAACTAGCCTTCGGCTTGAAAGCCTGTTCTGTTACTAAAGTTGCAGACTGTGGAATTGAGAATGTCCCGCGCTGCTAGTCTGTGCGGACGCGTATTTGCGTGCGGACGGTATTCTACCCTAGACTGCGTTTGGCGGACGTGTGAGTGTCCGCTGTACTTACGGTCGTTACAGGCAAGTCACTTGTGACACTTCTGTGTCCTGCGGACTCTACGTTATGTCCGCTTAACTCGCCTCGGGTGTGGATGCTGATGGTTCGTCCACAAGTAATGTAATCTTACCTGCACGTCGTGACTGCGAAGCTGATTTGAATTTATTTGTTCTGATTGAGGTTTAGTTATTATTATTATCAATTTGGTACACAAGTGTTTTATTTATATTGATTGTTATGTTTTTATTAGCCCAGAGCACTTTACAGACGTTCAGTTTACAGAGTTGACGGAGTTTCGCTATATTTAGCTTAGGATGTTGTCGTTTCACAGTAGTATTTAGTAAGTTTAGTCTTATTTATTTAATTATTGTGTAGTACCTATGATTCATCTTAACAACTCACTATTATTATAATCCTACGCATTTTAGATGGTTCTAATCACCCTTCGTGGCGAATGCTGACTGTATGATCTACACGCGTTCACGTGGCAATTTAAAATAAGGATGGTCAACTGCTCTTGCTAACGCCGGAGATTCCACTCGACGGTCCTTAGCTTGTACTTCTCTCTCTGGCACTGATCTGTATTCAAAGGGCTCTCTGGTGTATGCTATGCCAAGGGACGGATTAAGCACGCTCCTAAGCTGTTGGACGGATTTATCACGCTCCAAACAATAACACTAGCAAACACCGCCGCTTCACCTTAGAATGAATTGTAGCCGCCAATGAGTAAGTCACTACGCAAAAGGCACTGCGTGGATCGGCTCCAGGGTTTTTAAAGCCTCGGTACTGATTCACGCAGTTATGAAATTGAGATGAGAAAGATCGCGGTAGTCCAATCAGCATTCGCCACAAAGGATCGAAGCCTACGCCTTGCAGTCGTCTTTCACGCGCACGAGGAGTGCTGACACAGAGGTCAGAGCACTGGCTCCGATTTTCGGCGCTCAGTTGTGCAATCTCGCAGTCGGATGCACCTGCGAGTCGTATGCACTCTCTACGTGCTCACACGGTTGCCGGTTCGCAGGATGTATAAATATATAATTCAAGAGTATAATCGTGGGGCATTAAACCTCCCCCTCCCTCGAATATTGCTGTTCTCGGCGATGGATCCGGCGCAAAAATAAAAAAATGTCCCATGTTTATTAACATTTATAGTAGTGTATGCACGTCCGCTTGGCGGACTTGGTGGACATGATGGACGTGGTGGACGTCCGCTCTCTTAGACATTGTCCCACAATGTTAGTCTTCGGACTTAGCAGATTCGGTGGAAGTCTGCTCTTTGGTAGTACGGGCTTAATGTGATTTGTCTGCTTTGAAAATTTTCCTTTGCAAAAGTTTTTTCGTCCGTGAAAATCGGTACATGTCCGGTTATGTCCCTTGTGGTTCTGTCCATGTCACGTTAGTCTGCTCAGACACGCCCGGACGTCCGAGATGTCACAATTGTCTTCGAAGTACTTGGATTGTCCGCGCTGTAACATATAAGTCCCGTGGACTGTCCACGCTGGATAAAGTGTGTGCGAAATGTATTTTTAGTCGGTTTAAAAAAAGAATGCGAGTTTACGAATTAAAAGTTATGTCCAAGAAAGTAGAATGTCCTCGAGTAACTGAAATGTCTGCGACAATTTTTCAAAGGTCATTTTTGTCCGTGTCTGTTTCAGTGTCCTGGACATATGCTGTCTGGCCATTGATGTCCACTAAAACCCTATAAGTCAGCATATGGTGATCGTACGGAGTTTACTGGTTGTATCATCGAACCCACGCTTGCTGCTTCTCTGCGTTGTTACTTGGTAGGATGATGTGGAAATATTTTCTTGAATTAAGAACACGTTATCAGTACTATGCTTGACAGCGTGACGTCTATGAAGTCGATACAGTTGTCCACTAGTCTCGGTGTCAATACAGTGAATTCGGCGGACAAGATTTTCTTGAGTTCGTTTCAATGGACTTTGTTTAATTGCTATTCGCAAATCGGCCGCATTTTTACGATTGTATACAACTAATAATGTTTTCACGAAACTTTTAAATTTTAAAATCAAGTCGATTATAATAATTACAAGAATAACGTAATACATTTTTGTTTTCGTTCATAGAAATTTTTTGATTCGGGTTAGATTTGGAATTTATAAAGAATAGATTCTACAGCAATGGAGATGTATTAATGAATTTAAAGCTTAGACACAGTTTGCCATTCAAAATATTTTGAATAAGGGCTGTACGCGTATGAATTTCAACTGTTTTAAACTTAACTTCAAAGTTGTTTGTGTTAGCGATTCTCAAGTCCGAAGCATCTTTCCAGAAGAAAGGCAATGGCGAGATTTTATAATCAAATTGTAAGACGTGTTATTTGGTTTTTGCATTTATAAGTGTTCAAAAAGTTTATTGAAATTATACTCTTTTTATAGAAATTCGAAAATGTTAATTCCCTATTTTAAAAGTTATTTAAAAGCGGGATTTCCTTATATTGAAAAATTTTGTCTGTATTTAACTGAGCAATAGTAAATTTGCTTGATGATACTTTTTGCATTTGTCGGTTATATCTAAAAACTAATACAAATTTTTTTTATTTTGAAAAAACTGTAACCTTTTTTTAATTCTGGAATAAATTGTATACTTTATATTTTCTGATAATATTTAACTTCTGAAGGATCGAAAGTAATTTTATATTTATTTAAGACATCCGGAAACGCGGACAACCTTGCATACGCTATGCATGGAAATCTGAATTTATAATTATTCTGCTACGATTCGACGCGAGGGTTTGGACGAACAAACGAATTTATTGTCTTTTGAGTTTTTAAAATAGAATATGATAGCTAGGTTAAAATAAAAAAAGGACTTTTGTCCGAATAATTTTTTACCAAATTGATGAATATATCTATTTTATGCATGAGACCTAAATACCTAATAAATTCTCTTTCAGAACACAAGTGAACATATTCGTAGAATTATTACGGACAGTCGCGGATCCAAATGGTTAAGTCTAGCAGATCCCCCTCTGAGATTGCATGCTCTATCTTGCTAACCAGGAGAAGCAGTTTGACTGGAGAAAGCGTAAGATAGCTAAGTAGAGAGCCCAAGCACATGTTGTGCGTATCCGACGATAGCAGTGTAATCTCCAAGAATGTGTAATAAAGTACGATAGAATAATAACCCGAAAGATTCGAAAAAGTTATGTGTTACAATATTTATTTAACCGTACCTTACATTTCTTAACTGATAGCACTAAAAGCGCTCTAGATTATAGGTTTGGTGGAATATTGAGAATCGAGCGAATCTCCAGCAATGGAAAGTTTATCTCTTATTGTAATATGTGAATTTATACAGTCGTAATACATAAAAAAGGTACTCGTCACGCCATCTACTGGTTAACGTACAACGAGACAAGCTCGAGCAAACGCGAGCATAGTGCGCATGCCTCACGTATATACTCTAAGCGCATACTATACTGTATACTCGGCTCCGTGGAGTCAGACTATGCGATACTGTACTATACTCTCTCTCTTGCCTGTTAGACTCCGAGCTAAACGGATGTACTGCCGACTCGTGGCTTATGCCACTCACTTTTAACTATATATTTATAATTATTATCAACCTCACAGTGTCTTTATTTATCCACCACTCCAACATCTCTTTTAAACGATTTTTTTTGTCTTACAAGCATTCTAAAAGGGTTCAGGAAAAGGTAATATTAAAGGCACTCTTATGAATTTTTTATTTCTGTGATGTAAAAGAGCACTGTCGATTCGACTTTCCAGCGTCCAAAAGCGTTTTACCCTAAAATGTCGGAGGCGTCAATCTAGGTCTACTTCGGCAATCCCGTAGCGATAGACTTACGGAACTGGCGGACATTATCCTCAAGTTCCCTCCCTAACTCCTTCTCCGCGGTCTGCCGTTAGTACAACAGTTAACAGTTCGACAGCGCATATACTAGCCTAACTTTTCAGCTCGTGGTTCACGAACGTGCGAGAATACGAAAATCTCGCCACTCATTACAATATTTACTTTTCATTTCATAAATAATTTGCAAAGAATATTTTAATATCGAACGTGTAAATTATGCGTTTGCGAAGAACTGCGTTTTGCTTTTAGTCATGATCATTATCAGACAGCTCTTTCCGCGAAAAAATAATACATATTAAAAAGAAACTTAATAAATAAAGAACAAATTTTAATCATAGTCCTTTAAAATTAATGTTCTTATATTTTGTTGAAAACATTTCTCACCTAAAGTCATATTTCTTCCCAATTATTTCTCCAACAGTATCAACTAATTCCATAGCCAAATTTACATGAGCATTTTCCAGCTGCGAAAAACAGTGATGTAAGAATTTCATAGTCTTTTCTTCATACAGTTTTAAATTTATATTTTTTCCAATTTCTTTGTCAAATTCGTGGATACGAAAGTTATCAAAATCTGATTTTTTTTTTTTTTTTTCATTCTATTTATAGAAGTAATAATGTTGCCTTCTGTTGATCTAAGAAAAAAACACGTATAAATTATTTCTATTCCATAAATGTAATGTGAACATTTCATGCTTATTGCTAATAATTCATCAACATTAAACTATTACAATTTTAGAATAATATATATTTATTTGTATATTTTTTTTCTTTTTATTCAGTCAAAAAGCACGTGAAAATGAGAGCGCGAGTATTAAGGAGGTCCGAAATCTAACTTTTACCGACAATACGAGTGCTCAGTAAACAATTACTCAAAACTAAATAGATACGAAGAATTATGAAAAGCAAAACGTTAGTTACCCTCCCTTTTATAAACATCTATAATTGTGCCAAGTTTCAAATTACTCTATATTAAAACAGTAAAATGATCAATTTTGTAAAAATTCACCAGTACTAGTAAATCATTTCGGAATGACAATTATTTCATGATAAATATGTGGCAAAAACATGAATACATTATAATACCGCAAAAAAAAATAAAATAAAATATTTGATTCATTTAACATTTTTAATAAAAAAAAAGTTTACAAAAAGTGACCGGGTCATAAAACATTTTACATTAATCAGATCACTTCATTTTGTATTTGCGTTTGGAATTCTGACAATATACTTTTGCTTTGTTAAATCTACACGCGAGTGTTTCTTCCTTTGTGCAAGTCGCGATTACCCCAACCGTCTGGTTACCCACGGATACGCGGAGGAAAGCGTGGTGCTCCGGGCGCACCACGCATTTGTAGCGAGCATTCGGCAGGCCAACGCACGGGTGATAGCGTTGTACCAGCGGCTAACGTCCGCTCGCTATCGCCTGGTCGTCACCGAGTGATCGTCGGTCGGAAAAATAACCTCCTGGAGGTGACGTGCGGGATCTTCGCAGCCGCACGAGAATCTGTCGAATCGCCCCGTTACATTACATACAGATATCAAATTATATATATTTGTCATCTTTTTAGTAATTAATTACTAATAATGTATATTTATTTATTAAAAGAAGATAATAGCTTACATGGTATACATTAACAGTACGCATACTAGCAAGCCTTGTAAAAGTAAACTAAGTTACCTGTGTACAAACTTGGTATAAATAATATTATGTATTATGTATAATTACACAACATAATATTATGTATTATAATATTATGTTGTGTGGTATATGTTGTCATGGGGCAACTGGGCTTTAGCGCGACAGCCGCAAAGATGCTGTCGCGTCAACGAGGGGGATTACTCACTCTTTTATCTCCACACGGCTATCCCTCGATGATGCTGAAGTCGGCGACGGACGTTAGCCGTCGGTGCAATGCCAACTCCGTACTATGCAGCCGGGTTGCCTCAGTGTACAACTGCGCGGCGTGCGAAGTTCGCCGCGATTTCTTCGCGTATAGAGTCTCCGGCCAGGCGCGCGCTCTGTAGCCGCGCCGCGATGTAACAGGCTTTACTCTACCTGGTTCGTCGGAAGGACGGAACGGGGATATGGAATAAATACTCGTACAATTGAAAGATGGCTATAATCTTCAAAACGTTGGTACAATAGTTCGCGCGTCGCGAGAGGACGAGTTCGCACTCGCGGCTCGTACTGGAGACGAGCCGACGACTCGGTGGCAGCGAGTCTCGGCCTCGGCGTCTGCAGCCGATTCGGTGGTTTATAAATCGCGCAATAGCTAAGGTGACGAACTTACAGTTTCAACGCGCGCGTCGGTTTCTCGGTTGCCGCGTATCCGTCGGCTGTCGACGGAGAAAAGTCCTGGGTGGCCGGAAGAAGTCCCTCCGGCTGAGGCAATGACGTGCTGGGGTACCCCAGGTGCTCAAGGTGATGGTGGCTCGGGTGTGCTCCTCCAGCGGATGGTCTCTGGTCGTCGATGCTCTCTCATGTCTCGTCGATACGGGTAATCGCGGGTGGTATACCGGTAAAAGGTCTCGCACGTCTTCACTGTACTCGCACTTTTTCCTATCTGTCCTCCCGCGCCGAGTCCGCGCGCGCTTCCCCAGTATCGCCGAGCTGGCAACGTCGCATCACGCATGAAATGGTCGCGCGACGCGGCGAGCGCGCGAAATGCGAATTCGCGTTCGCTCGTCACAATGTATACATATACCACACAACATAATAAGATTGGTCCAAATATGTCGCATGCTGTAAATAATAATCTTCTCATAAAAATATTGGAAATATGTTTATTTGTATTTTTAATCTGAAATATTTTATAAATCATATATATGCCTTTCATAGATATATATGTGGGTACTTCTCTGTGAAATCGAAGATGAAAATTTTAATATTTGCCCAAACTTTATACATATGTTCTAATGTTGTACCTAAATAAAAAAAAATTTCATCGCGATTCCTTCACTTGGCTTCGAGTTATAGTTGGACAAAGTTGGGATTTCAAGCAATTTTTGCCTATTTTCAATGATTTGTAGCTCATAAGGGATGCATTGTTAACTAAAACTAACCAGATACTTTTATTGTTAAGTTTTCTGAATTTTTTAATGAAAATACTTTTAAAGCCCTATATGTATGTTAAGGCTACCTTATTTGCATTTTAAACTTTAAAATATGAAAATCTGAATGTTTGATCCGGACTCCGACAACCTCAATACAGTAAAAAGATACCTTTTTATAGTAAAAAAATAGCTGTAAAGTTTTAGAATGGGCTTAACCATTTACTAGAAGTTATGTAGAAAACAAACATGATATAATGGCTAATAAGTGGTTTTACATTCAAATTTGACACTTATAACCTTGTACATTTCATGTCTATCGATACCAACAAAGTTACGCAGCTACCTAGCTTTTAGTACAAGTAGAATAGCAGTGCGCAAAAAGTAGTTTACCACTACTGAAGCTAAGCTTGGCTCGTAGCAACATATCGTGATATAATTTTAATTAAAAAGTGAAGTGATAAACATGAATATTCAACCTCTATACCTATACCTATAAATTGGATTGGTTTATCCAATCACTATAAAAATAGTCATAAAGATGGCTGCTGGAGCTAGAAAAGTATCTACATAATTCTCAATATGGCAGAGGACATACGTTTGTTGCGTAAAATAAGACGATCAATTGGTAAATTATGGATACGCAATAATCTATTATTGATATTTAAACTTTCGAGTCATAATAAATGTATAAACTTTGAATACTATCTTGCAGCACAAGAAATTATTATTTTATACTTAAAAAAACAATTGGATACCAAAATATTAAAGTTTGTATTGATTATGTTATATACTGATATTATATCATGATATGTTGCTACGGGCTAAGCCCAGCTGTTGAAGTTATGGACTACTTGTTACTTACTGCTCGTTTACTACTCAAACTTAGACGTGAAACTTTGTTTGTATAGATAGACTTACAATTTACTAAGTTATATGTGTCAAATTTGCGTATAAAACCACTTATCAGCCATTATATCATGTTTGTTTACTACATAACTTTTAGTAGTAGGTCAAGCCCATTCTGAAACTTTACAGTTACTTTTTCACTATAAAAAGGAACTTTTATACTGTATTGAGGTGGTCGGAGTCCGGATCAAACATTCAGATTTTTACATTTTGAGGTTTAAAATGCAAATAAGGTATCCTTAACATAAATATAGAGCTTTAAAAGTATTTTTAATAAAAAACTAGCTACAAAATCACACGCTGACGCTCGCTAGTTATATTTAAACATTGATTCAACTTTTAAATAAATATGATCTACATAATTATAATAACCATACTAAAAAAAAAATTGGACGACAATCAACTGATAAGCATGCCAAAACGTCAGCTGATTATCAGTTAATTTCAGCTCAGTATTTTTAGGTGATAATCAGGTGATAATCATTCAAAATTTGTAACCTTTAATATATTTATTATAAGTTATTAAAAATAATTAAAATTTATAATTTCACTTAATCAGGGCCAGTACTGGTGTTACCATCAGGATGATAACATGAAAACTCTAGCTGTGAGAACCAACATATTCGTCTTTACACTTAAAAAATTGTATTTAAATTAAATTATTGATGTTTGGTATTTGATTTGAAATAAAGTACGATATATGTAAAGTGTATTACGTATAGTTAGTAGTGATCTTAGGGGTAATCTGTAGATTTGGTCAGGATAAAAGGGTTGCTGAAATAATCATCTTTGCAGATATGATTTGGTTTTTTAAAGATATCTGATTGTGAATGAGAAATGACGACTGCTCTATGTTTTCATGCATATTACAAGACGTACTCTGCAAATGTGATCCGGATAAAAGATAAGAGGCATGCTCCTAATAATCATCTGTGCAGATATGATCTGCTTTTTTAAACATGTCTG
>QLYP01000361.1:0-11837 GCA_016647725.1 Nasonia giraulti
GTTTGGTTAAAAAGCACAACCATTTAGCCTATTTGTTCTTTAGGGGTTTAGGGTTGAAGGCTCTTTAGTTCACATGTACAGGCTACAAAGATCACACATTTGTAAACAAGTTTTTTTGAAAGTTAAAATTTTTTTTCGACATTTTCGTCCACCACATTGGTTTCGCCATTTTGTATTTTTAAAATCTGATATCAGATTTGTAAAGAGCGATCTCGAAAACCCCTATATACAAACCTTCTACAAAATATTATGGATTGAAGTATACTTATAGTTATTTTGTGTTAGGGGTGGTTTACCCCCCTAAGGGGAAGTATCTGTGAAAAAACCGAAAAACTTAATTTGTTTATTATAGCTGTTTACAAATTTTTTCCAAATGTTTTAGTCGTTTCAAACTTTTTTATTATATAAAATTTTTTTTCGATATTTCCGTCCGCCATATTGGATCCGCCATTTTGAATTTTCAAAATCTGATAACAGATTTGTAATCAGCGACCTCGAATACCTCTATATACAAACTTTCTACGAAATATTATGTATTGAATTACATATTTACAGTTATTTTGTGTTAGGGGTGGTTTACCCCCTTAGGGATAATATTTATGAAAACACCGAAAGACGTCAACTAAATTTTGTTATTAAGGATGTTTAAACATTTTTTCCAATTTTTTTTAGTCGGTTTAAACATTTTTATTATAAAATTATGCCAAAAAATATATGTTTTCAACCCCTAAAAAATAGCTACCTTTACTCTTCAAATCACCATGAAATACTTGCTCTTTTTGTAAGAAATAACCTCCAATTTGTTTCATTGAAAAATATTAATTTTAAGCCGAGATATTTAAAAAAAACGCTTTTTGGGGGTTAACTTTAGGGGAGGTTTTTACCCCTTAAAAGTGAAAATTAGCCGATAAAAAAAAATACGTGTCTCTTATTTTTTTATGTTCTACAACATATATGAAAATCATCAAAATCAGTGAGTTCGGGTTGGGTACCTTTCCTTGTAAGAGAAGAACTTAACCTTATGCTCACAGGCTCCCAAAAATGCATTCCCTTTACAAGCAGTGAGATCTGGATACTTAGCAAGCATAATCAATATATGGTTAAACTAAGGTGCTAACTAACTGCACCTCAAGCCGGCTGTTCAAGCTGTAGCCCTTATATCTTAATCGATATAGTGCAAAGTGAGCTTTCATAAAGATGCCAGAGACATTTACATTCTAGGAAAGCATTTTGGACAAGGTTAGTCCAAAGTTTCTCGCAATGTCTACAAAGGGAATTACTACATCTCCTACTAATATTGGCGCAATATTACTTACATCTGAACGCTCGTGGTGTTGCATTCAGATGAAGCCCAGTCTCAGACCAGTTCAAAGCACAGCTAGCATCATAATTTAATTAAGCAACAGCTGAATCTAAATCGTGAGATGAACATTGGACATAAATTTGCAAGTCATCAGCAGAGAGCATACACTTTGACTAACAGTGCTGCAGAATCGATAGAATCTCATTGATGTGTATCTAGGAGATAATACTCGACTCAACATCGAGCGCAGGATAGTTCGCCTCTAATATAGATTGCACTCTTGTAATAAATGCTTTTGGATCAAATTGTCGGAAATTTCTATAGCGGTGAAACTCCTTTAGCGGTTCTACGTTGCGCAGGACAAAATCCACTTTGAGGTGTCATGCCCACAAATAAAGGGGCTTGTTGATTTTTCAAAGTCAACGACTAGATGTTCGTTTTTGCTGAGTACAAGATATAGATATATTCGGATTGATAAAGTGTGAATTTAAATCACTTGCAATGATTAAGGCGTAAATCGCTTCAGAGCGATAAAGAACTTCGACAAGACATGACCCTGTGGTCTCCGTGGCCAAACAAAAAGCATTCATCGTTCTCTACTACCAATTCGATGATCATGTACTCTGCCTCGTCAATATTAGTAATTTTAGATCACTGGAGAACCTTGAAATTTATGCCATTGTAGACATGCCACGCCACCTCACTGTACATATGTGCGCTCGCTTTGTTTCTTTCTAAGAACGCCGCAATCATTGCAAATAAACTGATAATTGGAAAGATGGACTAAGGCATCTGCATAACAGTGGTAAGCCAGGTTTCGGATATTGGAAAACAATTTGGATATTGAATCGACACTTGTGCAAATTGGAAAATTTTTTATTTGATCTAAATGGTCGCGGGGCAAGTTGGAATTTATATGAGCAATTTGTAAGAAAGAATTTGCGGTTTTTTGGACGGTCTCCCAGAATATTCTGTTCATGTTGACGTCAAATTGATTTGCCAAGGTCTGATTTAGTGTCAATAGTTTTACGAACGAGAACCGTATTTTTACTAACCCAGACGTGTTTATAGTTGCACTCGTTTGCGCGCTCTCTTGCTTGATTGCAAAGATCGTTGATTAGTGGCGAGACCATTATCAAAAAGTTCAATTGGAGCTGGATCTAATTTTGGCACAATATTATTAAAAGTAATTGGTCCGTGCCGACGTTTTGCCCGTTGAATAAAATCACGAAAGGCTGTGTTTTTAGATGAACCACGAAAGTCATCTATTTCAAAGCAGCGCTTGGATCTGGAGCATCATAATGTCGATCAGAAGGCTTGCCCTGTAATTGTCAAAACTCAAAAATATCGGAGTCAAGGTGCTGTAAGTCGAGAAAAATAAGAATTTTCGTAAAAATTCGTAAAAATAATAGACCACTGTTTTGCAGCACACGAACGACTTTAAGGTCGGTAAGAGAAGGTGTACGAACAAGCTCTTATCGTTGAGTTAAATCTATTAATCAAGCTACTGCGGTTTCCTCAAATTCTGCAATACGCTCGCCTTGATTGTTAACTGTAGCGCGTGATTCTCGACAATCCTCAGTAAGAATATCAAGTTTCGATGACAAAATTTGCTCGCTATTGCTGAGTTGCTTAAAGAGGACGGTCATTTGCTGGGAAGAAGACATTGATTCCCAGTTTTAAGACAACTCGCGTGATATGTTCAGCAGTACATTATGTAGAGGTTGAAATTCGCTAACGTTAACTGGCTAGGAGGTGATAGCATTAGCTAAGGTTAAGAAGACGGATACACCTTAAATTGTCAAAAAGAAAAAATTCAATTTTTTGTTTATATTTTTTAAACCATGTTTATATGTGCCATATTATCAGGTATGACATTTCTTTGAAGGCCAATGGTTTTTTTTTCTCTCCTTTTTCTTTCGGAAAAGGATGGTTTTTTCCCCGCATACCCAAATTAATTCTTGATAATATCACCTCCGCTAGGCTTAGAAATTGGCAAGATTTGTGTAAACATGCCTGTAAGGGGTTTTACACCCAAACCACCTCCGCAAAAAGTTTAAATTCACTTTCCTTCCTTCCGGAGAGATTGTAGATGCCACTGGCTGGGATTTTCGTATTTGAAAATCCTAATCAGGGGCATCTAGGCAAGCCGGTGGCAGGTTTTGAATCTCACAGAAGGGGGCGTAGGAGGGGGCCCCCTTCATTCCCTCTTTCTTTCTTTCTTTGAAGACCAAAATACAGAATTTACATTTTTCAGCTGCCGCAGACTTACTTAAGATTTGGGCTTCGAAGGGCACTTTTATAGTAATACATATGCTTCCAACACATATAATGTCCAAATGAGTGTAAGGTTTAAAAAAAAAATATTATTTAAAAAAGTTTTCGGAAAATAATCAACAAAAATTATTTAAACACTTTGAAAAGTAACAAATTTTATGTCAATATTCAGACAACTTTTTTAAATAATATTTTTTTTTAATGTGTTTCTTACATTATACCTGAATATATTTAATAGTTTCATTCATTTTTCAAACAATTTGGGAAAATATAAACAAATATGGAATTTTTCATTTTTTGACTATTTAAGGTTATCTGTCTCCTTAATTGGCTAAGAGATGGAGACAAATCTAGCGATGAATAGCGATCGCCTATATTTAAATAAAGTCCGCCCGTCTCGTCAAAAGCCACCGCACAAGCATCTGAGGGTAAGGAGGACGTACTAGCAGTCGGTAGATGGTTCTTGAACGAGTCGATACAGCAGCTATTGGCCCTACGCTTTTTCAAGGGTTGCAGGATTTATGAAAAACTGCTCCGCATTACGCAACGCTAGGTTTGAGAAGCTAGGCACGATATTTAATCGATGAAAGATGAGCAAAATAAGTCTCGGAACGACACAGACACAGTCACTTGCATTATACTTGCACAGCTCAAGAGGCACTTTTAATCAGGTGATGCGGAATTTTGTAGCAGATGATTGAAGGTTGGCTATGATTTGATGAGTAATGTAGTGTGGGTTCTGCTAGAGATTATTATTCTAACCTTAAAATTCGAGTCTTTCAAAGCTGCTTATTGCTGTCCTTGTAGGTGTCGCTGGTTGAGATTGTAAAGCGAAGATGTTGCAAAAATTCGGCATGATGGAGAATTGAGATTAAAATATATCCCAAAGAAAAAAACCCTACTAAAAAAATTACGTAATAATCACGTTGAAATCACGAGACAATCACGTGAGATTTTCGACCATTTTCTCACGTGGTTATCATGTGATAATCGCGTGAATATATCGTAATTTATAATAGAATGTAGGAATTTAATTGAAAATGTAAAAACAATATTCATAAATTTAGAAAATAAATAACAATAAATAAGGATCAAAACTAGCGCGCTACGCGTAGCCTTACGGCCGATGTGGCTTGCCGCCTTGCATTGCTTCGCTTCGCGTTTTGCGTTTAAGGCATGGCCGCTGAGGCTCGCGCTTCGCGCTCATCATGCCACCTGACGCTCGCGGTCGCTATGCCCCCGACGTTTGCGCGGCGCGCTCACTGTCTAACGTTTGTGTTACCTAATTATTAAAAAAAATCAGTAATTAATTAATTTTTTATCTATTTTGTATACATTAGAGAATGTGTTGATCATTCATAGCTAATGATTTCCAATTATTTTAGTTTTAGACTCATGATTTTCAATATTATTTATTTTGAAATAAACATTCAAAATTTTAACATATAATTTTTTATCTTAACGAAATTTATTTTAAATATGATTGAAAACCATTACTATTTCATAAAATTGAAAAAATTATCTTTTCATAGTACTTTAATTCAAATTATATTAGATGGAATTTCGCCTTTGTAGTATATTTCAATAAACGTTTTTTTTAAGTTCTATTGTTTTTCACGCAACTTTATATTATTGATTGTAAAAAAATAACTGTCATTCAAAATAA
This sequence comes from Nasonia giraulti, assembly GCA_016647725.1. Classification (NCBI taxonomy): domain Eukaryota; kingdom Metazoa; phylum Arthropoda; class Insecta; order Hymenoptera; family Pteromalidae; genus Nasonia; species Nasonia giraulti. The sequence goes on from QLYP01000361.1 coordinate 5,247, forward strand.
ACCTATCTTTGAGTAAACATCTTTGCACTTTCTATAAGTTCGACAACTCGAAACATATTGTGAAATGCCTACTTATTTCGCATTTTAATACTTTCTCAATTAAGGAGTTAATAAGATTAAATATCATAAAATTAGTCAACCAACACCCTTCCCATTAGAATGTAGCAGAAGATAAGATAAATAAACTCTAAATTAAATATTGATAAGGAAACTAAAATTAGAGTAATTAATTAAATAAGATAGAAACGAGGAACGAAAACGTTATCCAAAATACAAACAAAAACGTGATATGTGGCGTACAGACCTCCGTCACGTGTACAACAAAGGACTGCGGACCAAGGAAGGTCGAGGTGCGCCGCACTTGACTACGAGACATCTAGAAGTCATTGACAGCATCGAAGGAAAATGATGCTCTGCATATCAGAGGGGGGCAAGCCAAATAAGTATATATGCGACGTGCAAGCCCCCTTATTAGTCGAACGGTCCTTTCAAAGTTACTCCTATACGTCAAAGGGAAACCGCGAGGAAGCTAGAAGAACTAGAAGAAAGAGATAAGCAACCTCCATATAAGAAAATATGCAGCTTTGGAGGCTCCTGATTGGCCGTTGCTCCTCTCTCACACACACACACTAGACACAAGAATGCAAAGGGGGGTGGCAAGAAGGATTTTGGATATAAAAGGACCAGGGCACAAGGCCCAAACATGCAGTTTTTCTTAAAAATTAGAGCAGCGCGAAGGCTCTGTCCGAATCCGGACCGGTACGTCGCGTCGGACTTTAACTTTTACGCGTAAATTCTGTCGGTCTTTAGAATATTTTTCACGGTTAAAAAACTTAGAATATTTTTAATTGTGCAAAGACTTATAATATTTTCGATCATATCGGACTTTGAATACTGACGTTGTCGTTTGTCGTCCCTGAGGAAAATTATATTTGCTTTAGAAGCTAAGCCGACACCCAACTGAGAGGATGTGCTGGAAGCAGAGCAGGTCAGAAGCAGAACAAAACACAAGATAAGTGAAATACACACGCATAGGCCGCGTGCCTCACTAAATATTCTATTTCTCTCTTTCTCTTATTACAATTCGTTGCACGAAAATTCGATCGCATGTTCCAAAAGTCTAACATAATATTAGTCCGTGATACAATCGTAACGATAGGAGTGATGTCCTACTTGACTGACTACTAAGGGAAGAATAATTTGCATTATAAATCTCAGTGTTGGATTTAGACTAAAAATACATAAAGACCAATGGCGGTTTCAAAAGACCTTTCGGCGGCTACTGAAAGCTGTTCTTTCTTAGATCGCGAAAGTAGTCAGGTACCCATGGCACTAAGACTTTGCGATTTACGTAATACGACGTAGAGAAACCTTCTACTGCTTTGATTGCTGCTATGACGAAGGCGTTGGTAGATGCTCTGAAGATAACCCAAAGCTCCTCCGTTCAAGTAATAAGTATATTGTTCGTCCGACGGAACGACAGTCGACGATTATTTCAAGAGATTCGAGTAGGCATTACAACTAAGTAACATTTCAGAAAAAAAATACGGTAATTTCGTTCGAGTACATATGGATGCAAAAATACATAATGCTCTGAAAATTCTTGTTGCTTCTGATACACCAAAAAGTCGTACGTATTAAGAAATTCGCATTGTTTCAATTGCACATTTCAACGTTAAGCAAAATAAATATGCAGAAAGTGTTAAGTACCGACAAATTGTACAGCTACAAAATGAATCCATTGCTCATTTCTCACTACAATTAAAGTAAAAAGAGCTAAAATTTAGGCTCATCTTGATATTACAGATGCTTATACTCATCTTCCTGCTGACGACGAGTACAGCTATGTTTTGACCCTCAATACTCCTACACATGGGTTGGTTCGTCCTACATGAGCTGTATACGGCGCAGCTAATGTTCCTGCAGTTTGGCAACGTCTATTAAAAGAAATCTCAAAAGGTCTAAAAACGTTGAAAACTTGTTCGACGATATCATTGTATGGGCTAAAACTTTCTAAGAATTGTTGATTGTTCTGAAAACATGTAGATCCGTCTTTTTAAAAATGGCGTTCGTCTAAATCGACGTAATGTATTTTCACTACAAATTCTGTAGAATTTTTAGGTCATAAAAAAGATACACAAAATCTCATAAAGATTTTAACCTAGGCAAAATTATTCAACTACTCGAAGCTGGTAAAGACCTATCTCGCCATGGATACAATGTGCATGAGTCTTCTTATGGTGTATCTTCAAATTGCTGGATTTTTGAACATCAAGTTATGATTCTATAGTCTCTCCCTCAAGCAATTTTAAACGACTTTCATTCGGCGCATTAGGGCATTGTCAAAATGAAAGGTTTGGCACGATCTTTTGTTTACTGGTTAGGAATTGATGCAGTTATTGAATTTATTGCTAAATCTTATGCTGAGTGTGCTAAGCATGTTCATGCTCCTCCTTAATTTAACACATATCATTGAGCATATCCTAAAGGCCCATGGGAACGTATCCATATAGACTACGCTAAACCAGTAGCTAGTAAGATGCTTATCACCGTGTAACACCCTGTACAAGCTACGTAAAAAAATTATAAATATTAAATACTAAATTAAATGAAATAACATTTTAGATTATACAAGAGCATCTTATGCTCCCCCACTCCCAATACGAAACTACGCGCCACAGCTGACAGCTGAGCTCATAGCACCAGTACAATAGCAGTGCCACGAGCCAGCCAGCGGCAACAGCGGCAATCAGCAAGAAAGCGGGGAGAGCGCGCAACACGCGCCTATATCTTTATAGACCGAGCGGCGAGCGCAGCGGCGCAATTATAATGAGAGAAGGAGTAAAGAGCGAGCGGCGGCGCAGCGTGCGCATTATATTATAAGTGTATAAATGATTTTTCTATATAAGTGTGAATGAGCGTGTGCAATGAAGTATTTCCGGCGGCTCGATTCCCGCTCTCTCCGTGGCCTATAAAAGGACCCGCACAACCCGTATTAGCTCACTAGCTCCAGCGCAACTTAAGCGCCTAGTCTCTTCTCAATAGCAGCTCACGCCTTGAGAAGATAAACGACTTAGAATTATTTCGAATCGTTTCTATACTTATACAAACAAACTAAAGCAGATAACGCAAATTCAAGCGTATCTACTTAAAATCTTATTTGTAAAAATCAAAGCGGATTTATTCATATATTTTATGATACAGAATATGTGCAACAATTTATGCAATATTCTTATCCTTAAATATAATTTAAATATATTTATTTTGTTATAAAAACTTTTATTATTGATAGTGAAATAAATAACCACTACCTCGTATCCCGGACCTGTCTTATATGATAATAATACACTACTACATATAATTACTTTCCTATTTATGATCTGTTGTCAAAATTCGGACGTAGATCAGTAAATGATTACTGCTCTTCTCTAAAATTTAAAATCTTATACGCGCTACGGACCGAGAAGAGTTGTAACCGTTTCATTGGCGATCCTGCCAGGGTACCGGGTTTTCAAAGTCTAACTTATTACAATAATAATCAAATCCTCCTATGACACACATATTGCAATTTACGCAATAACTCAAATGCAATTTATGCAATACAAACAACGCTGATTTGCATTATTAAGCAATCTACACAAACAAACAGACTTGCAACCATTTTACGCAGTCACAAATAATTCAGACGAACACAAAATGACGGGCGCAGGCAAGAGCATATTTTCTAGCACGCTTAGAAAGAGCGGTCCAGTCACTCGAAGCGCTTCAGCAGAAATCTTGAAATCACAGTTAAATGATACTCTTAACGCAATTCTCACTACAAACGACGCGAATCAGTCTATGATTGACGATCCCTCGTTGAACGCCAACTGGGTGCGTAATGTCCATGAAACGTTAAAATATCTATTAGAAAGATCGGACGAAACGTCGGATATCGTCAATGATTTAAATAAAAAACAAACAGATACACACGAACGAGTCAAACAGAACGGTTTGAATTACACCGCTTTAAATATTAATTATGATACATTTAGAATAAAAGTAGATGAAATAGATTCTAGCATCATCAACATGTCAGATAATGATGATCTAGAAAAATTTTAAGAGAACGTTGAAAATTCCATTGATAGTAAAGTAGGCCTTAAATTCTCCAAACTTTGACTCGAAGCTCAACCGGAAACAAACCCTTAGGCAAACGTAGAAGCCTTAATAAACATGGCTATAGAGAAACACGAGGAAGAGGCGGAAATGTTATTAACAAATATGAAAAAAGACATAATCACAAAATTACGTAAAAATATTAAAGCCGCGGGTGGACAACAGTTTGGTGAATTACTTTTTGCAACCCAGATTCCGAGGTAGTTCATTGGAAATAGTGAATTTTTTAATCTCAATGGTTCTCTGTCATGCAGTGGTTTTGAAAACGGACTCGAAAAAAGTTGGAAAAAAAGTCGACGAGAAGCAGACGAAGACGATGACGAAGAGGGAATCGATAATTTTCAAAACAGTAAAAGTGATTCTTCGTTAATAATGGATACAATTGTAGCAAAAAAAAGCAAAACGACGTCAGAAATACAAAAAAAAATAGTTCTCGAACATCTACTCCTATAACTAAACGTTGGAATGAATTACGGTTGAAATTACATAATAATGATGCAAGAAATTGAGAAATAATATTTTGATCCGGGGCATGCGGTTGGCTTTACAGGAGCGAGAAATTTAATAAGTGTGAATAAGAAAAAGATACCTGCAAGACGAATCAAGGACTGGTTGACAAGACACGACACTTATACACTTCACAAACCTATTCGAAAAAAAATCCCACGTTTGTACTACGATGTTTTGGGATTAGATCACGTATGGGAAGCCGATCTCATAGTTCTGTCATCTCTGAAGAGTCACAACGATAACACAGGCCCACAAAAAAAATGAACTTGTATGTCCATCGACGAAACCCATGTACTCCTATGTATTTTTGCGCGCTGAGTCCAAATCTGGCATTCGTTTAATCTCAGCACGTCAGGTTCAAGGGCATTTGAAGGTCATATTGCAGAAATCAGCAATAACCAATACACGACATCTATCTGTTAAGTTTTGGGGGGCGCTGAATCCAAATCCGGTATTTGTTTTTCTCCATGAGGTAAGTTTGAAGGTCAGTTCACGGACAAAACTGTGTACTCCAGGAAAAATGAATTTCTGATTGCAGATTCTGAAAGTGCGGGAAGTTTTACGTCCAGATAGATATTCAATTTTTTTTTTTTAATATAACCCTCAAGGTCCTGTTACAATGCCGCTACCATAAGCGGGTCTTGGGCGTTGTCGTCCAGATCGAACGGGTGGGTGCCTATCACCACTACACAGCGCATCCTTAGGTTGCGGATAGAGAAACAGCCCCCGAGAAAGAGGTTAGCTGCGAATAAATTGAATAAGCAGCCGCCGACAGCCGATAGGAACAGGCGTGGGAGTGATGAGCCCACACTGTCGAACGCATTCATCTAGAAACACTACGCAAGCACCACAACAAAAAAACACATCACATTATTTCTTATCTCTCAATCTATCTCTTTCATCACACATTAAAAAAATGGGCAAATATCCTGCTGCCGAGGAGGATGCGGGAGCGATGACAACTGCCCCGAAAGGGGATGTGTAGAATGATTCGTCACCTGGTCTTACGCGGTAACGATGGCAGCGAAGGCGCGCTGCCTTGCAGGGGGGCGTTAGGATGCGAGAATGAAACCGTAGTGTGTCTGACGACGAATTGACACTGTCCTCGTCAAAGTCGGAAAGCTCTCATACTTAGTTCTAGAGAGCTATGGGGGTTATCATCTCTAGAACGGTGGACTCACCTGCGATCGGAACAGGATCCGAAGCGCGCGGGTTTAACATATTATCATGGCTCAAAAAAATAAAATCCGAACCAAAAGGGACTTAAGGGTCGGAACTTGGAATGTTCGCAGTCTATACAGAGCAGGCGCGTTTAAAGAACTCGTAAAGGAAGCTGATAGGTACAATCTAGATTTGGTAGCAATACAGGAATCGCGGTGGCCAGATGGCGGAGTACTAGCATCGGGTAACTTCACGTACCTGTATGGGGCCGGGAGTGGGGGATCTCTAAGCACCGGATTTCTAGTAAGCAAAAGCATAATACATTCGGTTAAAAGATTCAAATCCGTCAATGAGAGGCTCTCGTACATCATTATCGAAGGTGAATGGTATAGATATGTGTTTATTAATGTGCACTGTCCTAAGGAGGACAAAAAAGAAGAAGCTAAGGATCTCTATTACGAAACTTTAGAGCAAGTAATCGATCAGTTCGCGTCTTATGACACAAGAATAGTATTAGGCGATTTCAATGCTAAAATATGTAGGGAGGAAATGTTTAGGCCTACTATAGGGAAGGAAAGCCTGCACGAAGCCAGCAATGATAACGGTATTAGGGTCATAAATTTCGCGGCGGCAAAAGATCTTATAATCAAAACTACGTGTTTTAAGCACAAGGACATACACAAGGCAACGTGGACATCGCCGGACGGGGCCACGCAGAACCAAATTGATCATTTCCTCATTGAAAAAAGACGTCATACTAAC
>QLYP01000361.1:11847-70942 GCA_016647725.1 Nasonia giraulti
ACGAAGAGTGCGAACTCTGGTTTGAAAGGCGCAAAAAGGCTAAATTAGATAGCTTACAAAATAGAAGCGATAGGACCGTAGAAGAGTATCCTAACGTAAGAAAACAGACGAGCGCGATCTACAGAAATAAGAAGCGGGAGTATCAAAAGAATCTTATTAGGAGAATAGAAACTAACAGTAAGGAAAATAACCCACGCGAAATGTACAGAGGGATTAACGCCATCAGAAAGGATTTTAGGAGTAGAGCGCAATTGATGAAGGAGGAAAACGGTGGACGAAAACCTCGTAACAAATGACAACGAATTACTGTCGCTGTGGAAAAATTATTTCGATAAATTATTAAACGTGCACGAAAATAGCGAAGAATTAGGGGACGAAATTCACACTGCTGAACTCCACGTGGAGGAACCAAGCTACCAAGAAGTAGAGGCCGCGATTAAAAAACTAAAAAACAACAAAGCCGCGGGAAATGACTCTATACCAGCTGAGTTACTCAAATATGGGGGCGTCGAGCTCACTTTCAAATCTATAAACTAGTATGCGCCATCTGGAAAAATGAAACAATACCCGAAAATTGGAAGGAATCTATCATTATACCGATTTTTAAAAAGGGGGATAAGACAGACTGCAATAACTATAGGGGTATCTCACTTTTAGCAACGTGCTACAAAGTTCTGTCAAACGTAATACAAGCTAGACTCACTCCATTCGTGGAAGATATAGTAGGAGATTATCAGTGCGGATTTCGGCGCAACAGATCGACGAGCGATCAAATGTTTACCATAAGACAGTTGTTAGAGAAAAAGTGGGAATTTTGCGAAACCATACACCAACTATTTATAGATTTTAAAAAAGCATACGACTCTATTAAGCGAAGCAAAATGTATCAAATTCTAGTACTTGTCCGTGTACCGAAAAAACTCGTGAGATTGATTCAAATATGTCTGAACGGAAGCACGGGAAAGGTCCGAGTAGGCGGTAATATATCAGATACCCTTCACGATACGCGATGGTTTAAAACAAGGGGATGGGCTCTCTATGGTGCTGTTCAACTTAACGTTAGAGTATGTCGTTAGAAAAATGCAGGTTAGCCAGCTGGGCGCAACGCTTAATGGAACAACGCAGATACTAGACTACGCAGATGACTTGGATATACTGGGGGATTGTAGGGAAACGGTAGCAAGAAATGCGGAAATCCTCATAAAAGCGGCAGAGTATACAGGGTTAGAAGTTAGTGAATCAAAAACAAAGTACATTATTGTGGATAAACTAGGCATCTGCAGAGGGGAGGGAGATCTCAGAGTTGGGGATTTTACTTTTGAAAAGGTTAGCGAATTCAGATATCTGGGTACGACCATAGAAATGAGATTAATGTCGAAATAAAAAAGAGACTCATTCGGGTAATGCTTACTTCTACGCCGTGAGTAATTTACTTAAGTCGAGGCTGTTGTCTAAAAACGTTAAAATAAGAATATACAGGACAATAATACTGCCGGTGGTTCTGTACGGGTGCGAAACGTGGGCTCTCACTAAGCAGGCGGACAACCGTTTTAGGGTATTTGAAAATAAAGTCTTGCGAAAAATATACGGGCCGAAGAAAGATGAGGAAACCGGGGAATGGTGGAGACTACACAATGATGAGTTACACAATCTTTACGCGTCACCAAATATTAACAGAATAATAAAATCGCGCAGATTGGGATGGGCAGGGCACGTAGCGAGAATGGGAGACGACCGTACGGCAGCGGCGTGTCATGAAGGGCAGGCCGATGGTAACGCGATCTCTAGGTAGACCTAGACGTAGATGGGAGGACAACGTAAAAGCGGATCTAGTAGAAATAGGACGGGTGGGTGTCGATCGGAGAGGTGCATCTTGGGTGGGGTTGACACAAGATAGGACAGCGTGGAAGGCTTTCGTGGGTGAGGCGATGAACTTTCGAGTTCAAAATGCCAGGTAAAAAAAAATCCTCAATGTCATGTGAAGGTGTGAAGGTCAACATGTGAAGGTCATTTAATCTTGTTGGATAATCTCTTCGTATGACAATAAGATAATGGGTTTTTATGGGGCAAACTATATATAACTATATGTCGCCGAATCCAAATCTGGTGTCCGTTTGTCTCCATCAGGCCGAATTGGAGGTCGTTTGAAGGTCAAATCCTCGACAATTAGTGAAATCGAGTCAAGTTATCATTCTGACATATTTTTTGGGTCGCTGAATCCGAATATAAAGCCCGCTTCTCTCAGGGTCAAAGTCAAGGTCATCCCAAGGTTAAATATACATTTTTTTTACTAAAAAAGGATATTTTTACCACTGTAAAAATACTAAAAAGTGGTAAAAAGAAGAAGAAGAATACAAGAGGAAAACAAGTGAAAAGTGCAGTGAACAAAAAGCGTAGGAAATCTACTAAAAAAAATAAAGTTTTGGATATTTTTGTTAAATCAAAAATTTAAAATGTCTTTCTTACATTATTCAAGCTGCGAGTGCTTAAAATCGGAGCTTGATTTGTTTTCACTACCAATAACCCAGACCACTATCGAATCATCATCATGTGTGGAATACAAGCCTGTTTCGTCACTCTCCGATTAATCTCCTTTAGAATTTTTAGTCGCCGCAGCAGGCGAAGAGTATATAGACTTAGCTCATACTATGATCAAACCAAATGTTCAAATAACACCCCACAACAAGGAAACGGATGCGAGTGTGGCACCTGTGAACAATTTCTTGCACTCAATGTTTAGTCAAGTGGGCGTTTTTTTCAATCAAAAACTTGTGACGCCGTCTAATACTCTGTATCCTTATAGAACTTATAGAGCGTACATTGAAACTTTATTGAATTACGGGCCTGGTGGGAAAACTTCGCATCTCTCGACGTCGTTATGGGGAGCGGATACAGCAGGAAAAATGGATGAGAAGCCTGCCACTGATTGTTCGAATAAAGGTCTTTTAAGTCGTCTAAAATTTACGAGCGATGGAAAAGGCTCATTGCGGTACGCATTGGTCCTTAGTCCGTAATGGGAATGTGTGTATCGAAGTGCGTTTCGATAAACCATTAACACACGCCGTAAATTGTATCGTTTATGCTGAATATGACAATATTTTAGAGATCAATTCTATGCGTCAAGTTATTTTAGATTACAATTCATAAGATGTGCGTAACAGTAAGAACGAACGAACGAATCACAGAACTCTGCCTCCTCCCCCTTTTTCGTTAAAGTTCTGCGTTATATGCAGGAGGGAGAGAGGGAGAAACCATAAAGAAGGGAGAGGGTTTGCCTATATAACCTCTCCGGATTTTGATGGCTGTTAGTTCATCTCTAGTATTTGAGAAAGAAACAGTCGATAGCTACAATGGATTTTATCATTGATATCCAAGCTTTTCACGATAAAGAAGGGTTATTTTTACTCAAGGAGATTACTGTAATTGCAGTTGAGCGTAATTTTATCACTCATTGAATTGTGAAACCACCGTGTGATTATAACGAATTACCCAAGGGAATAATTTCGACTAATTCTTATCTTTCGTGTTATCACCACGGTATAGAATGGTACGATGGTGAGGCCGCGTTGGAGGACATTTACCCGTCGTTACGCTATATTGCCAGAGAAGCACACACAATTTACACACGTAGCTACCAGAAAGCTAATCTACTAGAGCGTATTTTGGGGAGACAGATTACAAACCTTGAAGAATACAGCTGTCCATCCTTTAGAAACTTATCCAGCGTGGACGATCATATTTGCATGTATCACGGAGGAAAATCTGAACATCTTACGTGTGCATTGGCTTACACAATCAGAGTGCGCTCATGGTTGAGAAAGGCCTTATACGGTCACAGCGTAATCGACATGAACGAGCAGAGAAAGAAGAAGAAGAGCCCAATTGAAAATCCTCCTCGAAGAACACTCGTGGATGGTGCTACATTATCGTCGTCGTCATCGTCGTCATCAGGGTCGTCTGTAGCATCTCGTAAAATCAGTGTCAACAACATCAGCAAAATTACTAATTCATTTACGGCCACACCTGCCGAGGTTATTGAATCTTGTTTTGCTGTCATTGTTGAAGAAGAAGAAGCTACTGCTACTACTAGTCGTGCTCGTGGTACTGGTGGCGGTGGTAGTGGGGCAAATAGAAAAAAAAGAGAGGGAGAAGTAGAAGAAGAGCCCTACTACTCGAAACCTTACGATGAACTCACTACAAATTCAGCAGGCACTGAGGGGCATATCAGCACAAACCGTCGGAGTCTTCCCAGTAGACCGGTTACCCAGGGTGTGGACGAGATCGGTCGCTATTATTGCTAATACTCAAGAATATCATCTACCTGATGCTCACTGGATAGCAATTTTTGTCGACAAAAACGGTCATGGCGTTTATTTCGAATCCTACCGTATACAACCAACCGTGTCGTATCACCTTGATGGATTGCGACGAATTTGTACACTATTCACGTGGTCTACAAGTCGGTTGTAGAGTTTCGATTCCGATGTGTGCGGCAATTATTGTGTGGATTTTTTGTATTTTATGTGTCGCTATAATTGTGCTGTGGATTTTTCTAAACTCTTTTGTGGCGACACAGGGAGTAACGATAAATTATGCATGGTAATTTTCCGAAAAATCATGAAAAGTATAAAAAAGAAAAAAATTAAAAGTGTATCAAACGCATGTTCTTATTGCATTCAATCTTGTAAGAAAAATAAAAGAATCTGACTTTTGTTAATTTACATTACTACGTATTCAAAATTTATGAATGAATTATATAACCGCATTTATTCTAGATTTAAGAATTTCTCATGTATTACGTATATTTTTAACAATCAACTGATTTAATAAATTTTTTTTTAAAAGAAAAAATTGTAGTTGTGTTCCAAATTATTTTTACGTGAAATGCGTATGTTTATTTATTTCCCCCTCCTCCTCCTCCTCCTCCTCCTCCGTCTTAAATTTTATTAATATTCTTGTCAAGAAAAAGGTTAAAAGACAGAAAGAGAAAAACAACTTTGATAGATTTTTCGTTTACTTTTATTATTATTTTTTTTTATATGAAATTTATATATTATTAACGCAAAGTATCTGATGGCCAGATTGGATGATGATGCATTCCGGTGAGATCATTCATTGCTGTGTCAAATGCGACAAGCATTGGATTCACATCAACCATACCTCTACCTTCCTTGCCCACACTGCTTAGAAATACGTAAGCTGAATTGTCGAATAATCCTTTTTGTGCAAAAACGCATCTTAGAATACGGTTTACGATGACCATAAGAAATATTTCAGCAGAACGAGGTGACCAGTGGAGACCATTTGTCGATATGGTCAGGACGAAACCAAATCCAGCTAAAATTGCTCGTGGAAGGAAGGCAAGAAATCAGGCTTCTAACAGATAAATGCCACTTTCCTCGTTTGACTCAATCAGAGTCACACATATACCATTATCTATTAGTCGGCATCGTTGCGGGCATCCTTCTTCTGTTACTCCTCATAACCATCTTCCCATTATTTTCACTGCAATTATCGTGTTTCCCTAACATGAAAAAAAAAATTTCTATCACTATATCATCGTAAAAAATAAATTTGGATTCCTCATTCTTCTTCTTTTTCTTTTTTTTACCTTTAACTCGTGGAGTTTTTCCTTGTGTAACACTGGTGAATCAAATTTTTCCATTGAAATTGTAAAACTTTATTCACAAAAATATAACAACGACTATGTACTATAATAATTTAACATTTCTGCCTCCAATTTCACGTACGCGGCATCTTCTTTTATTATTTGTATATGGAAACAAGATGGTGTTTGAAACGCAGACACTCTCACTTCATGAACTGTATGAATGAAAGGATCTATGTCCCGTGCAAGAACTCCACGAGGATTCATAATGCAGGAGTTGCTACCTCTACAAACTGTCTACGTATGACAGATTTTACTAGAGCAAAAAGAAAATTTGGTTTCTCCTCCCTCTCTCTCTCTACATCTAGTGTTGCTATAGCGAAAAAAATAAGTGGGGTGAGAGAGGAAAGGAGGAGGAGGGGGAGGAAATAGCGAAGAAAATCATCCATGCTGTATACAAATTTTCGGTTCAGAGCGCCACTACAGGTGTTGCTTCTATAGTGGAGCATGTCTCCTTGTAAAATATATGTCAACTGCAGTGCGAGAAGCGACGCTGCTGGTCATTGACCTGTGCTGAGGTTAAAACGCTTACCTGCGCGTCGAGTAAAAGTCCTACCCATCGGCCCTGCTAGGTCTTTTTTTACCTGCGCGCGTGCACGCGCCCTCGCTACTAGCCTACTAGAGCGCGTGCCGGGGGGGGGGCGGTCCCGCTGATCAGCAAGCCACCGCGCTGCGCCGCCGCCTGCCGCCGCCACCTGAGGGATGCTATTATTTTATAGGATTTGAGTAAATAAAATAGGATATAATTTTTATTTTTATTTTTTATTTATGTATATAACCATATGGTACAGAATATCGATGATTAACAAATTTTTTTTAAAACAAGTTTTTTAAAAACAGCGCGTCATTTTTTCGTTTGCTTAAAACTAATAATGTCATTGACTGACGTTCGACCTATATGGAAATTCCTAACATATATACAACTATTCGCGCCCCGATCCTCACTTACCTCCTCCTCTTCCTCCTCCTCCTCTGCGTCTAGAATACTGAATTCGTGATTTTCCATCATCTCTAAAACAGAGTGGAAATTTATTTTTTGACTATTCTCATAGTTGAGTCGGATGCCCTTTAGTTTACACGTATCAAAGGTTGGGTGCACGCACTCTATAGGCGTAGAATTCCGGAATCAAAAGTCTCGATGTAAGAGCCTTCTCCGTACTCTTCCAGTTCATCCGTTAATTGGCCTAGCAGAGACCCGGTTTCTGGTTCGTACTCATCACGCTCACCCTTTGATACGTATATGATGGAATCGGTATCATAATACAGTACCCGCTCACCTAGATTTTCGAGATATTCATACAATTTTAAACGTCCTTGTGCAGACGTGTAAGCGGCTATCACTACATTCGTATTTCGCGCCGAAGTAGCTACTTCTGTTTTTAACTTACTGGCTGCATATATTACTGCATAATTGTAAAAACTGCTCACTCGAATTAATTAAGTTTTGCATAAGGCAAAAAGTAACCGATTAGGCAGACGATACGGTAGTACAGGATGAAAGAGTTTACGTAGCGGTAGAATCGTACATTTAACGAAGCCCTCAACACGGTCAAAATATTCAAAATTAGGCCCAGTTAGTTCGATACAGTCAGTGCTGTTATATACGCGCGGGTGTTTTATCGGAAACTTGCCCGTTTTACAAACAAAGGGGTATAAAGAGCAAACATCGACATATTTTATTTTTTCACCCGGTTCGACTTTATATAAGGTCGCAATGTTATCCGTGCGACCATCGTAAAAAGCATCTCGCGGATTGAGAATTTCATTATGAGCGATCGGATTATTTTCGATTAAGCGCTTAAAAGCGTTTAAAGTGGCTATATTCGAATTAAAGTCATGCTCCCACATTTCAACTAAAATAAAACCATTTGATCTTATTTTAGCTGAAATTGCTAGGGTACTCTCATACTTTTGATTGAGAGTAGTCCGATCTAGAAGAGGCGCATCGCGCCTCGTTGGATAGCAGATCGGACAGCCATGAAAATAACATCCATGAAACTGATACACTGTACCGGTTTCTGGATTTTGAAGATCCGCTAAAAACCCGTCGACTTTTATACGACCGAAAAGGGTGTATTCCCGTCCACGCCCGGCATGAATGATTTCCCTGCCTACCTGCTGCTCAACCCATAACAACCACTCTACGGCCTTTTAGCTATGTCTATCGACGCGCACATAACTTTCGTTGCTTATAAGACCTATCAAATTATCTTTTAGGAAATTACGGGCATAAGCAAGAGAGCACGAGCCAGCCAAGTCACGCTTTCCGTCAATGGACACAGATTAGCGCAACCTAAGAATATCTGTCTAAATTTTAAACAAGCTAATCGCAAGACAATTACATCTTGCACACAATAAGAGACTATTTCTCTTCGCATATTGAACTCTTCTCTAATTGAAACTTCGCTGTACCAATTAAAAAAGTGTTCACGCTCCTTGGAGCTCATCGCATCTGGTGCATAATATTCGGCTGCCGGATAAGGACCTTCATTATCCGCGTTATCATCTATATTAAACAGATGCGGGGAATATCCTTTATTTGCTTCTTCCGGCAGACCGAACGTAGCTGTCAATGCAGCAAGTTTCATAGGCATAAAATTTATGCTATCTATGAATTTCGTTTTACTGAAACTTATTAAAATTATTTTTCGTCCGTTCATAATTAAGCTTGGAACGTTGCCGGATTTTTTCACAATTCGATTCTCTACAATGTCATGTAGAACGAATTGTGAATCAAATGCTTTTGCGTTATGCGCAATGCAGATGATGTTTTTAAAATTAGTTTTTTTTCCGCAAAACTAAATTTAAATAGCTAGAAATCGGCTCTTTTGTGAAAACGTGTTGGCGAAGGCCACAATAATTGCAAAATTGCGATACATCGTTTTCATTTAAACACGACAAGCATGCAAACTGTGCCACGCATAAATTTACCACGTGTAGGTAAACGCTATTTTCACCCTCTTCTCTTAGAACGCTGTTTTGCGTCGTCTCGAAAGCGTAGAAGACGAAAAGAGTTTACGGGTGAAAATTTGTTGTTGTCGTAACTACACGTGAATTTTTTTAGAGGTCTAATTTGCATGTAGCAGTTGGCATTTTTCTTATACACTGCTTTACAATTCGTACAGTACATATTTTTGCAATTATGTTTATTCGAGTCAATATCATAACCATAATCACCAAAAGTACAATACTTTACGAATTGACAAATTGAGCGTCGCGTAGTTTTCGATTTACTCATCGTGTGCGAGCCAGGAGCCTTGTGATTTGCGAAGCACTGTGGGTTTTTAAACTCACGGTGGCAATCGTCACAAGTTATGGCCGCACCGAGAGCCTGACACGCTGGTGAAGTATTGCACGATATGCAGAGATTTTCACATTTATGATAAAAAGGTCGTGTATATACTGTGTTACAATCTTCACAGTAATATCGCTGATGCTTTTTCACACATAACGCAGTCAAGTTTAAAATTAAATTAAAATGATTAATATCCCTATGGAACGCGATATTAATTTTTTTAGTATATTTTATATTTACCCGTCAAAAAATGCTTTCCCGTTAAATAACGCACCCTCTCCACGGCCTAAACTCTCTATATAATATACCATTAGCGCAACTCCGTAATCCAACAAGTATAATTGGAATTTCTGAAACTCGGTATAGCCACAGCCTTCTGCAGGCACGACTACTCCAGCTTTTTGAGAAATTTCAATTACACATGTTTTTTGGTGCGCCATTGAATTAAAGGCGATTTTTCGCCAATTTTTTTTCCCAGATCGTGCGTTCGGACTCCGCTTTCTCAAGAAAAACTAACCCGCATGCGATACCCCGTGGTAGGCATAAATTATCGTTATTTTTAATAGTCAAAATTGATTGACGATTTAACGCGTCAACTAACTTTGACTCCTACAGACCATTACCACCGCGTGGTAAGTCTGAATAAGTCACATTTACGCGGAGAGTCTTGTCTATACAAAATGATTCGTTACTCTGTGTAACGCTACCTATACGGTTCCAAAGATCGTTAAAGTCGAAATCGCGGATCTTTCGCACTGGAAACCATGCGTCGCCTCGAGCAAATCTATTACTATTTACTCTAACACCGATTAAAATATTTTCATTTAAACCCGTTACTAAATATCGATAAATTTCTAATAAAGCGGAACGCAGGTAAACAATCGGGTTATCGATATTCGGGGTTATTATAAAACCGAATTCTACGTCGCGAGCCGCGGTGAAAAAATTACGAGCACTACGAGTACTCTCATTTAAAATAACGACTTTTTTTAAATCACCTCTATCTATTCCTCTGCCTACTTGGTAATGAGGATCTAGTTGTGTTGGTGCTGGAGGTGATGCTGGAGGTGACGTTGACGGTGATGATGATGATGACGATGGGAGTGGCATGGCTGGGTGTGTTGGACTCGTCATCGCTGACGTTGGAGATGTTCATATCTTTTTTAAAAAAATACAAGAATTTTTTTTAGTTTAATTTGTTTCATTTATTATAATACTATAAATTAATTAATTACAGAATATCGTTGATTAACAATATCCTGGCAGATGTAAAACAATGAAAAAAAGATAATTGTACATATATATTCTAACCTCATAAAATAATCAGCTGACCAATCTTTGTAAAAAATTTTTTAGAGGCTCCTTTTAATACAAAACTAAAATATTTGCAAGTATTTCATCCTATGGGATAAAATCTTTGTAGGTATCTTAGTTTTGTATTAAAAAAAGCAACCAAAAAATTGTTAACTAAGATTGATCATCCCGGTTGCAAAAGTTTCATAAAATCTAATAAGTCTGGTTAAATAAGACTGTTGAAAACAAATTAACAATCCTTGATGTAAATCCTAAAACCTGTAATGAAATAAAAGTAAAATACCTTTACTATTCACTAAACTCATTAAAAAAACAATAAATGAGTCTATGTATACAGTAAATGTGTTTGTTGTCGTATAACACATAAGTACGTACATATTACAAAGGTCTCTTTAAATTAATCAAAAGTCGATTAATCCATTGAGTTTCAAAACAAAATTGAAAAAATTGTAGAAAAATAAGCTAAAATAACACACACACAAATATATGAGGTTAACTGATTTATAGGTTATAAAATATTACTATTTTTCTGACACATTCATCAACACAAAATCATTTCAAAAACTTATGAAAGCATCAGTTTATATTTAAAAAAATCAGTGTGGATTATTTACAACATTTAATTTGCAAATATTATCTGTGTATCTGAAAATTTTTGTGCGACAGTTCATAAGCTAGTCGATTTGATTTTCAGAAAACATGTTGTAAAAGAATTATAAATTATATAACTACTATACAAGGTTAATGCTTTTTAAGTTAAAACAAAATTATATCGATAGATTTAGTATTACTTGCATGAACCAGCAAACATGAGTGAAAGTGTATAACTAAAAAAAAATTAACTCTTAAAAAAGTAAAAGGTTAGGCGAGTTAGATATATTCCGCAACAAAATTACAAATAGAAAAGAACTGAGATCAATCAAACAAAGTAAAGTTTATTATATTTAATCGTAATGAAACAAAGACCAACTCTCAAGATAATTACTACGTCACTTGCCATGCCCGTTTCATTGTACTTTCAGTCTTTTAATCTCAGTTCTTTTCTATCTGTAATTTTGTTGCGGAATATATCAAACTCGCCTAACCTTTAACTTTTTTAAGAGTTAATTTTTTTTAAAGATTTCAATCCATTTTTTAAAATTGTTTAGAGTATTTCATATTTAAGGTCATAAAAATAAAATATAAGCATCTTTAGCACCATTCGACCTCAGCTTTTTTGTAACATTTTGATTACTAAGATGAAATCACTAATTGTTCTAATATATATCACCCTCGAATTATTTCTACACCTAGACACCACAAAACCACGGTGCTAACTACCCAGACCTCGTCATCGGCCACCCTGTACACCTAGACGCCGCCCTTAAATGATTTTTACACCTAGACATCAAAAATCACGGAGCGCACCACCTAGACCTCGTCATCAGCCACCTTGTACATCTAGACACCGCCCTTGAATAATTTTTACACCTAGACACCAAAAACCACGGGGCTAACTACCTAGACGTCGTTATCGGCCACCCTGTACCTCTAGACACCTTCCTCGAATGATTGTTACACCTAGACACAAAAAACCACGGAGCGCGCCACCTAGACCTTATCATATGATTTATAGGCGATATCAAGAAAACGAGCTACTAAATCTTATTTCCACAACTTTAATGATTATCGATACAATTTCACAGTTTGCATGTAATTCTCATTAATCAAAAAAAGTTTTCATTACTCAAAGGCATCTAATATTATTTATAGCACAGTGTGGCTAAAATCCACTGTTAAGTCACGCCTATCTGTGACTAAAGTAGTCCTTTTTTGCACCGTGTTTATCACACTCTCTACGCTCGTGCGCTAACCTCACAGTGCGAGTTAGGACTGCTTTAGTTACGAATATGCGAGACTTGCGGATTTTAGCAGTCTGTGCTATAAAATTTTTCATGGTTCAGTTTTACACGGCGCTTAGCGCCATCGCTACGCTCGGGTGCTAACTAAGCCGTGTAAAAAAGAACCATTTGAGTCACACATATCGTAATGTACTATTTAAGATCACATAGGATTAAAGGGCGACATGACGTTATTTCCATAACCCAGAAGATTATCGCTTGATCATCATTGCACGTTCGCGATCCTTATGAATAGAACTATTTACCTATTTCTAAGCGCAGAATATTATTTTTAAAAGATATATTATTAAAAAATCTAACTATTAAACTACGTTTAAGCTTCGAATACGATTTATAGGTGATATTAAATAAATGAGATACTAAACCTTATTTCCACGACCTCAAAAATTATCGATAAAGTTTTAGAGCTTACATGTAATTCTTATCTATCGAGAAGAAAGTTTTTATTACTTTAAGGCATCTAATATAATTTTAAGATCACATCGGATAAAAGGGCAAGAAGACCTTATTTCCACGACCTAAAACATTACGGGTAGATTATCATTGCACGTACGCGATCAACATAAATAGAACTGTTTACCTATCTTTAAGCACGAGATATTATTTTTAAAAGATATATTATTAACAAATCTAACTATTCAACTACGTTTAAGCTCCGAATACGATTTATAGGTGATATTAAATAAGCGAGATACCAAACCTTATTTCCTATTATATATATGTAGGTGGTAGCGGCTGGTGGAGTTGCCTGCGCTGATGGCGCAGCTGGTGGAGGTGCCGATGATGGCGGGGCCCGCGCAGGGAGCGGGGCGTTGCTGGGTACGCCGGCTTGAGGGAGCTGGTCGACAGGGTTTTGGCCTCGCCCAACTTTATAAAGCTCAACAAAGCTATCAAGCCTCACCACGTCTACGAGAACGCGGAGGATTTAACCGAGCACTCAAGCCTCACCACGTCCACGAAAACGGGGAGGAATCAAATATTATCAGCCTCACCACTCCACGAGAACAGGGGGGAAATCCGCACAACCATCAGCGCTGCTGCAAAAAGCCAATACAGACGCCTTAACCCGAACGACGAGACATCAAATACACGGAGGACGACTACTGTCGAAGAGACCAGAGCGTGAGTGTGTGCGTGTATGTGTATTTGCGCGCGGTAGATTAGCTTTACTATAAACGCATCCATCGTAAGGGAACTTTCGACCCTGAACTCTGCTTTACAATAAAGCGATAAGTGATTTTCATTTTATTTATTCACGAGAGTTGTATTTAGTGCGTAATCCCTCAATTGAAAACTCTCTGATCATAACAATTGGCTCCCAATGCGAGACCTAAGGATGAATGCGTAAATTTTTTTTTTTATAAATTAGACTAGTATAAGTAGAAGCGAGTACAAGTATAATCATAAGTTACAATCTAAGTAGGAGTAATTTTAAGTAATTGTACAATCGTATTTCGTGAGGTAGTCTGCGCTTCTCGCGTTATTTTAAAAGTAAAATGGAAGGAATCAGAACTGGTTCGCTACCAGATCTGTGGGATGTACCCCCAGAAAGGGGAATCTATCACGTAATCAACCGATTGAATATGCGAATCGAAAGTTTGGAACTCGAGGTTTGCACGCTAAATTGACAATTAAACAACTTTGCTGTTAATCATCGCGAGAATAATGAAAATGTATGGACGAACAGTTTCTTGCGCGAAATCGCCTTACCAAGCTTCTCGGGAGAATCGTGGGAAGATCCTGGAGAATTTCTATATGATCTTGAACAATAGATAACGATTAAACGAATACCGAATGAATATCATTCCAAAATAATTGAAAGAGCGTTAAAAAAGAAGCCGTATTCATGGTTTCAAGCAGTAAAAAGGCGTCTTATTAATTTTCAAGATTTCGGAAACTATTTTCGGCAAGCTTATATGACCCAAGAAAAAATCGATAGCGCGATTTACATTTGGAGGGCGCAAAGGTACAGGGAAGGCAGTCTTCTTAATTATTTCTACCTACGGATCAGCGAATCGAATAAATTTATGCCACCTTATATCGAATATCAGCGAAATCGCGTCATTATAGATCAATTGACGCGTGCAGATGAAACGCGTGTGAAAGATAATTTCATTTTGAATGTTTGGTAGACAGTGGTAGCAATGCTACGCTAATTTCCCAAACAGCTTTTGAACGCATAAAAAATAAACAGTGTGTACAAGTTTTACTGGTTTCAAACACTTATCTACCGGAGCTTTCGGAAAACGGTCGAGTAAGATCAGAAAACAGTTGTACGTACAAATAAAAATACAAAACCTCGCAATAAAAACAATTTTACTAGTTGTCGGAAATCTGGTGCATAACATTATTTTTGGAATTATTGAATAGTAGAGAACAAGGTGATAATTAACGAGATTTTTTATACGTAAAGAGAAAAATATAAGAATAGACAAGTTACTTATAAGTAATAAGTACGTTAGTGCCTCCGATCAATTTTCTTGCGCTTATTCTCATCCGAAAGTCGAAGAATATGTTTAATGCTCGGGGCTGTCGGCGAGTCGCGGATCCATTCCGGTCAAGGAGGATGATGCATGTCATTCTTTTGGACTGGGGAATGGTCATCGCTTTGTCGCTTCTGCCAACAGTTTCGAGGATGACAGAAATAGCTCTATGAGAGAATGTCAACACCTCAACGACAGCAAAAAGAATGATTTGCGCACCGTGCTCAAAAAATTTCAAGACGTTTTTTCCGATACTCCCGGTAACATGAAAAAATATGAATATGAATTGAAATTTCGAAATGAAGATCCGAAATTCCGTTGAACTTATCCGATCGCTCTCTTTCATAGCCGGCTTTTCTCGATGAAATCGATTGCCTTAGAAAACTAGGTATTATACGAAGAGATCAAGTTCAATATGTATCCCGATACACGTTGTTGTGAAAAAAGATGGAAAGGTTCGCGCATCTTAGATGGCCAAAAGCTAAGTCCATTTTTAGAGCCCGATGTTGAGAAATCGCCGCGAATCGATAAGATCATTCAGGACAACGCCGGAAGAAAATATTTTACAAGCACTGATTTGACTGAAGGATATTATCAAATACCATTGAGCAAATCGTCTTAAAAATATACCGTTTTTATCGTTGAGGGAGTTACGTACGTTTTTCGTCGTATTCCTTTCGGCATTTCTGTGTTCGGTTCGGTATTCATGCGCGCCTTAACAAAAATTTTTAGTGAGAGAGGTCGTCGAGAGTTTTTAACGCTATACGTTGACGATGCGTTTATTAGATCGTGCACTTTCCAGAAGCATCTCTAGCATTTAAGATATTTTTTTACGAAATTACGCGAATACGGCCTTACTTTAAAACTGAGCGAAACGCGCTTATGCTGTCAGGAATTCCCGTTTTTGGGCTTTATATTGAGCGGCGACGGCGTAAGACCGAATCTCGAGAAGGTACAAGCTATTTTGGATATGCCAGAGCCGCGAAGTAAAAAGGAATTACAACGATGTATCGGCAGGTGTAATTATTACCGGATTTTTTCTGCAAAGTATTCTTCGTATATAGAGCCGTTTTGCAAGCTGTTAAGCAGTAAAAATCAATTCATCTGGACTGACGAACACACCAGGGCTTTCGGTGATTTAAAGCGACAGTTTGCGGAACACGTTATGTTGCAGCATTATGACGTGAATAAACTGTTCTATTTATAAATCGACGCTAGTAAACACGGCTTAAGCGGCATATTATTTCAATACGATGATGACAATAACACGAGGATAATTGCTCTCGTGAGTCGTTGTCTTACGGCTTACGAATTAAATTATTTGACATGTGAATGGGAGCTTCTAGCCATTGTCTTTTCGGCCACGAAACTACGATACTATCTCGCCGGTCAAAGGTTTAATATAAGAACTGATCACCGAGCATTAACGTTTCTACTGAAAACTTCATATCACACGTCGCAATTGATGCGTTGGACCTGTATAATGCAGCAGTTCACGTATGATATTGAGCACTGCTCCGGCAAAGACAATGCCATCGCGGATTACTTTAGACGGGTGTCGCCAAACCAGCGTAACTCTCGCGTTGATAAGGATGGCGTGAAGTTTGTTTGTGTAAGTAATGCTGTAGCAGCTGTCCGCCTGATTTCGACGTGGTTTTCGGAGCTGCGAGAGCTGGCTGCGATGCAGTCCCGTGACGAGGAGCTTATTAAATTAAAAGAATTTCTAAAATCCGGCGACTCTAAAAATTATCGGTTGCATGAGGGGATAGTTTTCTGTAAGTCAGATCATGGATCTACATGGTCTATATATATTTTTCCCAAATTGTTTAAAAAATGAATTAAACTATTAAATATATTAAAACTATTAAACTATTAAATTCAGGTAATAATCAACAAAAATTGTTTCAACAATTTAAAAAGTAACAAATTTTATAATAATATCCAGACAACATACAACTATTTTTTTCATGGCAATTTTTTTATTTTTGGGGAACATTATTTTGCGTTTTTTTCAATCATCCCATTGTTACAAACAATTAACCTAAAATGCATTTGAAATAGAATAAAATTACTTACTTTTCCCCGTTTCGTCCTCAGGAGCGACCGCTTTGTTTGGCAGATAAAATGGAAAAGAGGTTTTTTTTTAAATTCATATCCCTAAAAATATTAATCCTATTAAAATTTTAAGTAATTTGACTACTTATTTTTTCAATAATAAATCGAAAACTGGAAAAAATGAGTTATTTTGTGCCTCGATTAAGGATGTAAAAAGGTCTTATTGCACTTAAGATAGTAACGTTGATGCTTTCCCTGCTCGGCTAGCTAAACAGTCGGATCCAGGATAGGGGTAGGGAAAGATGCAAAAGAGTAAATCTGTTGTTGTGTTGTTTAAGAATAACAATATATTTCTAACTTAATATTTAACAAAACCGAGACTCAATTGTTAAAGCCCGGCTGAAACAGAAATCATTTTGCTTCGTGTTAAAAATACTTTGCCTTTACAATTAATAATTATTTAAACTATCGCGGTTAACAGATTACGAGTATACTGGCGGAATTTCGCGTTAACAAGATTTGTGCGGTTGCGGTTGGCGGTCGCGATCGGGTTATCGGTACGGTACGGATTTTACAGGTCGGTGATGGATTTGGAGGTTAGGAATTCATTCGGGACGGTGGAGTCGTGGGCGCACGGCTACACTGACCCGAATGTGCGGGACGACAGCAATTCCGATCGCCCTGTGTGCTCACAGCAACGATCGAAATAGTGTCACTATATTTTGAGGTTATCCCTTGGATCTATAGAATCGTGAGCGCACGGCTCTACAAATCGTCGTCGCTCGTCCCGTTCTTCTCTTTGCCCTGTGTGCTCACAGTAGCAAAGGGAGTCTTGAGATGTGGGCGTAGAAATCGGATTTATAGGTTAGGGATGAACCTCGGATTAACCGGGTCGTGAGCGCACGACCCGGTGAACCGTCGGCGAAGCTGTCGCTACCTCCTCAACACTGTGTGCTCACAGTGGCAGAAGGAGTTAGCACTGCGTGAGGATATAGGTTAGGGTCTACGGTGACGTCGGGTGTCAACTACGTGTACTCATGTAGTAGGTCTAACTCTCGCTTTCCCTGTAGTAACGTATACTCACGATACTACCTGGAGTGAGGCTCGAGAAGAACTCTCCGTTGCGCTGCGCGGTCCGCCTTATAAAGGCGCACGGTGTGGCTGTGTATAGGTGTGATCACGGTGTGCCGGCGCGTCGCCGTGGAGTCGTTCGCTAGGTAAAACAACGTGTGATAC
The DNA here is from genome assembly GCA_016647725.1 of Nasonia giraulti. Lineage (NCBI taxonomy): Eukaryota > Metazoa > Arthropoda > Insecta > Hymenoptera > Pteromalidae > Nasonia > Nasonia giraulti. The sequence goes on from QLYP01000361.1 coordinate 29,800, forward strand.
AATTTTTACTAAAACTTTATCGTCAGAAAATATATCAAAGACAAGAGTAGCGTCTACAGCGTTTACACAGTGATAGCAAGTACAACTCAATTAATATCATTAAAAAATAATATACTTAGAATAATTTTTAAAGTTCAGAATCTTTGTTGGTTGCATTGGACAGCAGATGAAGTTGTTTCGATGAGAAGGTTTTGTAACTTATATTTCCAAATAAACATACATAGCAACGAAGTATCAAAATATTATCATAGTTTGATAAAACGCGTTTTATGCGAACATATTTTAAATATAATAGTTAAGCAATTCCTACAATAGGTAACATAATTTAGAAATATATATAATTTTATATTTTTTATTGTAAAAATTCTGAATAGAAAAATATGTTTACCGCAAGCAAAGCGATACCGAACGTGCAGGTGCTATGAAATTATCCTTTAACTTGTATTCATTTTTTTAACAAAAATGATAATGCTGTTTATCTCTTGAACAAAAATTAAGTAATGTAAACTAACTTTACTATATGTCATAATATTTAAAATAAAAATATAATTCAATATTTTGATATTTTTTACAATAAAAATTCTCATTAACAAGTATCAAAATATTACCAAATTTTGATAGTATTATGTATACTGCAAATATAATATCTTATTGGCAATAATAATGTTAAAATAAATAATAAATATGTTTAATGAATGTTTTAATGTAGCCCTAACATGAATCGGTTCTAAAAACATTTAAAAAACTTTTAATACCACACTTTGAAACGCTGGAATGAAAGTTTAAGAAATATTGGAAAAAACGATAAATAAACGATCGAATGTCCACACTTTTTGGATTTTATTAATTTGATAAAACGTTTATTTAATGTTATAAAGTTGTACACTGTAAATTGTTATAAAATTCTAATAAAAATAGTTAATCACTATAAAAGATTGTTTGTATTTAGACTATGCTTTACAGTTTTTTACAGAATCATATACTTTTTACATTTTTTTTATATTTATTTTAATTATTATATTTTTACATTGTTTTGCAGTTAATAACATTTCTAAATTTGATAAATTAAAAAAATTTTAAACTTTAAAAATGTTATAAACTGCAGAAAAATAAAAAATTAGAAAAGATGTTTGATTGCGCAAAATGTGAAATACGTACAAAAAATAAAAAATATAAAAGGGTAGAAATCTGTAAAATCTTGTAAACCATGCTTCTTTATGGTTCTCTACTATTTTTAGTATAATTTGTAACGGGGTGAGACTTGACGTGAGAGGAGAAAATCACAAAAGGAGACGCCGGGACCGAGAATCGATCCGGCGCCCCCGAGATCTCTAGGCGCGCGTACTACCGCTTGAGCCAACACCGCCCTATTTTGTCACTCTCTATCCTGCCTCGATTACCGGCGTGGCGAGGGACGTTGTTCCTCATTACAAATTTTATAGCTAAACAGCTAAATTTCTTTTTTATTTTGGTAATTTTTAGAATATCCCAACTAAGGCTTTTCAGAATAAATTCAATTACAACGCAGGCTTTGTTCTGATTACTTATGAAGTTTCGTAATATTTGGTCATTATGAACGCCATATGGAATTGACGTAATCCAGTTAATTAAATCAATAAATTTTCTGAAATGACAGGTATTTCAATCATTTTCCAAAAGGAATCAGTCCATTTCACCTATTTATTTATTTTAATCCATGAATCAGTATACACGACCAAAAATGTTTTTAACAGGTATAAAGTAAAGGTACGTCCATCTAATTATTTAGGTTTTAAAGGCATTTGGTTTTAATCAAATGTACTTAACTAATAGAAACCAAGACCGAAGAAATAAGTTTCGTGTTCAAATTCAGTGGCTCAAAATTCATAAAAATAGCCTTTGTCAATAATTTTCTCTAGACGTAAATTTCTTAACCGCGTAAAACAGACATTTTGGGTGGTTTTTTGAGGTTATTGACGAGCGCTTGAGGTATCGGTAAAAAAGACGGCCAGTTTCGTGTTCAGCAGCACAAAATACATAAAAATACTCTCTATCAATAATTTTCCTCCCGTCGATCACAGGATAAACCTCTCAACTGCGTGAAAAAGCAATTTTGCGGGTGTTTTTGGAGGTTAGGGACGAACGCTTGAGGTATCGGTAAAAATACCGTCGGATTCTTGTTCAGCAGCTCAAAATACATGAAACAGTCGTTGCTTAGAATTTTTCTGAGCCCCTGTGATTCCTGATAGCTTGATAATTTCGTAAAGTAGTAATTTTTTAAGGTTAGGGAACGCGTAGCTCCGTCAGGGATCAAAATTTTAAAAAACGCCTCTCACTAATTGAAAGTACATAAAAAATGCTAAATTTTCTATATTTTAAAAAATTTTTAGATCAAAAGGAATTTTGGGCAGAGCTTCGTTACGCTTGACGTGGAACGTCCCATACATATATATATATACCGGATCTGTGCTGCATCGGCTTCGCTCAGACCGTTATCATTCGGCACGATTGTGTGCCTTAATGGCACGCGTATACACTGTATCGGCGCTCGTGTGCAGAATCACAGAAAGAGGAAAGCTGAATTATGCCGATATATATATATATATATATATATATATATATATATATATATATATATATATATATATATATGTGGCGCCACGCGCTGGGCAGCGTCGCCGCCAGCGCAAGCAGACGCTGCAGCAGAGAGCCGACGTCGATTAGCGAGGTACCACCGAGGTCGGCATCAAAATGTTTTCCGGCCGACGCCACGCTGTGGCGAGCGGGGAGCACGCCCCCGGTCGCCATTCTGGGTCTGGCCGCCTAACAGAGCACACGTTCTGAACTGTGATAGTAGAGAGTAATATAATCAAGGCTTCAGAGAGTTCAGTTATGTAATCAGGAGTGAGTTATTTTTCCTCCTCTCTATTCTGTACCGCGCGGAGTCGAGAGAGAGATTTTTACCAAACCGACATACGGCCCGCGCAGCCCATCTACAGCTAGCGGCGGCCATTTTTATCTTTCGTGAGCGTCAGTTCAGTGTCGCGCTGAGGCACGCATCAAGCCCGGTGCGTCTCGCCTCCGGGGAAGTGTTTTTCATTCGAGCACGCGGTACGGCCCGTCGTCCGCCTCTTCGCCGCAACAACATCAGGGGAGCCCCGGCAACTACTCGTCGCACGGCATCACCAGCAGCGGGGAGTCTGCCTCCAGTCCCTCTACAACTGGAGTGCGCGCGGGGCGGCCCCGCCGGTCGTCTTCCTGCCAGCGAGAACACCGGGACGAGAGCACCCAGCAGCACGCTACGCACAGCGGCGTGCCCGCGCAGCTGACATCGCAACGGAGTGAGCAGCAACCGTCGACGGAGCATCGCGGTCGAGCAGCGCAGCTATCATCAGCGCGGCATCCACCATATCCCGCCCCGACATCGGCAGCGCTCGGCGGCCAGCGTCACCTTGCCATCAGGTTTTTCTACGCTTTACAACAGGTATGGTTCTTTCACGGCCTTGAGTCGCTCTTTTCTTTCAAGCGCCGTGCCATACCTGTTGCGTGCCGCCGGCGCCGACGCCGCACACCCACGCGTCGGCCATCTTGCCGACGCGCGCATCTCACGCGCTTTCTCGTATTTCCCGTCCCTGCCCTCCCGCGCGAGCGGCCAGTTTACACGGTAGTGTTGCGCGCCGCATAGAGCTAGCGCGCCGACCACCGCGCGCTTTCCGCTGGCTTCGCTACAACCACGCGTGCCGTGCCAAGGTGCTACCCGTCAACCTTCGGCGGTACGCCGCGCGCTCAGCGTGTCGCGACCGGGTCCTCGTATTTCTCAACGCCTCGCGACGCGCCGCGCTCTTAATTTCGCGCACGTCGGAGAAACCGATGTAATATCCCGCAAAATTTTACATTTTTACGTATAGTAGTTACACACAACACCTGTATGCTTAAATCCCTAGCCCTTAAATACGCTGCGCGCATATCGATCTTTTACAAAATACATACACCAATACTGACACGTGTGTGTTCAAGATACACTACGTCATGAATGAATCACTCGTGGAGATTCAATTTCGACTAAAGAACTTTGACCTCTCAATAGTTTAGGATAAGGCGTTGCGCGAGAAATCCCGGGAATTGCGGCGGCGTTATCAAATTTACGACCTGTGCCGTCGCACGATCTTACGCATTTTCCATCGAAACGCCGAATTCATTATCTAATTTATTGTTTCATATCCCGAATATGAAACCGACTAAAAACATAAAAAGGGATCGGTGGCCTGCGCGTGAGACCATTTAGCCATTATTAGCCGGACGAATCGCAGTTCGTCCGTTTCAGTTGCACTAGCAACATCTAACAAGGAAGGGTCCCGAGGTGTACCTCACCGATTTTGATAATTTTGTGATATGTTGTAGTACTCGAGAAAATATTAGACACGTGTTTTTTCTTACGTGCTAATTCGTCGATTTAAGGGGTGAAAATCACCTTTGAAGTTTAACCCCAAAAACAGGTTTTTTTTAATATCTCAAAAACTATTTGGAGTTTTTAAATAAAACCAACGCCAAATTCTTTATTATAAAAAGACGCTACTGTAGGCACAACTTTTACCCCTAAGGGTGTCAACCCCTGTTTTTTTAGGGGTAAATGTGCAATTTTTCGCTATTTTTTCAATATAAAATTGATCAAATTGGCTAGATTGGGTTGAAAATTGCAATATCATCAAGAAAATAAGAAATTAAAGTTGACGTGTTTCGAGATTTACGAAGAAAAATTTTTTTCTTGATTGTTTTACCCTTGAGGTTATTTTTTTATTTTATCCTTAAATAAAAAAATATATTCTTGAATTATCTTTAAATTTTTTAAATTTATTTGCAGATTTATACATTTATTGTATATTTTTTAATTTTTAATAAAACAACATTGAATATCGATGAAAATCATTTCATTTTACAATGAATTATTGCAGGTTTGAAATAAATTAAAATTTTGAACTTTTGTGTAATAAATTTTATTTCGAATACATTCTACAAACTTATAATATTACAATTATTTAGATCATGCAATTTATGTGTAATACATTGGTAATTGAAAATTACATAATTTTCTTAATTGTTTCAAGGATCATAAGTAGAACAATAATAATAATCATCAAAAAAGTGTTTCAAATATAAAGATTTTTTACACCATGAACATCGAACAATTGCGACATTAGAGCACCCTGCAATTTCACAAAGTATATTAGATTGTGATCTAAAAGCAAAATTTACTGGATTTTCAAAATTTTCAGGATGAACATCCGTGTAACCACTTTTATACCATGAATATTTAAACAGATTTATGTATCTCGGAGAAGATAGTTGATTGTATACTAAAGATTGAAGTTTAATGATATTGTTTCTTAAATGAAGATTCAATTCTTCATTCATCAATATCACGCTGTCCGAAAAGTGTCTTACATAATTTTTCCAAACCCTAAATCCAAAAACATCTAGCGGTTGTATTTTGCCTATAGTTCCTTTTGGAATTATTTTTAAAGTTATTTCTTTATTAGTAGGTTTTACTTCTTCTACGGCTGAAGGACAGTGCCCAGTCCATGAGTCCACCAAAAGTACACTTGATAAACCAACAGTCGGAAAATATACTTCTTTGAGCTTGTTTTAAAATGATCTAAAATCAGACAAATTTCAAATTTTAGTAATTTTTAATAGAATACAAATTAAAACAAAAAAATGATCACTAATAATAACACAGGATGCCTTCTGAATATAAAATAGTATCATAATTATTCGAATACGCCTAATATGAAATAATACCTGAAGTTAATTTTGCTGATTTAGAAGCCATTGCATAAATGTTAGCTGGTCTGAACAACTCTTGTGATACAACTGGCCCAAATTCACCAGTTTTTTCTTTAAGAATGATAAAAAGAGGGGAAAGAAGTCTACCATCACCAGATATTGATGGTTGTATTGTATATGAGTCGTAGAAGCTACAAATTGCACCAAGCATTCTACTTGACTTTCCCCTTTGATTGCTAATGTACGGCCAGAGTGGACTTCTAATTGAAATCCACTTTGATCTGAATTATAAACGTTTTCTATTCCTTTTTCTTTAATAAGATTTTTCACTTCAATAACAAATTCATCAGCTTTTTTTTTTGTAAATAATCTGCTCCTTCTATTGTTTTGTTGCTAATAAATTTATTGATTTTTCTTCCAACAAGTCTATGGACTCTCTTAAAATTTGTTACCCAATGTTTTAATGCTTTGAAACGAAAATCTTCATGACCAATATTCTTTTGTGCTTTCAGGGCCCATTTCTGTAAATCTATATCATGGATAATATGTCCAGCATCAACAGCAGCTTTAAAATTTTTTCACACATGAACAAATTCTAGCTATTTTTTTTTCTATAAGTTTATTTAAAGTTCTTGCCCAACGTTTTAGTTGTGTTATTGATGTTACCTTTCGAAATCTATTTTGTACGGTTTTAAAATTTTAATTTTTATTAACACCACTTCTCCAAAACTCTACTGCTCTTGCTTTATAATCATGATTTAATTCTTCAACATTTGATGTGCACTGCTGAAAACTTTCATCGTTCAACTTTCAAGGTTCTGCAAAATCAAGAGTTTTATCCTCAAAAACTTCAAATTCATTAAATTCATGCATAGAGTTTATTAAAATTTGTTCAATATGCTCTTTTAAATCTCTTTCTCGCTGTGTTATTGGAGTTTCTTTTAGATTAAGTGCTTGAAATGTTATTAAAAGCAAGTTTAACACGTTCATGGGATTTACAAACATTTTATTCCACTCTAAAAATTTAACACTGTAAAATGAAAAAATGTTCTTGTTATTTTATACTGTTATATTTAACACGTTGAAGTACACTTTTAAACTCAAAGAAAGATAAAGTAGAACTGACCAAAGTAATTAAAAATGCCGATTTCAATGCTTTCACAAGTTGCAGAATTACAAATAAAAATAAATTTATCTCAGATAACTATTATCAACAGGTCAATAGCATTATCATCAGCATATGATATATAGCAAGTACTATTAATAAATATTATTGAATATGTAGATATACAGACTTAATTTAAAATGTATTTCAATAACATATCATTATATGTGTTTTAAAATATCAATGTGATATATGATAAAGTATAATATATATATATATATATATATATATATATTTGAGAAATTTTTAAAATACTAATGACTCCTATAATTTTTGTATAAGATTTCCTATAAAGTTTACGTATGAATGCACTTTTAATGAAGAGTGTATTTTTTATATTTTTGGTATGATACAAATTTTAAGAATCCTGAAATATGTCATTGTTTGAAATTATGTAATCTTGTTAAAACTGTCAGAATAATTTATAAATTAATAGTTTAAAATTATAGAATTTTAAAATGCATCATCAAAGAAACTCTACAAATAAATGGAAAAAAAATCAGGAAGTAAATGTTTTAATTTTATATCGCTTGCCAAACATTTTAAAATTGAAAAATTATTCATGGATCTAATTTTTCATTTAAGGATAAAATAAAAAAATAACCTCAGGGGTAAAACAATCAAGAAAAAAATTTTTCTTCGTAAATCTCGAAACACGTCAACTTTAATTTCTTACTTTCTTGATAGTAGTGCAATTTTCAACTAAATCTAGCCGATTTGATCAATTTTATATTGAAAAAATAGCGAACAATTGCACATTTACCCCTAAAAAAACAGGGTTTGACACCCTTCGGGGTAAAAGTTGTGCCTATAGTAGCGTCTTTTTATAATAATGAATTTAGCGTTGGTTTTATTTAAAAACTCCAAATAGTTTTTGAGATATTAGAAAAAAACCTGTTTTTGGGGGTAAACTTCAAGGGTGATTTTCACCTCTTAAATCGACGAGTTAGCACGTAAGAAAAAACACGTGTCTAATATTTTCTCGAGTACTACAACATATCACAAAATTATCAAAATCGGTGAGGTACACCTCGAGACCCTTCCTTGTAAGTACCAAATATATATTAAGTAGCGCTGTACCTAAGACACACGCACAAGTATAATTAGCCAATGGCGAAACACTATTTTCTTAACATCTTAGTCATTGCAATTCTAAGAGTGAGAGTTTAACTGTGAAATATAATCAATAAATATTCAAAGTACAGTATATAATATATTACAACCAGTTATTTATCGCTGATCTACCCTACCACTATAATCAAATATATTCAATAACCAAGGAATCACACTTCTAAAGGTAAGTTATTTGATTAATATATAACATTATAATTTTCTCATACACCTATATAGGTGCTCGACCACGAATCCGCCCTCCTTACCAACTCACAGCCACGCTCAATCCGTCACTAGTGCTAGCTGCTCGGCATTACGAAACACTAGAAGTTGTGTTCGCGACGCGTTAATACATTTTAACTTGTCGGTACGTCACAGCTCCTAATTTTCTGGTGACAGCGGTGGGATTCGTTTTCATGAGAAAGAAAATTTAAATTCTATTTAATTAATAAAAAAGTAAATTCAGATTAAAATTCAAAGCCTAAAAAAATAAGTGTATTAGAAAAACAAACTTTCAATTACAGTTCGGAAAATTGAATTTAAGCGGCAGGCCGATAAAAATAGCCGAGCCTCCGTGTCGAGATAGCGAGCTCCAGAATACAAATAACGAGAAAAGCTAGCATACTAGAAGCTCGCGCTGAACGGAAATTTACGTCACGTGCGCGATACAGTAGTTTTCAATTAACATATTATTTTTTTTTACGTGGCATTTGGAACTCGAAAGTTCATCGCCTCATCCACGCAAGCCTTCCACGCTGCCCTATCTTGTGTTAATCCCACCCAAGATGCACCTCTCCGATCGACACCCACCCGTCCTATTTCTACTAGATCCGCTTTTACATTGTCCTCCCATCTACGTCTAGGTCTACCTAGAGGTCGCGTTACCATCGGCCTGCCCTTCATGATACGCACTACCGTACGGTCGTCTCCCATTCTCGCTACGTGCCCTGCCCATCCCAATCTGCGCGATTTTATTATTCTGTTAATATTTGGTGACGCGTACAGATTGTGTAACTCATCATTGTGTAGTCTCCTCCATCCCCCCTTTTCCTCATCTTTCTTCGGCCTGTATATTTTTCGCAAGACTTCATTTTCAAATACCCTAAAACGGTTGTCCGCCTGCTTAGTGAGAGCCCACGTTTCGCACCGGTACAGAACCACCGGCAGTATTATTGTCCTGTATATTCTTATTTTAACGTTTTTAGACAACAGCTTCGACTTAAGTAAATTACTCACGGCGTAGAAGCAAGCATTACCCGTATGGAGTCTCTTGTTTATTTCGACATTAATCTCGTTTCTATCATTTATGGTCGTACCCAGATACCTGAATTTGCTAACCTTTTCAAAAGTATAATCCCCAACTCTGAGATCTCCCTCCCCTCTGCAGATGCTTAGTTTATCCACAATCATGTACTTTGTTTTTGATTCACTAACTTCCAACCCTGTATACTCTGCCGCTTTTATGAGGATTTCCGCATTTCTTGCTACCGTTTCCCTACAATCTCCCAGTATATCCAAGTCATCTGCGTAGCCTAGTATCTGCGTTGTTCCATTAAGCGTTGCGCCCAGCTGGCTAACCTGCATTTTTCTAACGACATACTCTAACGTTAAGTTGAACAGCACCGTAGAGAGCCCATCCCCTTGTTTTAAACCATCGCGTATCGTGAAGGGTTCTGATATATTACCGCCTACTCGGATCTTTCCCGTGGTTCCGTTCAGACATATTTCAATTAATCTCACGAGTTTTTTTCGGTACACCGAGAAGTACTAAAATTTGATACATTTTGCTTCGCTTAATAGAGTCGTACGCATTTTTAAAATCTATAAATAGTTGGTGTATGGTTTCGCAAAATTCCCAGTTTTTCTCTAACACCTGTCTTATGGTAAACATTTGATCGCTCGTCACTCTGTTGCGCCGAAATCTGCACTGATAATCTACTACTATATCTTCCGCGAATGGAGTGAGTCTAGCTTGTATTACGTTTGACAGAACTTTGTAGCACGTTGCTAAAAGTGAGACACCCCCATAGTTGTTGCAGTCTGTCTTATCCCCCTTTTTAAAAATCGGTATAATGATAGATTCCCTCCAATTTTCGGGTATAGTTTCATTTTTCTAGATGGCACATACTAGTTTATAGATTTTGAAAGTGAGCTCGACACCCCCATATTTGAGTAACTCAGCTGGTATAGAGTCATTTCCCGCGGCTTTGTTGTTTTTTAGTTTTTTAATCGCGACCTCTACTTCTTGGTAGCTCAGTTCCTCCACGTGGAGTTCAGCACGTTTAATAATTTATCGAAATAATTTTTCCACAGCGACAGTAATTCGTTGTCATTTGTGACGAGGTTTTCGTCCACCGTTTTCCTCCTTCATCAATTGCGCTCTACTCCTAAAACCCTTTCTGATGGCGTTAATCCCTCTGTACATTTCGCGTGGGTTATTTTCCTTACTGTTAGTTTCTATTCTCCTAATAAGATTCTTTTGATACTCCCGCTTCTTATTTCTGTAGATCGCGCTCGTCTGTTTTCTTACGTTAGGATACTCTTCTACGGTCCTATCGCTTCTATTTTGTAAGCTATCTAATTTAGCCTTTTTGCGCCTTTCAAACCAGAGTTCGCACTCTTCGTCAAACCATGGTTTGCTCTTTGGGTTTTTCATTTTACCCAGTACTTTGTTCGCGACCTCTTTTACCGTTTTTTCGATGTCCCCCCATAAGCTATTCGGTTCGTCATTCCCCTCCGGCGATGTGTTTGCTTCTTCAAGTGCCTGAAACCTGTTATTAATTTCTATCTGGTACCTAATTCGTTCTGTTCTATCTCGTAGCTTCTCAATATCGAATCTTTCTACCTTGTTTGCTCGCTTACTATTTTGATTCGTTACTAGTCTAGCTCTTAATTTGTTAGTATGACGTCTTTTTTCAATGAGGAAATGATCAATTTGGTTCTGCGTGGCCCCGTCCGGCGATGTCCACGTTGCCTTGTGTATGTCCTTGTGCTTAAAACACGTAGTTTTGATTATAAGATCTTTTGCCGCCGCGAAATTTATGACCCTAATACGGTTATCATTGCTGGCTTCGTGCAGGCTTTCCTTCCCTATAGTAGGCCTAAACATTTCTTCCCTACCTATTTTAGCATTGAAATCGCCTAATACTATTTTTGTGTTGTAAGACGCGAACTGGTCGATTACCTGCTCTAAAGTGTCGTAATAGAGATCCTTAGCTTCTTCTTCTTTGTCCTCCGTAGGATAGTGCACATTAATAAATACATATCTATACCATTCACCTTCGATAATGATGTTCGAGAGCCTCTCATTGACGGATTTGAAACTTTTAACCGAATGTATGATGGTTTTGCTTACGAGAAATCCGGTGCCTAGAGATCCCCCACTCCCGGCCCCATACAGGTACGTGAAGTTACCCGATGCTAGTACTCCGCCATCTGGCCACCGCGATTCCTGTATTGCTACCAAGTCTAGATTGTACCTATCAGCTTCCTTTACGAGTTCTTTAAACGCGTCTGCTCTGTATAGACTGCGAACATTCCAAGTTCGAACCCTTAAGTCCCTTTTGGTTCGGATTTGATTTTAGCCATGATAGTATGTTAAACCCGCGCGCTTCGGATCCTGTTCCAATCGCAGGTGAGTCCACCGTTCGAGAGGTGATAACCCCCATACCTCTCTAGAACTAAGTATGAGAGCTTTCCGACTTTGACGAGAACAGTGTCAATTCGTCGTCAGACACACTACGGTTTCATTCTCGCATCCTAACGCCCCCCTGCAAGGCAGCGCGCCTTCGCTGGCATCGTTACCGCGTAAGACCAGGTGACGAATCATTCTACACATCCCATTTCGGGACAGATGTCATCGCTCCCGCATCCTCCTCGGCAGCGGGATTTTTGCCCATTTTTATAATGTGTGATGAAAGAGATAGATTGAGAGATAAGAGATAATGTGAAGTGTTTTTTTGTTGTGGTGCTTGCGTAGTGTTTCTAGATGAATGCGTTCGACAGTGTGGGCTCATCACAGCCACACCTGTTTCTATCGGCTGTCCGCGGCTGCTTATTCAATTTATTCGCAGCTATCCTCTTTCTCAGGGGCTGTTCCTCTATCCGCAACCTAAGGACGCGCTGTGTAGTGGTGATAGGCACCCACCCGTCCGATCTGGACGACAACGCCCAAGACCCGCTTAGGGTAGCGGCATTGTAACAGTTCAATTAACATATTAGAAATTATTATTAATTACTTAAATACACAAAATAAATATATTCGTACTTTTACGCGGTGTACAAAATCAAAACTAACTATTAAGCACACCGCATCCCGAAAATTCACAAATACACTCAAGCCCTCGTTGATTAAACAATTGAGCTAATTTAAGAAACCCAAATAATTATTATCTGCTGACGTAAAATACTTTACACTTGTGCGCAGTACCGCGCCAACACTTAACGCCAATTAGTATAGTACTTTTAATAATTAATTACAATAAATGAGTTAATCTATGTGTCAACGTGCGTAAAAGCTGTTGAGCATATTTTAGCTAGATTTACAAATATACACCGAGTCAACGTGCGTAAAAGCTGTTTGACTCTGTTATAATTTAGGAATATTGTAAATAATTAACACTCACTTAAAAATGTAATACATACTTACACCTACTACATTCGTACACTTATGTCAACGTGCGTAAAAGCTGATTGACATATTTTGAACGAATAAACCATAAATACTACCAGACACAGTGCCAACGTGCGTAAAAGCTGTTGTACTCTGATCGGCGTTGTAACTATGGTCGGTAAAGTATTGTAACGTGCCGCGAAAGGTGAATAATTAAATAAAGACAAAAGCTGCAAACGCTTAAGGAGTCCTTCTAAATTGCCATCTATTCAGTACTTTTCGATCCGCTTATGTCACGGCGTGCGTAAAAGCTGCCTAGCAAGTCGGCGCGCGTAAAAGCTGCCTGACTGGGGCTTTAAATTTTTTTTTGCTACGATCGAACAAAAACAAAAAACTAAGTAAATGCCAATATCAAAGGACTGCAAAGCAAATCGATTTTTGCGACAATTAGCTAAAGAATTTAATATTCCGTACGGAAAAAGGAAACAGTTTTACCGCGCGGTTAATCAGATAAGTGTCCGGGAAATTCCCGAATTTATTTACATGACGCAACTATACGATCAAACCAAGGATAATCAATGATATTTTCGAATTAATGGGAAAGGAAATCGGAACGCTCGCAGACTTACAGTTGAGAAACGTTGACATTGGTTTACTAATTAAAGCCCCGTTTTTAACTATAAGGATAATTTCGGATAAGGTAAAAAAGGTAATTACGCAAAACAATTTATATTGTTCTGATAAGAAATTTACAATTTCTTATGAGAACGGTGTTATTCGTGTAAGCAATTACATTCAACCTTATCTGAAAACCTTACAAGAGATAAGCGGTCCTCTAAACCAGCATCTTGAGGAGGAATTATGCTTTTCGTTTTCGGCTGATTCCTTCTTAACGGCTTCTCTTAGGGCCATGCGAAGCGAGTCAAACTTGTCGTTAATACAGCAGTTTATACCGCGTTTAGTTAACTCTTCAACTATTTGATTCTTAAGGTTTTGCACCCAAGGTGTCCCCTCCGACTTGAATTACCTACAGCTAATGTTTACACAATTTGCTCCTGCACGTGGCACAAATACCTTCCTGTTTCGAATACTTCCTTACCCGTTCTATTCACTTTGAACCATGCAAGCCCGATGCTCGTCGCCAGTTGTAGTATACGTGGGTGGTTGGAATAACTCGAGACTTCCATTCTAAGCTAATCGTTTGTAAGCTGACTTATTTTCCATATGCTGTGGCTCAGAAAGGTTTTAGAAATATGGAAATGTCTATTTACTTAAAAAAGCTGCTTACTGTCACGTCTGGCGATAATGTATTTAACGAATGATATATAAACCTGTCAGTAGGTACTACAGAGAATAACAGTACTCCAGAGATACAGGTCCGTTTGTCGATACGGCAGAAATCCTATATAACACATGATATTGTAGGATTCGACAGCATGAGACTACCACTATCGCAATGGCAAATCCAATCAGCCACGCACACAATTACAACAGACAAGACACGTGTTATGACTCCAGGAGGTCATCCGAAGGGATCAATACCGAACTTGCAACTAGAAATAAGAAGCTGATAGCTGCCCACCTGGAGAAGGGGAGGTACAAGTTATGAGTGTTCGGTCCCGCAAGTAGGTGACAGGTGGCGACCACCCGATAAGCTATAAATTAACTGCGGGGAGAAGGGACGCCGACGCATTTTCGGAGCACCGCCAAAAAAGAACACCTTTCATCCTACCCTTTTCTATACCTCCATCCACCTATAAAAGTCCATATGTGATCATGAGGAGGAGCCTTCTGCAACCGGAGTTCACACTGACAGGGCGAGACTCTGTCTGTCCGCCAACTGATCTTTATTCAATTTTGAACTTAGTTCTCGAGACATCCGAGCTTCTTAGTTCCATTCTACTTTCTGAATTATTGTTAGAATATATCACTGTAAAAGGTCTCTTGTAAATTTATCCGAGAATAAACTGAAACTCTTCATTAAACTTATACATTGCGAGTCACGCGGCTTATTCAAACTTCCCGCCCTGAGAACGGCTGCCGTCACGGAGCGAAGCTGAGCCGAGACCCGAACAACTTCACGACAAGGTAAGCTATAAACTACACTGAGCTTTATGTCCATGTGTGCATGATTGTATAAGTATTGTAAAATAATCTAGTCCTCACTCCCGCTTAACAGAATAGCCGACGGATAATTAGTACGGGCGCGACCGATCATTAACAATACTTGTTCGCTCGCCTCTACCTGCGCGTTAGCTACCTTTGCCCAAGGCGGTCGGTGTAAACCACCGTGCTGAACTAAAGGACGTAGTTTCCGGACAAATAACAAATATTTCTATTTTACGCGAGTATTCGCTCTGTGCGGCTTACCCGGACGTAACAGAATTTGGGGGCCCCTTTCCGGTTTGGGTTTTTAAACGAACGTAGCCGGAAATAGAGCAACAATGATGGCCAGTCAATCGGATAATAAAGTTTTAAACGCGGCAAAAATCTTAAAAAATAACGCAAAAATCGCAAAAACCGATTTAGAAGACGATAAAGGGACAATAAAGCGACAATAAATCAACTTTTTTCGGGATATTATAGGAGATGAGGAGGAAATTGAACTTTTAAAAGACATAGTAACACGTGAGGAAATCGAGAAGGTAGCGAATAGTAATATTATAATAAACATAATAGGAGATCTCATAGATGCAAAAGTTAATCCGGCAAAAATAATTAGAGCATTAGGAGGGGATGATACAGAAAAATTAGATTATATGGAAGCACTAATATTAAAAGTCGATATGATTCAGGACAGGAAAAGTGACTTTATAACACCGAAAACAAGCGGAAGCGGAAGAGCGAATAGATTATTAACAATTTACCTCTCAGACGATTTAAATTCACTAGTACGCCGTTTGGTCCAGGAGATGAAGCGGGATAAAATTTATCGGAACTATATAATAGCGCGTCAGTTAGTATTTTACACAGTAAAGCGGCGAAAAAAGTAATGAGAGATTTACCTAAATTTAACGGAAAAATATGCCGGTACACGTGTTTGTCTTACGGCTTCAACAAGCAGCAAACGCTTTAATGCTGGAAGCAGAGGCCGAGTTAGCAAAAAATATTTATTCAAAACTAGATGGAGACGCATATAACTACAATAAATAAAATATTTACAAGCGTGAAGGAAATAAGTAAACATTTCGAGTCGACGTTCGGTTCGGGAAAATCCTCTGATGAATTATTGGGAGAACTCGCGAGCATAAGGCAAGGAAAGGGGAAAAAGTAGTAACGTATTCAAATAGAATTAGAATCTTAGATGTAAATATTAAAGCCGCCGCGAACATGGAAAGCAGAAATATGACAATATTCAGAACCGAAATCAATAGAAAATTAGTATATTATTTCAAAAAGGGCTTGGATTGGCCAATAAGTACGCGCATTGGAGAATATAACGATCTAAACGAAGCGATCGTAGCAGCTATACAAGTCGAGTGTGACTTTGCTTGCTATCAAAAAAACGATAATAGTGCGCGAGTAAACATAGTAACAAAACAAAATCTAGAAAAATGTCAAATTTGCGGGAGAAACATACGGTAGTAAACTGTTGGTACCGAAACCAAGCGCCGCAGCAGGACGCGGGTCGACCGCCGAGTAGCAAGCCGCGAGAGAACAATGGGGTGAAGCCCGCGAACAGCTACCAAGCCGCACAGCCGGCGCCATGGCAAAGCAAGCCACCGCCCCTTTTAAAACCGCAGGATCAGGGAAATCAATATGTTCATAGACAAAAGACCACCTTTGATAATGCTAATATGCAAGGCACAGAGTATGTAGATATTGTAAAAAAGAGGGTAACTTAATTGAAAAATGTCTAAAGAGGGAATATGTGAACAATAAAAGGCGCGAGGAGCAGGGAAATGCGTCGGGCCACTCGTCCTACCAGAACGCTGGACGGGCGGCCGAATAGATGCCGCGTTCGGAGAAGAATGCGGCATAGGCATAGGTTCGGGAAAGAATGCGGAGTAGGCGTAAATATTAATGAAAATGTCGTAATCAATCTTAGGGGAATCACAGCGGAAATGACGCGAACTCTCGGGATAATCACGCTTTATTTTACGCTCTTTAAAATAGAATTTCACGTCGTGAATAATGATTTCCCGTTAAAAGAGGACGGATTATTAGGAAGTGATTTCTTTGCACAGTCAGGAGCGAACATTGACTGTAGAAGTAATTATCTTACAGTGGAACATCATACGATACCGTTTACGGCCGATACTAAAGCGAACGACTCTCAAGAAGACGGCGTCATGGGGAATATCCATGTTATAAATAAGAAAGAGGAGGTTATATTAAATCAAAGTGTAAATGGAGATGTAAATCAAACTCTGTATCAAAGTTTAAATCGAAGTCAGAACAAAGTTCTAAATCAAAATCAAATCGAAATTCTAAATCGAAATCAAATCGAACCTCTAAATAGGAATCAAATCGGAGTTCTAAATCCAAATCAAATCGAAATCCTAAATCAAAATCAAGTCAAAATTCTAAATCAAAATCAAAATCAACAATTGGGTATAAGTCAAAAACCAATTGAAAAACTCGAACAAAATAAAAAAATCGCATGAGAATCAAATGCAAACGAATAATAAAAAATCGAATAAAACCAATAACGCAAATATGGAAATGACGTCGGAAATGGCGCGAATCCAAAAATTAAAAATAAACATTGAAAAGCCAGAGCTCAAAGAGAGACAGAGCAGTCAAAATAAAAACTATAAAAGCGTAGGCTGTCAGGATACAGCACTAAACGCGGATCAAAAAAAGAAACGCGAAAAATTAAGCATTAATTTTAAAAATGAAGCAAGTCCGTGGAAAGCGAAAAAGAAAGCGGCGTTGAGAGAGCGGTTGAAGCAGCAGAAGCGAAAAGGACCTGGCTTATAAAATAAATGTCGGGGGGAGAGTCGACGCGCAATAAAAGTTTAGTACGGTCGGAGCGAGGACAGACAAGGATAGAAAGATGGGATAATTACGAAAACTTAGTAAAAACAGAGGACTGTTGGGAAGCATTGAAAGAAATTGAGGATTTAACAAGGATACTCAATAAAATAATAAATGGTGAGGTGGAGGTAGAAGCTATCATATTCGCGCTACAGATACGCATGATGAGCGCAATAACAACCATTCATGAGTTGGGAATGAGAGATATCGAGGATACAAAGCGTACAGCACTAGGGAATTTATTGCAGGCTATAGCGCAGAAAAAGTTTTTGAGAAAGTTCGAGATAAGTTCAATAAGTGTAGCAAAAACCGAATTAATCGACGGAGTAGAATGTGATAGAATATGTAAATTACTAAAAGAGGTATTTGCACATAACAATATTAAATTAATTATATGTCTAGGAATAATTAAATATCAGCTAGTGGAAGAAAGGGATGAAATAATTAGAGCAGCACACGTAACAATAGTCGACGGACATAGATGCGTAACTAAAATTTATAAAAGAATTAAACAAAATTTTTTATGGGAGAATCTAAAAGTTGATATTCAAAATTTTATCTGCAAATGTTTAGATTAAATTAATTTAGATTAATTAATTTAGATTAATTAGTAAAGGGCAACGAGTACGTTCTAATATTTCAAGATAATCTAACTAAATTTGCAATACCAGAACCGTTAAAAGATACGACCGCGAGTACGGTAGCAACAGTGTTAATTCGGAAAATAATATGCGTATATGGAGCACCGAGAGTTATACTAACAGATCAAGGCACAAATTTTTTAAGTAAATTAATGAAAAGAGTAGCGAAAAGATTTCGAATCAAACAAGTAAAAACAACAGCTTTTCATCCTCAGTCTATTTATGCGCTGCTAAGAGGAGTAAAGGGCGAAGTCAGGAGGTACTTGTGCGACGTCTCAGTTTATAAAGATCTGGCGCATGCAAGGAAGCACATCAGACAAATAACGCGTACATTGGAAGATGTTGAACAAATAAAAAAGACTATGATAACGCTAATATAAAAATTCGCATAATGATATAATGGATATTTATGAAATCAGCGAGGCGCTCGAAGGATGTTTTTCTTATAACATCTTAAATGAAGTAAGCGAATATTTTACATTAAATCATTATGTTATTTATTGCGTTGATTGTTATCACCAACATGAATGTGATCAATTCAAAAATTTTCTGAGAATGAGATACGCGTATATTTTGTCTAAAGTCAAATACCCACAGCTTGCAATAAATGTAACAAGCCCATTTTTTGTGAAGTCCCAGCGAGAGAGTGCGCATAGTGTCATCAAGTATACAGGTACGACGAGCAATTTAAATCAGAACAAGTAAGCTTCGTTGTCAACGGATTTACGTTAACATGAACGACGTATTTAGAAATTACGAAAGGGTGGCGTATTTGTACGCTAATCAAAGTATATGTGCTACATGCTATGTAAGAATGAAACCGCTCGAAAAGACGGCAGCCGCATTAAACGTAACTAGAGCAACCCGAACGCAAAGAAACAGAACACCGTCGCTGTATTGTGGAAAGTGTAAAGAAATCATTGAGTTCGTTGCGTGTTTTATCGATCAGTCAATCAAATGTGGTATCAGAGAAATTACACTAACGGGAAAGGTAAAAATGAAAATGGGAATGACTGGAATCCGGGGTACTGATCGAACGTACATCACTCATACCTTACTTAACCGGTGGAATAATGAGTATATCACTGAGGTCAAGATAGAAGAAGCGAAAGCAAATGCAGAGCTCGAAACGGCAAAAAGATGGACAGACGATGCGGAAGAAAACGATGGAGCAGGTAGCTCGGGTGATCCCTGGGGTCCGGGAACAATAGAAACAGGGGGGTTAAGTGAGGTGCAGTCGCACGGTACAGGTCAATTGGCCGGCGAAGTAACAGGCTTGGGAATTACAAAAACCGAACCAATGAATTGCAATCACGAAGAAAATTCGGGAAATATAATCACTAACTGGACATTTGAATTCATAGAGACTGATGAGACTATGCCTATTGAGTTCATGGAAGCTATTGATAAGTTCATTGAGTCATTAGGCGAGAGTGTCAGTGAGGAAGTAAAAGAGAATGAATGTGAATTGACTGAACTGTAAATTAATATCAATATATGATTACGATTCAACTAACTGAATTCTTGCAGATGAAGAACAAATTTGCGGCCTTTATTTTGGTCATAATCGGGGTAAGCAAGGCTCTTGGAGGGATCCGAATCGCTGAGAGAGAAAATAACCCAGGGCTGATGTACCGACGCATCGATGACATCCGGTTAATCCTTGGAGAATGGACTTTCGTGACGGGAATCGATCTAAGCAGTGTATATGAAAATGCTGGAGTATTTCAGCGAACGGCACAAATGTTAATGCAAACGGAAGAATATAAAAATGCCAATGATTCAATATTATTAAATCAAATGTACACGTTACAAGACAAAATATCACAGTTGAATAAACAAACGGTAATGTTTAAACGCTCAAAGGACCGTACGACATCGGGACACACAAACACGGAGGAAAAATCATCGAGAATCTTGAGCAGGAAGACATAAACAACTTAATTCTCTTGGAGGACCTAAGGAGGGGAAAGCAAAATTAATTGTACCAATTTTCATATTACAAAGTCATAGTAAAAATGAAGTGCTCGACGGTGGAAGAAGGCTAAAAGACAGGATTAATGAACTCAAGAAGAAATTCAAACTCGATGAAGAAGAAGGCGATGAACCAATACCGACCGCACCACCAGCCATAGAAGAAACTACGCATATCGTTAATAACAATTTGGAAATAACTCAAAAAATCGTTAATATAATGCAAACTAAACAGTATGCTCTGGGAACGCGCACTTTCAGAAATGCATTAACTCTACTGAGAAAATATGAAGGAAGAGATTTTACCACGCCAATCGAATCGGTTAACCAAGCAGCATTGGCGGAATATGGCCCTATGGAAATGTCGATACTACAAGGGCAACTAATACTACAGTTATCACTGCCGCTAGTAACAGAAAAAACGTACCAGACCTACGAACTGGTGCCAATACCAGTGTTTGACACAGAAGAACTCCCCTTCAATACAGCGATGACTATAGTCCCGACAGCCAGCTACCTGCCAATCAATGATAATAATAACGAACACTTTTTCCTGAACGAAGAACAGCGAAACAAATTCATGAAGACAAGTTACGGTAGGATATGCAAGGTCACGGAAAAAGTCACCCGAAAATCAGATTGTGAGAGTGCTCTTAAATTAAATCCGGAATCTTACCAAGCGCACAGTTTATGTAAAAGGAAGCTAATAACTGGGCCCGATCATTATCTTATTAAGATCTCCAATCCCGCAAAATGGATTTATTCAACTTCTCGGCGGATAAATAGTACCGCGAGGTGCAAGGAGGAGGAGTCAGTGTTAATATTAGAAGGAACGGGAGAACTCAAAATTCCTGAAAAGTATCAACTAAAAATCGTACATAGAAAGGGGTATATTGACAATTCAAAATAAATTTAAAAAAAATAGATTCACAAGTTACAATTGAGCGCTAAAATATTTGAATCTAGAATCATCAGCGGGGGAGTAGAGAGCTTCGGTCGGATCTGGAATCCAAGGCTGAAACAATAAAAATAAGAAAATAAATAATCAAATATGCAAATAAAAGACAAGTTGAGAAGAAAATACTTACACCAATGCCAGCGAGTTGGATGCGAATCAGACGAGTCTCAGCCGGGGCAAAACAAATAGAGCAAATCACGTCAGCACCTTCAGGGAAATTTCAGAAACAGTTATGACATCGGAGCCAGGTAACACGTCGAACCTCGGGAGACAACTCGTCGAGCTCAGGACGAGAATCCACAGCAAAATAACCGAACTGCAAGCGAGCAGGATCCATAAGAATTATATATATAACAAGGAGCAGGTAGAAAATTTTTTTTTGTTTTACAACTCACCTCGCGGGAATTTCCGTCGTCGGGTTCATAAACGTCCACACAAGTGGGGTCACGGGCGTCTTGACCGCAAATCAGACAAACTCCGTAAAGCACTCTGATTACAGAGCCAAAACGATGACACGGGGAAATCATGGTGTCAGATACCACTGAGGATGGAACAGATACGGAGCCGTCCGATGAGACGGAGGACGAAGATTGCGCACTCACAGAAGAAGATGATGCCGGGGTAGGCGGCGGAGCAACCACCCTAAGTTCAACGTCGTCGGTGCGGTTAGGAACCGAACGACGCGTAAACCACACACACAAACCAACAGGTCAAAAAGATGGAAATTACCCAAATCACTGCTAAAGCGGAGAGCAACATCTTGAAATACTCCGTACGAGAGAACTGAGAGAAAAAAAGGAGACTGGATGACAGGACCGGCTACAAGTCAAAAGGAAAGGAGTTCACAAAGGAAAGAAGAGTGAGACCAATCAAAAAAAAGGAAGAGCAAAAAGAAACTCCCCTAGGGAAAAGAGAAAAAGAAGAGAGACAGCACGAAAAACTAGCAAGCAACACCTTACCCCCACCTCGGAGTGACACCAGTACGTGCGCATGGGCCTGAAGGATCTGAAGAACACGCCCCCGCAAAAAAAGTCGGGGGTAGACGCAGGCCGAAAGATCATTACGAATTCAGCTGACCGTCGAGAAGGACCCAACCACACCGCAGAACCATGACACCGAGGAGTTTAAAGAGGAAGCGGAGCGAAACCGAGGAAGTAGAGGAGGCCCTACTCTGCTATTCGGGACACAAGCACGCGAGAATAGAATGACATCGAGAAGCACACGCTCTTCATGGAGGAAACTACGATGCGGTAGCACACCGATTCCGGAGGTGTCATCACCATTCTCAGGCCCACAGGACAATTTATCAGGGGTGCACGATGAATTCGGAGTTGGCATGGCAAGCAGACATCAGACGTGCCCTGAAGCGCTATCCCAAGGAGAACGCATGGAACCAAAATGAAGAAAATCAACATCCAATCTATCCCCGGGAGAGAGAAGAAGAGGAGGACCTCGGACTCTGGGAATATGAAGGAAATGACCCGGAGGCCAGAGCTAGACAGGACCAGGTCAACGGAAGGATGGTCCAGCAATATCTCTTTAACTTGTGGGACCAACAAGCCCTAGAAGAGGAGATGGGGACAACCTATGCAGACAGGTTGGAATTATTAAATTACGGATAGAAATAAGATCGAGACAACGAGATGGAAGAAATCTGGGTTTAGTCATGCAAACAAAAAAAATGATGATGAATAAAAAATGATTTTATGTATTCACAGCGAAGAAAAATTCTTTTTGTAACTGAAAATAAGAAAAAAATAATGACAAAAAACCTTACACATTGAACACACACAAACAAAAATACTCATATACAACAACACACACAAAAACCAACAAAAAAAAGAGAAAATAAACTAAGATAGTGCTTTAAAAACTGAGGACAAAACAAAAAAAAAATGTTCACAAAAAATGTTTTGACCAGAGCGAGATTCGATCCAGGATCCTTCTGAACGGGAGTCGTGCACGCTAGCGCCAGGCTAATTGGCGCCGGGACTCAATCACATCTCTTTTGAAACAGGAGTATCGAACAACACACAGCAAACAAACACAACAAATTTTTACACAAATAAACAATAAGAGAACAAATCTAAGAAGCTTGGAAAAACAAAACTCACCTTAAAAAAAATTAACTATGCAAACTCATTTATGGTCACACGAGCAAAAAAAAAATCTAGATATATATATATATATATATATATATATATATATATATATATCCTTGATCCATTCCCTAAATAAACAGTGCCCGGCACTGTCAACAAAACGAGAGGGGGAGTGTCACGTTTGGCGATAATGTATTAAACGAATGATATATAAACCTGTCAGTCGGTACTACAGAGAACAACAGTATTCCAGAGATACAAGTCTGTTCGTCGGTACGGCAGAAATCCTATATAACACATGATATTGTAGGATTCGACAACGTGAGACTACCACTATCGCAATGGCAAATCCAATCAGCCACGCACACAATTACAACAGACAAGACACGTGTTATGACTCCAGGAGGTCATCCGAAGGGATCAATACCGAACTTGCAACTAGAAACAAGAAGCTGACAGCTGCCCACCTGGAGAAGGGGGGGTACAAGTTATGAGTGTTTGGTCTCACAAGTAGGTGACAGGTGGCGACCACCCGATAAGTTGCGGGGAGAAGGGACGCCGACGCATTTTCGGAGCACCGCCAAAAAAGAACACCTTTCATCCTACCCTTTTCTATACCTCCATCCACCTATAAAAGTCCATATGTGATCATGAGGAGGAGCCTTCTGCAACCGGAGTTCACACTGACAGGGCGAGACTCTGTCTGTCCGCCAACTGATCTTTATTCAATTTCGAACTTAGTTCTCGAGACATCCGAGCTTCTTAGTTCCATTCTACTTTCTGAATTATTGTTAGAATATATCACTGTAAAAGGTCTCTTGTAAATTTATCCGAGAATAAACTGAAACTCTTCATTAAACTTATACATTGCGAGTCACGCGGCTTATTCAAACTTTCCGCCCTGAGAACGAGTCAACGCAGCTGTCTGCCGTCACGGAGCGAAGCTGAGCCGAGACCCGAACAACTTCACGACAAGGTAAGCTATAAACTACACTGAGCTTTATGTCCATGTATGCATGATTGTATAAGTGTTGTAAAAGAATGTAGTCCTCACTCCCGCTTAACAGAATAGCCGATGGATAATTAGTACGGGCGCGACCGATCATTAACAATACTTGTTCGCTCGCCTCTACCTGCGCGTTCGCTACCTTTGCCCAAGGCGGTCGGTGTAAACCGCCGTGCTGAACTAAAGGACGTAGTTTCCGGACAAATAACAAATATTTCTATTTTACGCGAGTATTCGCTCTGTGCGGCTTACCCGGACGTAACATTACTAAATGTATGTAATCAAATAAATACGACAAAGAAAATAATCTGCATAGATTTAGTATTTTATCTAAGTAATAATTTAGCCCTTACATTTATTAGTTTCTTTAAGTTTTGAGACTCTTTGCTGCGGCTCTTGGCTTCATTTCTGCTTCCCCCGTTGCTTCGATTACGTACTTATCCCTTTGATAACTACGCTCGAGCACTCGGTAGGGGTAAGCTATTTCTGAGACCACCCTGGTAGAAGAATTAGCTTAGGTGTTGGCTTGCTTAATAAGAATAATCTTATTTCTTTCTTTAAAAATAACCCAATTTCTAACTAATTTCAAACTTATTATAAGTTTATATGCGCGTCGAATGCAATCATAACCTATATATGATGGAAATGAGTCCAGTTTTGCTACGCAGGGGTTTTTGCGGTCGCAGAACACGAATATTGTGGCGGCAACGCTCTCCGAGGTACCTGGTGCCCAGGGTGGGCGGTATCACGTCGTCTTCTGAAGTTTTGTGGGAATTGAAAACGTAATCAGACGAAACTCGGTACTCGGGGGGAGGGGTTGTAGAACACGAATATTGTGACGGCAACGCTTCCCGAGGTACCTGGTGTCCAGAGTGGACAGTATCACGTCTTCTCCTAGAGTTTCGTGGGAACTTGATGGTCTGAAGTGAAATACGTTACTCAGAGATTTCAGAGGCCACTCAACATGGATATGGTGTTATACTCAAAATCATCCTTGGAGACGAAATTGATACTGTTTAAACTTTTAGACAATGAACCATATCCAAAACTTATATATTAAATTATGTATCAAAAACCGTCTCATCCATTAGCAGGCAGATTGTTCTGTATATTAAAACAATATTCTATTTATTTTGGTATAAATTAGGTTAAATTTAAAAATGTTATTAATTATTTTTAAAAATTTAATTGATTTTGAGATACTATTTACATATTAGTTAAAAATCTTCGAGTTAAATTATAGTTTTTGTACTGTCTTATGTCAGTTTCTTATGCCTATTACTTTAGCGACTTAAATTTTAATATCATGAAAATCAAGATTTTAATAGATTTCGATGTTTTCAAGGTTCCTGAATAAGGAAAAGTGGTTTTTGAAAAATGTATGTATGTATGCATGTGCGTGTGCGCGTGAAAATGGTTACCACGATAACTCCCTAACGCATTTATATTTTTCGCTAAATTTTTACAGGCTCATCAAGTATGATTATATTTTGAAGTCATGGACATTTCTCCCTGGCGACAAAGCTCCCACCAATCAGAAGCGAAGATTGTTGAAAAATTCCCACCAATCACGACGCGTTCTGAACAACAAACAAATGAGCATCCTTGTTGTTTTAAGACGCTATTTGAGCAATAACTTAAGTAATCTTTTAAGTAAGCTAGAGGAAGCTTTGTAATAGTACAATTTTGAGTTTCGTTAAAACTTCTAGAAAATACTTTTTAGTATGTTAGAAGTTCACATCAAGTATTTTTAGAAAAGTGATTTGATAACTTATTTTTTTTCAGTAATCAATCGAAAAATGAAAGAAATGAGTTTTTTTTTGCCTTGATTAGGGACGTATAAAGGTCTTATTGCACTTAAGATTTTGGAAAAAGTAGATATTTTATGTATTTTGGCTAAATTCATTGCGCAGCTTTCGAACCCCTATGGTTTTTAAGATATCAAGGTTTAAATTTTTTTTGAAAACTTTTTGATTCTTTATATCTCTAAAACAATGTAGTCAAATGCTTCAAAATTTTATTTGGCGATTCACAATAAAAAAGCTATCTGCTGCTCAAATTTTAAACGATTTTGTCGAGCGGTACTTAAATAAAAAGCTAAAATGTAAGAATGGTTTTCTCGAAAATTGCGCGAGCGACGTATCGAATGAATAACCTGTTGTTTTGATGGTTAGGTTGGTTAGGAACACATGTAAATTTGCGTGTATCTTCGTGAAAGAAAATTGGCGGCAGTGTTCGTATTCTATAATAAAAAAACAGAGGAGTCTGCAAACTTTTGGACAATGAACCATCCCAAACCTATATATTTAATTATGTATCAAAAACCGCCTCATTCATTAGCAGGCTGATATACTGTATATTAAAACAATCTTTTATTTATTGGACTTATAAATTTAGTTGAAAGAAGCTACATGCCAATGAATTAGCAGCGGCTTTTTTCATATGTCTAAACATATTATAGAAATTACACATAAGTTATAAAAATTTTATTTAATTAGAAATCAAAAAACTGCTGCTAATTCTTTGGCACGTAGCTTCTTTTAACAAATTGTATAGTTCTAATGGATACAATATTGTTCAAACATACAGTATATTGATTTTTTAAAATACTTTTAATCTTAATTATTTTACTGAAGAGGCAGCCTTCACAGTATCAAATCATATAATTTTTATGAAAAAATTTAAACCACATTATTTTAAATACCATAGGGTCCTCATAACCTCATAAAATCATTAATTATTTTTTGAACATACTGAACTTTTGTTAGCGAGTTACAAGGTTAAACAAAAATAGTAATTTTCAGTTATACAGGACATACAGGATGAGAGACAGAGAATTTGAATCCTAATACTGTTTAAACTAATCGGTGTCATAAGCTGCAAAATGAACCTAGCCGAGGTAATCAAAAGATCGATTTTTTCCCAAAATTTAAACTTAAGTAAAGTCTTTTTACTCTCGTAATCGTACGACATAAAAATCCATATTTTTACAGCAAATATATAATATCGTTTTTCATTGTTACACATTTTTTGCAAAAGTTTGACAATTTAGTTTTAGAGATATTAATTTTTTTTTAAATCACCCTTTTTATCATAAGAATTGAACGGAACGGTCAATCTGGAAATTTTTGCAGAAAAAAGTAGGCAATTTTATGTTCTTTTAGATACACTATTATTAAATATATTGTATACATCATATCATCGAAAAAAAGCAAAAATATTTTTTTAAAAATCAAAAAATGGCCATAATATGACCATAAAATGGTTAGAATCATAAACAATTTTTCGTCCTGAATTCAGAATCAGAAAACATACATGCATGTCAAATTTTATTACGATCAGTCGCGTGGTTCTAGAATCATAACGGTATACGTACACACACATCCACACACGCACACCCAAACACCCATGGATATTTCCAAAAACTTATGATTCGAACTCTAAACACCTCCAAATGCGTTTATACGGAGTTTTAGCTAAACTGAAAATTTTACTATTACAAAGATTCTTCTAGGGGAAAGCAAAAAATTTGTAGAAACAATTAATTTTTAAAAATTTTATATTAACTTTTGCATACTTAAAAACTCTTTATGAGTACTAATATAATGTATGTGCAAATAAATTAAATATTACATTCAAATAGATAAAAAAAGGAAAATTTTAGTTTTTCACCAATAAACATAATGAAACGGGCATAGTAAGTTACATAGTAAGTATCTTGAGAGTTGTTCCTAATTGATCATTATATATCTTCAACTTTAATTTGCGCCGTCGGCGACGGTTATAGAGGGAACGGATTTGAATTTCCGGGTACGCGCAGGACCTCAAGGACGAGCGTGACTTCCTCCTGTATTGAGTGGGTCGTGCGGTCGCCAATCAGTGATCAGAGCGTCTCTACCAGAAATAATAGCGTTGAGTCGTCGTTGATTTCGTCTGAAATCCGACATTTTTAATTACCTGTCCTTCTGTTGCGACGTAAACTTAGCCTCGTTTAGGCGAGTGTTTATTGCGACATTTCTAAAAATTTCGCGCTTTTTAGCTGGGATATAGTTGGAGTTTCTTCGTCCGAAGCACCAGAATTATCTTAATTCCCAGAAAACGGAGATGATTGGGGGACGCCATCTTGAGAGATGCCGCGTCTATCGGGAGCGATGCCGACGCACTATGGGATATTTACTTTTCCTGTTTCAAAATCAAATAAGTCCGAATCCAGTCGGTCGATCAATATGAAATTTTTGGAAGATGATGTTCGAACTATCAGAAATCACAGAAAAATGACCACAAATGTTGATGTTTACTGTATGGTCCATGATAACTCGTTAAAGATGACGGTTTTCGCAAAAAGATCACAAAAGTCACTGTAGATCAATGGAATTTTTTTTATTTAATGTTTGTAAAAGATATTTTTATGTATTTTTTCCCGCTGAATTCAAATCTGCCCCTTAAAATTTTGTAGGATTTTTTTTTTCATCCAGAAAATCGGGAAAAACGTCTAGCATCGACAAAATTTTGTCTTTTATTACTCCGTAGGATTTGTTATCATTCTATACAGTTATAAAACTCTGTCATTTTATGTTTTTTACAATGCTGATGGTAAATTATGTTTCATTATATAAACTATATAATAAATACGTCATACGACCCACATTTACGCATGAGCGCGCGTGTTTTAGCGCAAAAAAGGAAACAACTCTTTATTTGCAGGGTTTTAGGATTGTATACATCGCGATTCTGATGTTCGTGTATGCATATATATATGCGTGTGTATATGTGTGCGTGCTCGCGCTCACACACATCCGTATGTAGTATTATGTACCTAAATGTTGTGTGTATATATATTTATATCTATGCATATATAATAGATATAGGGGAAGTGTACCCAGTACGGATACCCTTAGCTATTTTGGGCATAACTTTTAAACAACGCGATGAATATTCGAATTCGAAATTTCTACGTGTTCTCTAGTCCAATTACTACAAGGAAATCTTCGAAATCTCGAAAACATGCTCCCAGTATGGATAATTTTAACAATTTCGGCTGTACCTATTTACTTACCCTCCACAAAAATGAAAAATTTTCAAGTGAATTTGTTCCTTACATAGCCCTCTATGATTAGGAATTCTCCCGATTCGATGTCCCGTGAATAGTTAATTCGCGACATCAATATTAAAAAGTGCAATTTTCAATCCTCGTAAAATAACTTTTTACACTTTTGAAATGCATATTTACTTATTTTCCTTATAACTTTTTCTGTGATTAATTTAAAATAACGGTACCGAAGTATGTTTATTAGACCACAAATATGTACGAAAAAACTGACCTAAAGTAGCTCTATCTGTTATTGGAAGCTGGAAAGATCAAGTTATCCATACTAGGTATTATGTATACTGGGCACATCCCCCCTAATATATTTAAAAAATATGCACTTACGTAAATATTCATAGTTAATTTCGTCTTCGGATTAGTAATAAAATAGATAAAATATGAGATTAAGGTAAGAGATTAAGTAATTGTATTCGTAAAAATGTTACGAATAGTTTAATTACAAATATAATACAATAAATTGAACTATTATGCTATTATATATACTAAATATTTTGTGATTCAAATTCATCATTTGTGATCATTTCAGTCTCGTCCTTTTCATAATCACTGCATTCGTCGTCAATTTCTACTTCATCAAATGTTGACTCAAGAAGACTAAAAAATTATATCAATTTTAAAATAAAGGAGACAAGTAACACATTTTTATTTCTAATACTCACTTTTTCTTTATGTAATTCTTAACTTCAGATGAAATTTTATGTTTGCGCAAAACAGCTATTCTCTTTTTTATTCCGATGAGGGATATTAAAGGATCACTCATTTCAATCGCTCTCTTGTACAAATCTGTAATACGATTTATTCGAGAATTATGACGACAATCATCTTATGTGTTTGACCTATAGTACTTGTGCCACGATTCTAGCCCATCTTCTGCAAAGTATGCCATAGGAAGAGGGAAATTTCTAGCGATCTGATACCCGTGTACCAAACACTTGTGTGTAGTTGGGTTCATTTTTGTCCAGGGGTATAGCGTATAATATAATTTATACGTATCCAAAGAAAATGTTTCCATTTTCTCTAAATTTAGTCGTTTTTTGCATTTAAATGCTGCGAGAACTATTGCTGTTTGTAACCAACTGTTTGTCAAGTTCTAGTGCTTCCACAAAAGTAGATGGTTCTCTGAAACAGATGCGAGCTAGATTGCCTGTATTGGTTGGAGAAGTTGATCCGCTCTAATATGAAATTTTACATACAATTTTTCTTGACAACATTTTTCCTGTCTTTGTATTTACCTAAAAAATTTAAATATTTTGTAGTAAATAACCTAATTAAATTAACAATTATTTATCTTACAAATTTATATTGCATTCTGTAATTAAATCAAGTACATGCTTGAGTTCGATTCTCTTTAGTATATTATAATTATTATTTTGTTTTAATATTTATTTATTAAAATTAGTTAAAGTAATTAATTTGTAATTAATAATTTCTATAATTTTTTTTATTTTAAAAGATACCATTCATTCTTACATATCATTATAAAAGCGTAAATAAAATCTAACATAGCTAACAAAATAAAATATTGTTATCAAAATACAGATTTAAAAAGTACATAAAGAGCATATTAAAACTGTAAAGTAGAAAATTTAGAACATTTAACCTCGAAATAATTAATTATAATAATTACTTGAAATTGTAAAATAATTTCTTTTTTCTTGGACAAATGAATAAGTAATCATATATTAAAAATAAGTAATAGTTCGCATCTTTATCTTTGTCAGTTCTCTCCCAGTGCTTGAAAGGTTTGCGGTAACTTATATTCATTAAGTGTTAAAAGGCTTTAATCTCACAATGTAGAATACCTAATCCATAATTTAATGAATTTTCGTTTGGTGTAAATTTATTTTTTAAGTCATCAAATGCAGTCGTTGTGAGATTACAACATGGGCATCTTGACGAAGACGGATTGTCAGTAATCGAATTCAAACATATGCCGTCGAATAAAGTAGGGAAAACTTGATATTGAAGACGTACTGATTTTCCTTTTGCCAAGGTAAAGGTATACGAAGAAAGAAACTTTAGTTCTGTAAGTAATCGTGCATACTCTTTTTTTGTATTTTCAGGGGTTTCTTTCTCATAACAAAGTCTCACAGGTCTAAAAAGTCTTATACTCATGGGAATTGGGTTTATCCAATTACACTTACTATTTGTTGAGTGAAAAAGTTGAATCACTCCAATACAAGTAACAAAGAGTGATACTTAAGCGTTTTTATTTTCATACTCTACATTTTCGAACTTTTGCTGAGGATTTTTATGACACGAAGAACTATCAAATCTTATTGATACACGCATCTGCAAGTTACGATATGTTTCATCAGGCCAGTCGTGTATTATTGCTTTGCACAATCGCTCACCAGTAATATTGAGTAGCTCTTGTAAACGCAGACCTCGATATCATTTATTATTTTATATTTACGTGGATAACAGTTTTTCTTTTCTTTCATGACAATGTTATACCACACGGATAAATATCGCAGCCTAATGCTTTTGAATCAGCAATTATTGCTTCATATTGCCGTCTTGTGTACTCATTTGTAATTAAGAATGCTAAGGCCGAACTGGGCGTATGCCTTTCTCGAAGATCATTTATTTCGTTTTGTTCATCCTGTCTGTTGTTACTTTTCAAGTTGATCATATTTTTTGCGATAGATCGACTCCTTGCGATAAGTCGACCGCCTTTTTTGGCCTTCCGTTTACGTTAGAATTCATATTATTCTTCCTTTTTCGTCCCATATTGTACCTCTGATTAATTGGAGTAAAATTCACAAAAAGCTCTAATTTCGAATTATATTATTATCATACGGGTTTCTATATTTTGATAACTGAACTTATTGTAAAGAATATCTATAATACACAAACAAACAAAAATTATTATTTTAAAAGTACTATAATTTAAAGTAACTTTAAGATAACTATTCTAGTAAAACTAACAAATAAAATGTAAAATTTTAACAAATAAATTTATGACAATATCACTCAAATATACAAAGACGGTTACTTAAGTTTCTTATAATATGTTAATAGTAGCATTCATTATATTGCAAATACAACAGTTACTTAAAAAATTATAATTATTGTGATAAATAAAATAGTTGAAATAATATTATAGAGAAATGTTACTCTTTTAAAAATTTTAAATACACTAATTTTTGGATGCTTTTATGAAAAAAATTATGGCTTTAAATGAGTTTTAAAATATTACTTTACACTTACCTTTATTGTATGTCATGATTATACGTGAAATGTACAATTAATTAAAAAAGTTAACACCACTTATGAAAATCGCGATGTAAGTAAATGTATGTATGAAATCTCTTATTATCTCTTGGCTATGCACACACCAACTGTCAAAGTTATACTAATCCTCATGACACGCTAAAATTACATTATTAACAACATTCTCTCAAAATAATAGGTAAAATTTCAAGAACTGTAGTTCTGACGAAGAAGAAAACAAGTCAGGAATCGGTAAAGTACACAGTTCTAAACAAAGCAAAACAACGCAGTTTCTCATATTTATTATTTTGATGCATTAAAACTTTGTAAATTACAATATACCTATTACATGTCGATTAAATTTTTTTTTTAATAAATCTTATTGCCGATTTATATAAATTTCAAAATTTAAATAAGACCTCATTTATGCAGATAAATGTGATTGAAAATTGCAGGGGTGGTTATAAAGTTTTGGACAAACTCATTTCTATGTATTGTTTCGCCTCACAGGAACCTAATTATAGATTAATTATTATATTATAGATTTTATTATTTATTTATTTAAAAAATAAATTTTTATATTCTTATATTATTAATAATACATACATAGCATAAATATGAATTCGTTTGCATATACCAAGTTTATCAAAACATGACAATATTTGAAAATATCAAACTTGAAAATACAACCGAATGACTAACATAATTATTTAAGGGGATATCTGCAACAAAAAATATGAGCCAAAACAATAATTAAATTTAAGAAAAGCAAGGGGTCATGCTTAGTTGTAAGCTAGTTTAAAGTTTTGTAACCCCCCTGCAATTTTAAATCACGTTTATCTGGATTCATAACGTGTTATTTAGAGTTAGAGATAATCGAACATTCAAGAGGACCTAAAATAAAGTTAGATTAGTGATTATTGGGATAAAACACATAAAAATAAGCTTTTTATCTAATTTTTTGCTTACTTTTGCGAGTCTTATCCGAGTAAAACTTCTTTATGGAGTATTTTTTGAGGTTATGAAAGAACCGGGGCTACATAGTCCAAAAACAATGGTGGATTCGTGTTCAGCGGGCAAAAATACATAAGGGTACGCTTTTTCTCATTTTTTCTCTGCTCCAGCAAGTATTAAATAAAGAGTTCATTTTTTGCGCTAAAACGCGCGCGTTCATGCGTAAATGTGGGTCGTATGACGTATTTATTATACAGTTTATGTAATTAAACATATATTTACCATCAGCATTGTAAAAAATATAAAATGACAGTTTTATAACTGTATAGAATGAGAACAAATCCTACGGAGTCATAAAAGACAAAATTTTGTCGATTCTACACGTTTTTCCCGATTTTCTGGATGAAAAAAAAATCCTACAAAATTTTAAGAGGCAGATTTGAATTCAGCGGGAAAAAATACATAAAAATATCGTTTACAAACATTAAATGAAAAAAAATTCCATTGATCTACAGTGACTTTTGTGATTTTTTTGCGAAAACCGTCAACTTTAACGAGTTATCCTGGACCATACAGTAAACATCAACATTTCTGGTCATTTTTCTGTAATTTCTGATAGTTCGAACATCATCTTCCAAAAATTCCATGTTGATCGACCGACTGGATTCGGACTTATTTGATTTTGAAACAGATAAAGTCGAAATATCCCATAGTGCGACACCATTTTGGGCGCGTCCTTTAATAATTTATCTTGAGTCGCGAAATCGGATTTATTAATTAAATACGGACGTTCTAAGTTGTTTAGTTCACTAATCCTATAAGTTCTTTGTCGGTTAATTGCAAGAATAGAGATTGCTTCTTTGCCGTAAACAACCATTGTATTGATTATTATTGCGCTTTCACGCTATGAGTTTCCACGAACGTGGGATTATTGTAGTCAGCATAGAACTGATCGAAAGGGGGTTTACAGAATATATAGAACCTTATTATTGTACATCATAAAACATTTATTGAGTAACGACTTATTTAACCCTCTGCCACGCAAGGCTCTCCTGTCCTTAGACCTATTCGTTGCTCTTAGAAAGTGTAACTGACGGTTTGCTTAGTGACAAGTACAACGTCACACTATATACTAGATTTTCAGATCGCGTTTTGCAGTCATTTTACTAAAAAAGGCTCAAACTGACATAAATTACAAGAAGATCGACGTCTAAAAAAATAATTTTGTATTTCGATTTTTGCTTTAAGAACTCCAAAAATTCCCCTGGCGAGAAAAATCACGCGATTTATCACACGATCAATCACGTGATCAGTCACTTAATTTCTCACATGACTTATCACCTGATTTCTCACGTGATTATTTGGCGTGATATCTCACGTGAGAAGTAATGTTAAAAATCACGTCAGAAATCACTCATAAAATTGAATTATTTATTTTAATTAAAATAAATTATTTTATTTTTACTAAACAATTATGTAAAATAGATTTGTTAATAATCTAAATAAATTGACCACAAAAAAATTAAAAAAAAACGTTGCCCAACAGAGGATCGAACCCCGGTCCTCAGCTTTCCAATCAGTTATCTTACTGCCTGAGCTATTTGTGTTGTTGTAAGTATTGAAATTCTATACTGTTTTTACCTAAAAATATGTTTGATTTATGATTTTGTACAATTTACACGTAAACTTCAAGATAAAAATTGATATTTATAATCTAAATTTGATTTTTTTTTTTTGTTTATCCGGAGAGTTGGAGAAATGCTTAATACACCATGACAGGAGCCGTACGAGACTCCCCGTGGGATTCTCCTGACGCGGGACAGACGTCAGACATACCCACTAAAACTCCACCTCTCAATGGCTGCGAAAACCCCCGCCCCGGTAGCCGCCTTCGCATTCCTTCGGGGGGGTCGCCTGTCTTATGCTATTTTAGCCGTCAACTAGTCTTTCAGACACCCGTCATTGTTTTTCGCGTGGAGAATCGCCTCCATGTATGCCGTTATCTCGTCCCATTTCTGCTTGCTTTCAAGCATCGTTCCTACTACTGTCTCAGGCGTGAGCGCCCCTATCGTCAACTCTAGCTCTCTACGTCTTTCGACCCAGCGAGGACAGTCAAAGAACGTGTGTCTTACGTCGTCCCGTTCGTCACCGCAGTA
This sequence comes from Nasonia giraulti, assembly GCA_016647725.1. NCBI lineage: Eukaryota > Metazoa > Arthropoda > Insecta > Hymenoptera > Pteromalidae > Nasonia > Nasonia giraulti. Next base: position 65,547 of record QLYP01000361.1, read on the forward strand.
TTTACACCCTGGTGTTTCGACTCTGTTCATCGCAAACAGGTAACTCCTAAAGTATCCGTATCCGGAGAGGAACTGGGTAAGGTAGAAATTGACCTCGCCCCACCTCCGCTTCATCCACGGATCTACCTCCTTTATCATTGTTTTGGTCCATTTCGCTTGGTGGCACTCGTTCCATCGCTCCTGCCACTTTCGCATCGTCCGATCGCGTTCTTCGGTGGCAATGGTTACCTTATTTGCCTCGTTACGTCTCTCGTAGATCCGCTTTCGCTCAATCACAAGCAGATCCACGGGGATCACTCCCGCGATTATCATTACTGCCTCTCCCGAAACCGTTCGGTAGGAGCAAGCAACTCTCAGTGCGCCTCTGCGCTGTACCGCTGTTATTTGCTTCCTATATTTTTTTACTTCCATAGCGTTGGCCCACACCTCCGCTCCATAAAGCAGGATGGAGTTTGTGGTCGCCATCAGAAGCCGCCTAACAGATGGTCTAGGCCCGCGCACGTTGGCCAATAGTCGACTAAGCTGCGCTACTTTTAACATCGCCTTATCGCATACTCGGTCTAAATGAGCCCCGTAGTTCAGCTTCGTGTCCAGAGTCACCCCCAGATACTTAGCTGTCGGTTTTGTCATGATCGTCTCTCTGTCTACCGTCATCGGTATGGTGGTCGGTATACGTCTCCTAGTCAGGATTACTATCTCCGTTTTGTTCAGTGCCAAGGTCAGTCCGTGGTCTGTCATCCACGTCAGCACCCTACACATTACCGCATTTAGCTTGGCTTGCTTGGCTTGCGCGATCTCTACGTTCCTGGCTGTGATTACCACCGCAACATCGTCCGCGTACCCAACGAGTATGACGTCGTCTGGCATTTCTAGTCTCAGAAGCCCATCGTACAGGATACCCCAGAAGTCCGGCCATAAGATCGAACCCTGTGCCACCCCTGCCGTTATGGATCTGCTCCTCCTGCCTTCAGCCATGTCGTATACAATGGCCCGACCCCTCAAATAGTCCTCCGCCAGTCGCATGATGTACCACGATACCCCAAACGCCCGCAGAGCATCTAGTATATCTACCCATCTAGCCGAGTTGAACGCGTTTTTAACGTCCAGCGTCACGAGTAGAACGATTGATCTTGCCGCGTGACAGGCTGTGTCTGTCTTCTTTACCGTGTCGGTAACCTCTCTAATGGCTCCGATCGTTGACCGACCCTTTCTGAAGCTATGCTGCTTGTCAGAAAGGTCCCCTGATTCTCTAACAACTCCTAGTATCCGCGGCTTGAGCAGCGCTTCGCCCGTCTTCCCCATTGTGTCCAGCAGACTCAACGGCCTATAAGAAGGATCTGTGCCGGCCTCTCCCTTCGATTTCTCGATGAGAACTAGTCTCGCCCTTTTCCATCGTGTGCTAAATACGCCCTGCACGAGGCACTGATTGTACATTTCCAGGAGCAACTCAGGCCGCTGTGTAGCAACAGCCTTGAATATTTCCGCGGGAATGCCATCCAGTCCCGGTGCTCCACCGCTTTTCAGGGAAGAAGTTGCCGCGATGAACTCACCCTCGGTAAACAGGGGGATCTCGTCAGTCGGTCCGTGCGTCTCGTCTTTTTCCAGTCTGATGGGGTAGGTGGGGAACAGTTTGTCAATTATTTTCTCAATCTCAACTGCCTCCATCGGTTCCATTCGCCGCATTTCGCCTATCTTCCTCGTTACGATAACGTATCCCTTTCCAAATGGGTCATTCTTTGCCTCGTCGATAATCCTGCTCCAGCACCTACGTTTGCTTGCTTTGATCGCGTCTCTGAGTTCTTTGCGCGCCTCTTCGTGCTTCTTATCCAGATCTGGAGCTTCAGGACGGTTATGTTTCCTTTGGGCTCTTCTTCTGGCTTTGAGGCTTTCTCTTCTTAGCTCCGCGATTTCATCCGTCCACCAGTAGACTGGTCGCCTCTGGTGGCTGGTAGACACCCTAGGCATTGTTGCGTCGCAGATCTCGGTTACCAGTTTAGTAGTTCTTTCTACTAGCGTCATAGCTCTTTCTCGTCCAATTAATTCGTGCGGTAGTCCGCTGGATGGGAGTTCCGCACTTTGGATCACCTCCTGGAGTGCTTCTCGGTCCATCCGTCTGGTGTTCCATCTTGGCATCCGGTCTTGATTCCTACTTGCTGTGCTCGCGGATTCTTCGTTGATGTTAAAGAGAATATACTGGTAGTCGCTTGCTGTATATTCCTCCGTGACGCGCCAGTCTCTTATTTTGTGTATCGTCATTTCGCTTACGAAGGTTATATCCGGTACGGATTCCCCATAACCTGGTCTACGGTAGGTAGTGGCGTTACCCTCATTCGCTACTACCAAATTTAGTCTAGCTGCCATTTCAAGGATGGCCCTGCCTCTCCTATTTGTAGCTGACATGCCCCATTCTACGGCCCTCGTGTTTAAATCACCTCCGATCACGAGTTTACCTGACACGTCTCTAATGGCGTCCTCGAGCGCCCCTAATCTTGCTGTAAAATCGGCCGCGGTTAGGTTCGGTGACAGATACATGCTGAAGTAAGTGATGCGACCCACCCTTACCCGCACGTAATCGTCCCCTTTTTCCGTGTCCGCGATTTTACTTCTGGGCACCCAGACGGCGGCAGTTTTTGCGTCGTTCGACACCCAACTTGGTGTGTCGCGGTCCCTATACTGCTCACTTATCAAGAGGATATCCACTTTCTCCTCCGCGACGAATTGCGGTAGAAGATCGTGGGCCAACCTGCTCCTGTGCAGATTGCCTTGCAGTATTCGCGCCATTATTTTTGGGTCCTAGCCGCGTTTAGAGCCCTGCTTAGGTTTACTCATTTGGTCACCTTCCCTTTCTCAGGCGAACTGAGGAATGGTCCAGTTACAAGCCCCGCCGGGGGGTGCAGAGCCCCCACATCGTAGGGGGCTTATTCTACACCACGCGTCAACCCAGGTAAACCGTGGGCGGGGGGTAAATTTGATATTACCATTATATTATTTAGCATAGAAGAATTATTCTAATTTATACAGATGAAAACGCAAAATAAACTTATGTTTAATTGTAAAATTAGATTTTTTTATTTTATTAATGACATTATTTTCCTTATTTTATCAATTAGCAGCAGATAGTCTATACACGTAAACGATAGATTACTGAGATTCATACATGATCATGATCTTCGAGTCATCATTAGGACAAATAAAAATAGCTCAGGCAGTAAGATAATGGATTGTCAAGTTAAGGACCGGGTTCAATCCTCGGATAGGGCGTTTTTTTTTTAAATTTTTTTTATTGCGGTCAATTTTTTGGATTATCATCAAATCTATTTTTCATAATTGTTTAGTAAAAACAAAATAATTTTATTTTAATTAAAACAAATTCTATTTTATGAGTAATTTTTGACGTGATTTTTAACGTGATTTCTCACGTGAGAAATCACGCCAAACAGTCACGTGATAAATCACGTGATTTTTCCCGCCAGGGTCAATTTAGAAAAAAGAAATTTATGTGCATCTTTAAAGCCGAAAATTATTATCTTTGCGTAGGCACATAAGTACCAGAACTACTCAATATTTCAATATATCTGTTCAATCTATAAATTTGATAAAATCCCTGATTTAAAAATTAACTTGATCATTACTCATTTTTCTAGGTCGGTGCCCATCTATCTAAAATGGTTTTCATACTTATCGTGGTTTCGATATGGCAATGAAGCACTTTTAATTAATCAGTGGGCAGATATTGAATCAATCAATTGTACAAGAAGTAATGCAACCTGTCCGAAATCTGGCTTAATGGTGTTACAAACTCTAAATTTTAACAAGGTTAAATTTTTAGATATTTATTAAATAATTTTATAGTAGCATAAATAACGAAATTTTATTTTACAGGACTTCTTTTGGATGGACATTTGTGCTTTAGTTGTTCTTATAATTGTATTTCGTATTGTTTCTCTACTAGCATTAATTTCCAAAACATTAAAGAAAATAAATTAAAAATGTACTATTAGCATTATTCAATCAAATTTGTTTATTTATATGTGTCTGTAAAAGTAATATAGCATCATGGAGAATGTATACAAAACTGACCTTGAGCCTGAAACGGTCACGGCACTTCTCGATCCGGTGCAAATATTGGATTCATATTATTATTGGAAAGCTGTTAACATTAACTGCCCTGTGTCGTAATTCTGACGACAAGTCAAAGAATGTAATTAATGATTTTAGTATAGGTCAGGTCCGGGATACCAGGTAGTGGAGTTTTATCAAAATAATAAGATCTTGTTGTATGTTTAAATAGCACAGCAATTTTTTTAACAAAAAAATGTGTGAATCCGCTTTTGATTTTTACAATAGATTTTTAGCACGTACGCTTTATTTTGCGTTATCCCTAACTAATTAAAGTACGTTTTATAGATGTCGTATATAATCTATATATTATATTTGTTTGTTAATGATAAGCTTGAATTGCGTTATCATTTGAATTTAAATGCGCAAGTGTTTATTTTGGTGAAATACAATTTATAATTAGATGCACGTGAATTGCGTCATCTTATTCTACTCGAATTAAGTTTATCAATATACGAATTTTGCTATGTTACATCAAAATCTAAATGATACGCCGAAATTGCGCAGGGCCTTTTATATCACGCTAAGCAAGCGCGAAACGAGCCACCGAAATTAATCCTACTATCGCAAGTAGATAGGCTATAGGCATACTGGCTCACATGGATTCTGGATCACCCCCTCTCCTCTGAAAGTGATACAGTACCCGAAGAGGGAGGGAGATTGATCATTTCTCCCCCTCTCTCGCGTGAGCCAGAAAGGCCTATAGCATTATTTCCTTTTTTTCAAAGGGAGACGTCTATAGCATTCCCTTTACATTGCCTTTACACATTGAATTGGAGACATTATGCATACTACAGATTGCATGTGAATCACTCTCGGATAGGTATACAAACTATCTTATGATAGCCCCCTGACTACGGGGACAGATTGCATAGCTCCTATTCCCACACACTTTGCATACGATCCTCGCGCAGCTAAAGACGGCGACCCTGGTACACACACTTTTGAAATGCAGCGTTGCCATATCCTTATGCCTTTACGCGGTAACTTGTGTACGTGTACAAAACGAACCTTTTCTATGTTTGCAAAGACACTACCCACTGCTAAGAGATTGGACATAGGAGGAAGAGTGGGGATTGCGCCAAGAAATCAGACCGCTTAACACTCAGTGTGCTGTACTCTTAAAGAGTATTGTAGCGACACAACCCCCACCCTTTTAAAATTTCACGCAAAGATATCTTTTGAGTTTTGTATATCGAAACAAAGTATGAAGAGTATCAAAAAAGTATCAAAAAGTATCAAAAAAGTATCAAAAAAGTATCAAAAAAGTATCAAAA
>QLYP01000361.1:70952-85411 GCA_016647725.1 Nasonia giraulti
TATCAAAAAAGTATCAAAAAAGTATCAAAAAAGTATCAAAAAAGTATTAAAAAAGTATCAAAAAAGTATCATGAGTATCGAAAAAAGTATCAAAAAGTATCAAGAGTATCGAAAAAAGTATAAAAAATTAACAACAAATGTCAAAAAGTATATCCCAAAATTTATCTAGTACAAAAAGTTTTAAAGAAAAGTGGCAAACGTGTATATGTTAAGTGGTTAGGATTTAGTGATGAGCATAATATTTGGATAAGTCACATTTTTCACATGGATAGAAAAAGGTTTAGGTTGTAGTAAATAAAAAAAAAGCAACTGTATTATGTCTATTAAATGAAATTTATTTATGTACTATTGTTCTGTACATGATGATAAAACATATATCTTGGTAGAAAATAATTTGTGTGTTATTCTTTCATATTGAGTTGAAGATTTAAATTTAAAAGAAGATCCACCTTGATATTTAAAAAATAAACAGAGCGTATTCGCTGTGCTGCAGAGTGTATTAAAAAACGCTTAATCTTTTAGAATTGCGGATGAAATCTTCTCTGGCATGAAGACTTGAAAGCTGTCTTCGAATTTAGCAACAATCTTCGTTCCGAACCTTGTCTTGACTTCTTGCAGTGCTGTCACCATATACTCATGATTTATTTCCAAGTCTGTCACTTTTTTCCTAGGCAAGAACTCTCGCTCAGCAATCTTGTTAAGTGCAGATAGATCCATCCATGCATTGAAGCTTGCGCCATCTGTTCTTCCGGAATATCTCCCTCTCTTTTTTCTTCTGCAGCATCCATCTCTACTTGCATTGCAGCATGCACCATCTGTTCTTCCATAATTTTGTAATGTCCCCAGGGCAAAGTGTCTGTACTATGAGACAGCAAGAATCTTTTATCATCGTGAGGACTTAAAGCAATTTTTTCTTGTTTTTCAGTATGCACGATGTGTAATTTAGAACGAATATTACACTGTTCACGTTTTATAATAATAAGATCTTGAAGGCATCTTCGATAATCTTCAAACGTGATTGATTTTTTTACTACATTGGATTTTATACCTTTAGCTTTTTTCACTGTCTCGCCCCCTTCAATCAGAATACTATACATTTTGCTTCTTAAACCTACGAATTCTGTCATAATCTTGCCGCAGCATTCGCCTTTCATCAATCCAGGAACTTTTTTATTAACACGTGGAATTCCAAACTGATTATTTTCATCATAGAAGTATCAAACTTGTGTATATCATTTTTCATTATTTGAGACATGTCTATATCTGCAACTTGATATATTAAACTATCTGTATCTGTATAAAAAAGTTTACATTTTTCTCCAACTCGCTGTTTCATGTATGAGTAATGAAAATCATATACTAATGTTTTTGGCAAATCGAGAATACAGAGACCAACATATATTGGTTTCTTGATTGTTATGCTCGTTCTTTTTAGTTGAATAGCAACCAAATTTTCATCGAAGATTGCACAGCTATGAAAATTTGGTTGAGCTATACGTGCTTCTGCTCCATAACGACCAGCAAATTTATTTACTAAACGCACGTCAACGCGAGATTGCTCCCTCTCAATGCACTTTCCATAGACAGCATTGATTAATAATTTATAAAAAAGTTTTTCAAACTCATTCTTGGACTGTTTTCTCTTCTTTGTATTTAGTTCGACATGCGGTTTGAGCCAGACCTTCTGTTTAAAACTTAAAATTCTATGTACTTTTTTCAGTCGAAGTCCATTATCTAATGCCTGTTTTAATGCTCGATAATGAATGACATACCTCGCCTTATCATTCAGTGTAGTGAGAAGTTTCTTCTGTTTTGAGTTAGGTGGTGTACGATGCTCTGCGCAAAAAGGGAGATCTCGATGATCATCATGCAGGTCTTCAGGATACTCTAAGTCAACTTCAGCAAAATAGCCTATGTCTGCATCTGGTGGTGTATTGAAAAAACTTGGATTCGTCTCATATTCGATCCATTTAAATTTGCCAACAGGTAAAGGCTGTACCATTGCCCATCCATAAAGATTATTTATATCGAAATATAAGAGTGTCTTTGTTTTTTGCTCCTTATCGTATGAAGGACCCATGTATGGATTGTTCGCCTTGGCATACCGATTACAGCACTGACTTATTCCTCCTCGAATGCCCGCTTCAATAAACATTAGCATGTCTATATCTGTAAGCAGCTCTAATTCGACCTTTGTTATTTTAAGAGCTGCTGAAAATGTTAGTTCAGGAGTCGTGTAAAAGTATGCGGGGCACAAATCATAGGCTTTAAGAGATGTCTCCCGAAAACTTTCAAAAACATCGGCCAATAATAAAACATCCGTTTTCAAGTATAGATCAGAATATTCACCTAAAGTTCGTATATTAAACGTTTTCCAAACTTGAACAGCATGATTATAATCTTTCTCAGAAATGTGAGAATCAGTTAATTTATTATAAAATTCATTTTCATTAGGAAGTTTTCATTAGTACGTTCTCGAGATATGATGCAGTTTTTCCAATGTTGATGGTAAAAAACGCCATGAATCTATAAATCTAAAATTTATATCGCATTCAGCAATGTAAATGAAATATATTTTTTCCTTATTATGAGGTATCACAGAAAATCGTCCTTTCAGCAATGTAGAAGTAGCGATTTCTTTCAAAATCAAGTGTGTATCATAGTTGAGATTATGAAAAATAACTGGTACAAATTTTGAATCTTTATAATTTAAATTACATGAATTATGAGCTGCACCTCTGAAAATGAATAAAAGAAGAAAGACTTAAATTCTGTAAATAAATTTTGTATTGATATTTTATAATAATTAAAGTGATAACATACTGTCCCGTAAGATGGTAATGATCTCGTACTGCAAGTTCTTTAGCATTGATTGGTTTTCGACATATATGACACATCGTTGACCTCCGAAAAGATAATTCTTCTAAATCTGTAAGTTTCAATGGTTTCGGATTTTTGTGGAGTAGATCAATCTGCTCACCAATTAATTTCAATTCTTGAACAAACCATTCTGCGGGTGATTTTTCATCTATACTTTTTTGTCTGTATGATTTATAGCTAGATAATCTATCATCAAAGCTGCATTTTATATAGTAGTATCCAATGCTGGATGCTTCATGAAGTTGAAAAGCATTTTCATTTCCCATAGGTTTTAACAAATATTCAAAATCAGCATAAATAAAAAAAATTACTTTTTTACTCTTACTATAATCTTCAAATTTGAGAATGTTATTCATATTCTTAGAGTCAGGTAGATTGATCCGACATCTATTAATATTTTTACAATAATTTTCGTGAGTTTCTAATTTTCCTTCACAATAAAATACTTGCAAACACCTTTCACAATGGTCAGATTTTATATAAGTTTTAGACAGTTGAGAACTCAGAAGCCGGGACATTTTTTAATCCAAACATAGTGATATTTAGGCAAGCTTCCATTATCAGCATGATTATTTTCTTCATACTCGTTTATATAAAAATCTTGAATCAGGAGCAGATTGACATGCTGATTCTTCTTCTCCAACGTAACATGACACGGCAATACTTCGAATTTTGGACCATATTTCTTCAGCATGTATACATTTACTGAAATATCATTAAGTTTTTCAAATTTTACAACATCTTTAAGCTTTACTGGAAATTCTATATCACCAAAGTTCAATTTGTCTTCATGCACACGATATTGATTAACTCGATTGGAGTTTGTTTCACTAAGATATATTGCTGAAAGTATAGCATACTTGAAACAATAATTGTCACTGTTTTGAACATTGACACAAGCTTTTTTCTTTTCTATATACTTAGGAAGAGAAATGTAAGAAGTCCCCTTAATTGGAGAATATTTTTTCTTAAATTCTTCTAATTGTGCAAGAATAGGCTCTTTGATATTGTCTTTAAACCATTTCTCTAAATTCGTTGACATATATATTGTTGCACTTTCATTAGTAAAATATTTAATGTCCGTTGTTTCCTCTCCAATTTTCTGCATTGAAAATTCTGCGATAAAGTCCGAATTAGCTTTCACTGCATTATACTCGTCTATACAGCTATTTGCCTTATCGATAAAGAGCTTCTATGCATCGTTTAAAAAACTTAGAATATCAATGTGTTTTATATTCACAACACCAGTTCGAATTCTATTCTGAAATGCTGACTGCACATCTCGCCACTCTACTCTAGCTTCAGTTTCCTCTTCCGCATGTAAACTACCTCCGCGCTGAAGGTGTTGCTCAAATTCAACCTGTATGCACGATAGATGTGTCATACAAGTTTGACACTTTTGTTTTTCTCCTTGCGTCGAATTTGCTTTACCAATTTTTTCGTTTAATTCCTTTATTGTAGAATTGCACACGTCCAACCAATGATAAATATCATTACTGATCATTTCATCTTTACTTCTTATGGTGTCGCGAAGTAAGAGAACAAGACGTTCAAAAAAACTAATTGAATTCATGGCTACTTTAATATATCACTTGATATAAATATTTCACTTCACTATGTTGCGACTGACAAACTGTGATCGTTGGAGGAATATGCTTCCTCTTTTAAAGGGAAAAATCCTTGTAAGAGGGGGAAAAAATTTTTTTTCTTTAGGTAGTCAATGGCAGAGAAGAAAAGCACATTGCTAAAAGAGAGGCAAAGGTTCTCTCATTGTGGACCAATGGTTGAGTCGAAGAGCTCTGCGATAAGATTAAAGGAAAGATTTTTTGAAAAGGACCAATGGAGAGGACGAAGAGCTCGCAGATAAAATAAGAGAGAGGGGATGCATTTTCTTCCTTTTTGACCAAACAAAAATCATCTTTTTAGTTTGATACTATCTTAGAAAAGCAAGAGGCGGAGTTTTGTATTATAAAATCAGGAAGTAAGAGCTTAGCTTTGATCATTTCTTGCTGAACTACAAGATGACTAGTGTGATGGTTAGAAACTTGAGTGAATATAATTTATTGTTTAAAAATACAGCATTGCAATGTTAAAAAGAAGAAAAAGTTTATATCTGTGACATTCAAGGTTTTCAAAGAATAGCTGAGGATACTTTTATTTTCAAGGAAATAAGTTTTCTCAATTTAAGTAAAAATGCTCAACCAACTGCTTATTTTCAAACCTCCGTTACCATGGGAAGAACTGACAGCGGAAGGAAAATGTATGACTCACTGGATAGAAAAAAGTCACCATGGTATAGAATGGAATTCTGGAGACATTCCATATCACCGTCTTCATAAAATTTTAGAAATATGCACGCAAGGAGTCACAAAATTATTCGTTAAAGGAAATCAGAAAGTGTAATGGATAAAAAGTTTATTGCCAAATATGTAAGTTGCATATATATACATATATTATAATTTATTAAAGCTTTCATAAAATATCAATTTTTTCTTACACATTCTTCTATTTATTTGTTTTCAGAACGATTACTAATGTTGAATATTTTGACTGTCCACCGTTGGAACAAATTATATGTGACAAGCAATTCGTTTGCTTTAATCATTATCTCTGCATTAGAAGAATACCTATGTGTGCTGTTCAAAACGTTATTGCAATAAGAGCCCGGCTGCATGATTATTTAGATAATAAATATAGTTTTGATGAAGTGGACAATATTTAAAAATGTACTTATTTATACTGGAAATCAGCTTAACTAAATAAAATAATTTTTAAATAAATGTTTTTTTTTATTTATCACCAATCTCCCTTACACACACGCACATATTTATATTTTTTACAATTATTGTATCTTATGTACTATTCATTTATAATATATCGAAAATTATACGAATACAAATTTACAAAAGATAAAAATTTATTTTTAAAAATTTAATGAAAGAAAAAATTATTTAAATTTTCTCACAATCATGTTTTTGTCATATACAATCATTGGCTCAGCCAGCATACTATCTTACACTACGCGGTTGTGAACGATGAGGTGGGTGATGCTGATGTTGTTGTTCTTGTTGATGTTGCTGCTGTTGCTGTTGATGCTGTTGTCGCTGCTGTTGCTGCTGTTGCTGCTAATGCTGCTGTTGCTACTGTTGCTGCTGCTATTGCTGAAGTGGCATCGGCTGATCAGCTTGATGCTGATGGGTTGATTGTTGAGACAGTTTTTTGAATTTTAACGACAAAGGCGCAACTCTTCGTTCCTTCTTTTCTTCTGCAAAACAATAATACAAATAAAAAAATTATTCGTGAATCAACAAAAGATGATGGAAAAAATTGAATTTCAAATATCAAAATTTTCTTACCTAACATAGTAGACTCCTTCGCTGGTATGCAGGACCAGATTTTTTTACCTCCTCTTTGTTCACTGACTGCTTCAATTGAATTTGAAAAAATCACCTTCATTATTATCTTCATTTTAGATAATTTAAAATTAAAAAAAAATAAAAAAAATAACTTACCATTAGATTTGCTCTTTCTTGATGAGCGCTTTGAGCGCGAGCTGGAGGTGGAATCGGAGCTGGAGCCGGAGCCGGAGCTGGAGCCGGAGTCAGAGCTGGAGCTGGAGCCGGAGCTGGAGCTGGAGCTCGATCTCACTCTCGGAGTATGAGGTCTCATGATCTTCTTTCCTGCTGATACATGCCTTGGTGTTGCTGCGAAGCAAAGCGTCCCTGCTGTAGTCGTACTCGTCGAGGCTGCAGGGTGGTTCAGCGCTTGTACTTGCAGAGGCTGCAGGGCGATCAGCGCTCGTACTTGCCGTGGCTGCAGGCCGGCGATCAGCGCTCGTACTTGTCGAGGCTGTAGGGTGATCAGTTCTCTTTCTAGAGGAGGCTACAGAGTGAACAGCGCTCTTACTGGAGAAGGCTGTAGGGTGATCAGTTCTCTTTCTAGAGGAGGCTACAGATTGAAAAGCGCTCTTACTGGAGAAGGCTGTAGGAAGATCAGTCCTTGTTCTTGTAGAGGCCGCAGGACGATCACTTCTTTTACTTGTGGAGCTCACGCGACGTTCAGTGTTCGTACTTGACGAGGTCGCAGGGCGATTAGTCCTCTCACTAGTAGCGACTGCAGGGCGATTAACACTCGGACTCCTCAAAACCGCAGGGCAAATAGTCCTCACACTGGTAGCGGATATAAGACGATTAACGCTCGGACTTCTCGAGGCTGTAGGGCGATGAGTCCTTGCACTAGAAGAGACTGCAGGGCGATTAACGCTCGAACGTCTCGAGGCTGCGGGGCGATCCGTCCGTGACGTATCTGCCATTAACGAAGCTCGATTAGTCCTGAGACTGAGCTACCTGCCTGCTCTGATGAATCATTGTTGCTTTGGAATAGTTGCTGCATCGCAGCTGTCGAAGGTAGTGGAGGCACTAAAAAATGATAAAAAAACATAAGAAAACCAATCATAATTTTAATAAAATTTTAATGAAAAAAAAATACTTACATCCCGAGACAGCATACGCCGCCAAAGTCAAACAGTCCATCAGCATTAAAACTGATGCACCGTTGTTGAGGAGCCACACTATCCTCTCTTTCAGAGCATTCATGCTGCTGCTTACACCTTTTATCTCTGCCGTAGTATTTCAATAAGTAATATGAAGAAAACTTGAAGAAAACTGGAGACTGTACTGACTGACTAAGACCACGCATGCAGCCCTTATATTGAGGAAAGCAAATTAGCTTCCCTTTCCAACGCATTTCATCAATTTTTCATCAAGTCAAAATTCTTCTGATTGGCGAACAATTTCCACGCAGTTTTCTCACAGAACCTTCCTTAGACACTTCCCTCTGAAATTTTCGAAATTAGATCCCTCCTACTCTTTCTAAGCGAGAGAGCGATAACCGCTAATTGATCGTATACAGATTTTTTTTTGAGTGTGTCCCTTTAGGGGTAGATTGAATTTTCTGCACATCATAAATTCCAGCTCTTGAAGCAAATAATTAACAGAGCACTTAGGCTAAGCCTATGCATACACTAGTCGCGCGCTGTGCCGTAAGCGAATGGGAAAAATCTGTATACCTGAGCGTGAATGTGAGAAGGGTGCGGTAGATATATACTCGCGTGCTGACTAATGAGCGGTCGAGGTAAAAAAATTAAAATAAGAACAATATTTTAATCATAATTTAAACTGTAAACAAATTTTTATGCAATTTTTGACTATAATGAAATAATAATGACATTATACTTTGCAAAAAAATGCAACAAAATCATTTATATACAAGATAAATAATAATTTTAATAAATTAAAAATAATATACTTTACTAGTCAAGTGGTTGATAGAAAAATTCATCTGCTACAAACATCATAAACATTAAAGAAGCTGCAACAATAAAATAAATTCCACAAAGTAAATGCTCAATAGAAAAAGTTTTAAACAATAATTTTTGTTTTTAATTTATAATATATCACTTATCTAATAATTCCATTGAAGTACTTTATTGAAGGCAGGATACGCATATATGGAACACTTGTGCAATTCAACAAATTATATACATACACGCACATATATCGCTAATAATTAGAGAAAAATAATAACTATTAAACAATATTATTATGCACCAACAATAAATGCAATATAATTTAGAATTTAAAATCGAAAAGTCCATAGAAACTAAAATCTAAAATAAGTACTTACTAAATATGGAATGTAAACTTCAATATTGAAATTGGACAAACGATTTGACTCATAAACTACATAAATATAACTATAGAATAACACTATTAGTAATCAAAGGCAACTTTACTCCTTACACAATTTGCTAGCATGACTCCATGCCTTTTACGGAAAATCTTAAAATTATTAATTCGTTAAAATACATTAGCTTATACTTTTAACGCACAGAATGATATAATTTCCTCCATAAATATAAATCTCATTTAACCTTATAGTAACAGAATTAAGAACTATTTAGATAAGAACGCATCTATTTAAGAGAGAGCACACAGTGGCGCTGTCGTCCTTCAACAAGTCCAAAACTATAGGCCGCAACAACGCGGCATAAACCGTCATAAGTGTCATACAATATGTCGTACGTTGCAGTGTCGTACGTTGCAGTGTCGTACCGCCATTCCGGCTCAGGCATAGCCGCCCTGCTAAAAATATGCGATTGAATTCGATTAGAATCGATTAAAATTTAATCGGTTTAAATCCATTCAATCTACCAGCCAAATTTGGTCGATTAACTTTCTATCGATTTAAATCGTTTTTAATCACAATCGGTTTTAATACCAAAAATAAGTATTAAATTTAATATATTTTTATCGATGTTTATGTAGTAATTATTTTAGTGCAGTTAAATTGTAACTTTTTTCACTAATTTTAATCGATTTTAAAATCTCTAATCATTACCAAATCGTCTATCATCTTAATACTAGTTTTATGAATAGCTTTGAATATATTTTAATCGACTTTAATTACCAAAACAATTACTATTCTTGTTATATCATTTAAATGTTTTTTGTCAATCTATTCTAATCGATTTGAAAATCACTATTTATTACGAAATAGTAATTGATCCCAATACTAGTTTTATGAATAGCTCTGAATATAATTTAATAGACTTTAATAACAAAAACGAATACTATTCTTGCAATATCATTTAATTGTTATTTTATCAGTATATATAAATCTGTTCAAATGGTACTTTATTACGAATAATAAAAATAATAATCATTTTTCTAATATGACTTATGAGTCGATATTAAATTAGTTTAATTTTACAAATAATGATCAAAGTTTTGTAAATTCCCTTATGAAAAAAAAACTTTATATTTCGATTAGAATCGATTAAATTCATTGCAGAACTAGTCGATTTTAATCGACCCTATGTTTTTTAATATAACTGCTTGGTGTCGCTTCAAATGTTCATACTTGCAAGTGACAATATTTCTGCTCCGTTACTATATAAGAAAGGTCAAGTACTGAAGAATACAGAATAAATTTATCAACTACAATCGATTTTAATGTCAATTCAAATCGATTAACACCACGATATACGCATCAGTAAAAATGATTGCATAGTTGAATACAGTACGATTGAATAATATTGAATATTATTTTAGATATAAAAATCATTAAAACTGTTTTTCTAGTGAACACAGAAACATTGGTTTCCAATTAAATAGGCATTAAATCGATTAAGTGAATATCCTAATACTTATGTATTCTAATCCGGTTTAATCGATATTATTTTATCGTTTTAAATCGATGTTAATGCCATCAATATATTACACACGCAGTAGCCTGAATATAATCGCTTGAAAATATAAATCGTAGGATTAAGATACAGACTCGGAATCGATTAATTTTTTGTCCATCGATTTCAATTGCATATTTTAAGCAGGGCGTAGCTGCTAGACAGATCGAATTGTGCTACTACTGTCGTGACTGACGATTAGGCCCGTTACACGCAAGAAGGAACAGAAACCAATAAATATTCACCCACCATGTTAAAAGTATTATCCCCTAATGCAGCATTTATCAAGAATAGTTGAGTCTGTTTCCTTAGCTGCAATAATGCTATTGCGAAACAGGTCCCGCTGATTATTATTTACTAGTCGTATTATTAATTTATAAATTTTATATGTTATGTTATACACAAATCAATAGTCATTAAAATTTAACATTACTTTTTGCTGCAGCAGATCAATAGAAGTATTCGAATGAAATGGAGTAGTTTTGAAATCTGAAAAATTGATTTGTTATCAAAAAATACGAATTTCTTGTATAAAGCATGGTCAGTATATTAAAAATACAATCCGATAACACAACCGGTAATTAGAACAGGAAAAAAAGACGATGTTACTTCTCATCGTTAAGTCTTACCCTATTACAGTTTAATGAATTTATCAACAATATTTGAATATCTGCATACTTTGTGTGTATGTGTGTGTTCATCAGTGAACCTTTAAATATCGGCGAGTGCCTTATGTGAAAAGCAAAACGTTTCGCTTTTAGCGATGTTTGTACTTTTTATTTGCTGGATTAAATTATTTTTAATCAATTAAATATAAATAATTAATTATAAGTCTCTCTCTTTCTTGCATGATTATAAGGAGGGTGTTAATTGTATTAGTTGGTGCTTTTCTCCCATTATATGTCTTATATGTTTTATTTCCTTTATGCAAGGAAATGTTTTCCTATTTCAACATTATTTCTTTTACATTTCCTTTAAACAATGTTTTATATTTTATCATTAAATCAGATTTGTATAAAGAAGTGTTAAAATAAATAACAAAAAACTTTTTTTAAAATAGTATCCCTAATTGCATAAGTACATTGTGCATCAAGGGGTAGATAAAAAGCGATCTTAAGCGAGGTTCAACACGATTCAGAGTCGAGTGCGCCAAAGGTGCCCCTAGACGTAGACGAATGCTAAAAACACCTCACCCAAGTCTGGAATAGCTCTTCTCCCCTTGTTCTACACCGTATTTTTCTCAACGTGGGCATGGAAGGACCCTTTTTTATTAATGAAAGAAGCGTAGGTAATCGTGCATTTTGAGTCGTGCACAACGTAGTTAGAAATTTTTATATTTTCATTTTTGTTAAATTTAATTATTATCGCCCCTGTACATCTTGATTCTCAATCAGCTCAATCGCTTTAGCGGGGAAAAATGAACAGCGGTAAGAAACAAATGTTTCATAACACCCGCATCAAAAACGCGCTTTTCACTTACATAAAAGTGGAGGGAAAGTAGAGTTTTTAAAACCTGAGGCGAAAGGCTTTTTTAGTGTTTTTGTGTGTATTTATACGTATAAATATACCCACAAATACATATATACATATATCTTAGGCGAAATAGTGTTTTCCCTAGCAAAGTACTTAATTTCGTCCCTAGGGAAAAAACATTTTGGACTCAGATATTTACATTTTTTTATGTATATGTGTGTGACACATATCATACATGTATGTATATACGATCGATCCGTACGACATCAAACACAATTCAGATTGACAACGAAATTCTACTATGAGATACTGGACAACTCTGCTTTTTTAGGCAGACTAAAAAGAGCGTTATCGATGGACTGATTATAAAAAACACGATACATAATAAGGGGCGAATTGGCTTTTTCAGACTCGGATGATGGTTAAGCAATCGTGCCAGTCCGGACGCCTGCGGCGACCGAGACTCCAGTAGCTGAACAAGGCCAGTTCTGGGCCCCCCAATACTCAACTTTTTTATATACATACACGCGGATTCACCACTACAACTACTCGTTATACATAGGTTCTTAAAGGGAATGCAGTGCCAACCTTTATGTGTGTGTGTGTGTAAGTAGTGACGTCATCAGCACTCCTGTCTCAGTCGGTAAGAAATGTTACAAGGTGTGCAGTGCGAAGACAGCGGGCAGCATACTTCCTACTATCTGCAGGAGGCTGCTCAAGGTCCTTATCAAAAGATAGAAAATTCTCGAACACACGGCAGCACTCGATGCAGCTAGCTGAGCGCGGATCAAGTTTCATCTATTGTTCCACGGGCCACACACTTTCACATGGCAAATGCGTATTATCAAAAGCTCTCTCTGTCTCTCTGTATCTCTCTCTCTCTCTCTCTCTCTCTCTCTCTCTCTCTCTCTCTCTCTCTCTCTCTCTCTCTTTCTCTCTATCTCTCTGTCTCTCTCTGTCTCTACCTCTGTCGATGGTATTCCATGCGGGGTGGTCGTCAAGGCCCTCCCAATTATTGGCGAATTTATTCTTAATCTATTTAACTGCTCCTTCGCTCAGGGGATCTTTCCGAGAATCTGGAAGCAGGCACAGTTGATCGCGCTAAGAAAGACCAGCGCTCCTTCAAACGTTAAGGACTTTCGTCCGATTGCATTGCTCAGCTTCCTCTCAAAGGTGCTCGAGAAAATCGCACACACCCAGATCACGGAGTATCTTAATAAAAATCATATACTCGACCCCTTCCAGGCCGGTTTCAGAAAACACCACAGTACGCAGACTGCGTTATTAAAAGTGACCGACGACGTACGCATGGCTATTGACAAAAAGAAGGTGACGCTTATGCTGCTGTTTGACTTCAGCAAGGCCTTTGACACCATCTCACCTTCCAAATTACTATCTAAGCTGAGACAGCTGGGGTTCTCTAGGGCGGCTCTCCTGTGGATTAAATCATATTTACAGGGACGATCTCAGATGGTGATTTCGAATAAAAACGGAACTTCAGAGTGGCTTGAAACCAATCTGGGAGTTCCACAGGGTTCTGTCCTGGGACCCTTGCTGTTCAGCCTCTATGTCAACGACCTGCAAAATATACTCGACGGCAACGCAATTAAACATCTTTTTTACGCGGATGACCTCCAGATCTATCTACACACCAACAAAGATAACTTCCTGGACGGCGTGGCTCGACAGCCAGAAGCGGCACGGCTGGTTTCTGGCTGGGCGGAGAGCTCCGGTCTGCGACTTAACTCCGGCAAAACTAAGTCTATATTTTTCGGGTCCATGAAGAACGTTAATGATATTAAATCATGGAACATGCCTGGGGTTCCGTTGCCGGACGGAGTGATCGTCCCATTCAGTGAGACGGTCGTGAGTCTCGGTGTTGTACTGGATAGCAAACTTACTTGGAGACCGCAGGTGGATGCTATCACGAAAAAAGTCAACAAAGCCCTGTATAGCCTGCGGTTTATCAGGGGCTGCACCACTGAGACTCTCCGCAGAAGGCTAGTTGAGACACTTATACAATCGCACATCGACTACTGTGCTGTGACTATCCTGGACGCGTCTACCGAACAACGAATACGGTTACAGAGACTGAGCAATTCGTGTGTGAGATTCATCTTCGGGGTTAGGAGGGATGAACACATCAGTCCCTACCGGAGACGTCTAGAATGGCTTCGCACCGATTCCAGAAGGCTCTACTATGAGGCCATTCTACTCTACAAGGTAATTCGGATCGGTGAACCCTCGTATCTGGCCTCATTTTTCAGTAAACACAAGCCGAGACCCTCCAGTAGGAGAGTTCCCCCGGAACTGAGCATCCCTACCGCCAGTACTGAAACCGGGGCTAGGGCCTTCCAGGTTCAGAGTGCTCGGTTCTGGAACTCTCTCCCTTCTACTCTGCGAAACCTGCCATCTCTCGCTTCCTTTAAGGGGGCACTACGGCGGCACCTGCTGGCCACGGAATCTTGATGACTCTGAGCCCTCTGGCGCTTGTTTTTTAATATTAATGTAGTTTTAATCTAGTCAGACTCGGCCCTCAGGCCGTAAAAATCCATTCAGTATTACGTAATTTAGATTTCCAGCGTGCAATACAGATAGGTCTATGACCAAACCATAAATGTGCAACGTAATATTTGAAAAGTTTTATGTGATAATTATATGTGACCAAATATGCTTTTATGTGATTATATGTGACGGTATTTGTATATATTGTATTTTACATTTTTGTTAGACTGTATCGACACAGTCTATGTAACCTTAATTGTCTATTTTTTTTGCCTTAGCAAATAAAGACCTATCTATCTATCTATCTATCTCTGTCTCTCTCTCTCTCTCTCTCTCTCTCTCTCTCTCTCTCTCT
>QLYP01000361.1:85421-111304 GCA_016647725.1 Nasonia giraulti
TCTCTCTCTCTCTCTCTCTCTCTCTCTCTCTCTCTCTCTCTCTCTCTTGCTCTCTCTCTCTCTCTCCAGCTATCGACTAGGTCGCGTCAAGTTTTTTTATTTTTATATTCCACTATTATAATTGTATCTTGTAGCCTCGACGATATAGTTATTTATTTATTTATTTGTACATAATTATACGATATTTTATGTTATACTGCTTAAATCTATTTTTATTTTGCCTAATTATTATTATATTTTATTGTTATACTCTTATATTCTTCGTGAGTACTACTCAACGGCCTGCAAGCCGTACTACTTTCAGCGTCAGTTATAATCTGCCATGTAATTGCTTACAATCAGTGACGAAGATAAAGTTGTCAGGTACTAAACAATAAGAAGAATTTTGAAAATTACTAAAGATTAAAGTGCGGTGTCAATAGATTAAAGTCTGTAATTGAAAAACGTGGTGACGTATAGTATAGAGCACGTGGCAATTTTGAGGTTAAGCACATGTTTTTGTGGCTAAAGCAAAAAGTGAATCCAGAACAAAATTTAGAAACTAAAGATGCTAGAAAAATATTTTTGAAAGAATTAAAGAAAATTACTGTATTAAAAAATCAAGTATACAACAATATAAGTGCAAAAGAAATTAAAATGGCGAAGCAAGCTAAAGTTGAAGATATCATGATGCCCGTTTTTGATGGTGCAAATTACTCCAGTTGGAAAATAAGATTAATGATTTTATTAGAATATAAAGAGTGTAACGAACCTGCAACTAGTAAAATAACTGCTGCATACAAAGATAAAGAAGCAGATTGGAAGAAAATGGATTTAAAAGCAAGAACCATTATAAGAAGCCTGTATCCGATAAACAATAGAATATATTGGTGAATGTAAATTAGCATTTGACATGATGGAAAAATTCGATAAAATGCATTCGACGCAATCCACGTCGCTACAAATAATCTGCAGAGGAAAGCTGGAAGATGTAAAATTGAAGAATTTTGATCAAGTAGATGATTTTTTCGCAGAATTTGAGAAAACCGTGAACGAGTTCAAGGCGGCTGGTGGAAAACTAGAGGAAACAGAGAAGATGAGGTATTTGATACGAGCACTACCACCAAGCTACATCTACATAGGAGATTTCATTGGTCATTCCAGAAGATCAAAGGACAGTAGACTATGTCAAATCAAAAATTACTTTAGTGTGCGATTACTTTAGTGAACTTTGTGCTACTCCGGGTGCGTGCTCGCCGTGTGCTTTTGTTCTTTTCGGAGAATACGTGAACTCCTGTTGCTGCGAGGCGTGCTGGTTATCGCCGCCCGCTGTCCATCCGCACACCGCCACTCACGCTAAGCCCCGAGGTATTGTCACCGCTGCGCTGAGACCCGGCTTGCTGTCGCCCGCCACTGTACATCCGTGACAGCTGACCCGAAGCTGCGAAGCGTCCTTGCGATCCTGCACGAGCGTCATTGTAAGTACCAATTCGTACGCTACTCTCTCTCTCTCTCTCTCTCTCTCTCTCTCTCTCTGCATAATTGCTTAGCTTCGTCTCTCTCTCTCTCTCACTTCGCGCTGCGTTGTAATTGGTGCTCAATATATTCAATCGTTACATTTCATTCGGGCTTGTTATCATTTCGACCCTGACTCTCTGCCTTTCCCGCGCGTTCCTTTAGAAATAACTTGCGAACTAGCTACAAAGCATATACGTTCACGACGCCTCCGCGGGCTCACGTACACGAGGGCGTGCACGTACAGCATACTGTGCTACGGGCCAGGCTTCGAACAGCCTACAAGAAGCCTGGAACGAGCTGTTGCTTTTCACTCCTCTCGCTCTTTAACAGATCAGCGGATAAGCCACTGAACTCTTATTAACGGTCACAGAACACCGTTATAACCAGTAGGAAAAATGCAAACTTTGAAAACTTTATTGTCTTATAGTTGTAAAAATAATTTATTTATAGAGCGAATGGATGTCGAGACAGCATTTTTGAATGGTTATGTAAAAACAGAAGTTTATGTTAATGAACCGAAAGGTTATGAAACCGGAAACAATAAGGTTTGAAAATTGCAAAAGGCATTATACTTACGAGAAATCCCAAGGGCCTGGTATGATTGCTTCAACAATCTTATCGAAAAATTAAACTTTGTGCGAAGTAACTACGATCACTGTTTATATGTAAATAATGCAAGCAAAGATTCAATATATATTCTAGTCTTTGTAGATGATCTCTTAATCTGTTGTCGAGATAAAAACAAAATAAATGAAGTCAAATCTAGTCTAAAGGAAAGATTTGCAATGAAAGACTTAAGATAAATTGGAAGTTATATTGGAATAGATATAGATTATAGTGATGATAAACGTAAGATGACTTTAAGTCAAACAAAATACATTGAATCTTTGGCTACAAAATATAATTTAGAAAATGCTAAACTATATGATGCTTCAATGGAGTCGAATCTAAAACTAGCACAAGCAAAAGAAACAGATGAACGAATTAAATATAGAAATTTAATAGGCGAATTATTATATATAAGTACAGGCACAAGGCCAGATATAGCATATAGTGTAAATTATTTAAGTCGTTACCAAAGTTGCTACGACCAAACTCATTATAAATATGCAATGTGAATTTTAAAATATCTGTATAAAACGAAAGACTTGAAACTAACATATTATGATAATGTAATTACCGAAACTTTAGATTGTATGGTAGATTCCGATTTCGCAGGTGATAATGTAGATAGAAAATCCACAACCGGATACGTAATTAGATTATACGGAAATGTTATTTTTTGGAAAACCCACAAACATAGTGCGGTAACAAAATGTTCAACTTTTGCAGAATATGTAGCTTTGACAGACGCAGTCTCCGAAATATTATTTGTAAGAAATTTACTGAGCGAATCATTTGATGTAAACGTAAATGAACCAACAACTATTTACGAAGACAACTCAGGAGCAATTGCTTTTTCAATTTGCAAGTTTCATAATAAATTATGTAGCACATCTGAGGAAGGCGAGCGAACGCGAGAAAAAAAATTAAAACCCACAGCGGTCATAACCAACCTACCCCAAAAGCTGCGAGATCAATAATAAAATACGGGACACATCGGAGGGAAGGCGAGAGAAAGCAAGAAAAAAATTCGAATCCAAAGCTACCCAATCTCAATTACCCCACGCGCAGCAAGTTTCATAATAAAACATGTAGCACATCTGAGGAAGGCGAGATAAAAAATTAAAACCCAAAGCGACCATAACCAACCTGCCACAAGTGCAGCGAGTTCGGTAATAAAATACGGGGCACATCGGAGGATGGCGAACTTTCACAAGCTGTAAATATAACCCCACTTACCCCACGCGCAGCATGTTTCATAATAAAATACGTAGCACATCTGAGGAAGGCGAGCGAAAGCGAGAATAAAAGTTACAACCTAAAGCGACCATAACCAACCTACCACACGTGCAGCGAATTCGGATAAAAATACGGGGCATATTGGAGGAAGGCGAACATCGATAAGCTGTAGATCTAAAACTAAAGCTTTAAAACCAACTTACCCCACGCGCAGCGAGTTCGGTAATAAAATACGGGGCATATCAGAGGAAGGCGAAACTCGACAATCTGTAAATCTAAAACAAAAGCATTAAAACCAACTTACCCCATGCGCAGCGAGTTCGGTAATAAAATACGGGGCATATCGGAGGTAGGCGAACATCGACAAGCTTTAAATCTAAAACTAAAGCTTTAAACCCACCTACCCCACACGCAGCATGTTCAATAATAAAATACGTGGTACATCGGAGGGATGGCGAGCGTAAGCAAGAAAAAATTCAAATCCAAAGCTACTTTACGCAATATGCTTAAACCCATTTAACCTACGCTTTCTAAATTATTAATTTATTTAAACTATACCTCGGCACATCGATGGAAGGCGAGCAAGAGCGAGAAAAAAATCTAAAACCAAAGCTTGCAAACTTACTTATCCCACGCGTAGCAAGTTTCATAATAAAATATGTAGCACATCTGAGGAAGGCTTTTTTGATGAAGGAAATTTTCAAGAACATCAGCTAATAGTAGTATGTCTGTTTTCATGTAAAGATCTGAATATTCTCCAAGAGTTGTTATTTCAAACTCTGTCCACACTTTCTGCGCATGAACATAATCATCTTGCGATACTGTTGAATCTGTGAGTGAACGGAAAAACTTCTCTATAGCAGGCAGCTC
This sequence comes from Nasonia giraulti, assembly GCA_016647725.1. Lineage (NCBI taxonomy): Eukaryota > Metazoa > Arthropoda > Insecta > Hymenoptera > Pteromalidae > Nasonia > Nasonia giraulti. The sequence continues at coordinate 89,631 of QLYP01000361.1, forward strand.
AGTTTCATTTAGTTTTTCCATACAATTAATGTATTCGTAAGGAAAAACACCTTTTTTTGTCAAAAGTTTAAATTTCCTAGCCTCCAAATCTAAGAAAACAGATATCAGTATTTTAAACTCGTTAAGAAAAGATGCTAATTGATCGAGAGATGATGCCATAAACGCTTATCACACTATTTTCAATATGCTTAGTAAAAGCAATATATTTTTCCTTTGTTAAGGGAAGAAGATCAACTTTTCCTGGAAAATAATTAGATATATCTTTGATTATAAAATGAGCATCATACCCACTTAAATTATTAAAAACCACTGGAATTATTCTTGAATCTTTATAGTTCAAATTACATCCAGCATGAGCAGATCCTCGATATTTTGAGGTTAAGTGACAGTGATCATGAACTTTAATTCTACCATCTACCGATTTTTCACAAATATAACAGGTATCTGACTCGTTAAAAGATATTTGTTGCTCTAAACTAAGATTTTCCATTGGTATAGGATTTCCATATATATTATATATTTGTTCATCTATCAATTTCAATTCCTTAGCAAACCACAATGCTGGTTCTTCTCCTCGATAACTGCTAAATCGAGATAAAGAATCATCATAACTGCATTTCAAGAAATATCCAATACTAAACATATCATGTTTTTGATATGCTATAGTATTCTTTGGTTCATCTTCTTCTTCATCAATTTCTGACTCATTAATCGGTATTAATAAACATTCACAATCTACATAGATAACAAATGGTATTTTTTCTTTAAATCTATCATTTTTAAAGGTTATGATATCATTACCAACTTTTGGTAATTTAACCTTGCAATCATTAATCAGCTTATATTGCTGCAGATGTGCTTCTAAATATTGTTGAGTAGAAAAAAAGTGTAGACATCGATCACATATGTGAATCTTTTTCTTTGTACGTGTCAGACTACTACTCACCAATCTTGATAGATTTTTAATGTAAACGTAATGATAATCGTTACAATTCATGTTACTATCATCATCACTATCATACATATCTTTTCCAGCTTCAATCAAAAGGAAATTAATATGATTTACTTTCTTTTCCGACGTAAGATGAAGTGGTACAATCTCTCTGCCATCTAAACCAAAAACATTCACTGAAATTTCATTATTTTGCTTTTCGAATTTAGATACTTGTTTCAAAGCTACTGGAAATTCAATTCCTTTCATATTTAATTCTCCATCAAATCTGACATAATTAATGACTCTGTAAGGATGATCTTGGCGAGAAACTGGATGAAGCGCGGTCAAAATTGCCCACTTAAAACATTGATTGTCTGTATTTTTAACATTTATACAAGCTTTTTTTTCTTTAATAAATTTAGGTAATGGTATATATGAACTACCACCTCGCATTGCGTATAAATTGTTCATATTTAGTTGAATATTGATAATTGAATCTAATGTCCAACCGGAATCCTTATCTTAAAATTGTTTAATCGGATTTAAAAGAGGTAGTTTAACGTTCTCAATAAACCACTGTTTTAATGAAGTTGATAAGAAAATTTCTGCATTAGACGTACTAAAATTTTTCACCTCAATTATATCACCTTCAGCACTTAACTTTCTAAACTTACACGATAAAACAGTATTTATTTTTAAAGTGTTTCCACACTTTTTTAAAATGTTCTTTATACGTCTTGTAAAAAGCTGAGATGAGTCATCTAAAAATGCACTAATATCGATATGCTCAATGTTAGCAATAACGCTTGTACGCGATACGAACTAATGTCGTCATGATTTACTTTTTCGTGTTCACGAGAAAAAAGAAAGTGAGTCTGCGAAGCTGTAGCGCTCCTTATATTTCATGTTATTCAAGGTCAAAGTATGATAGTGGGGGATTAATTGAAGGTTATTGTAACAAGTCAGTGGGGATAAATTGAAGGTCATTATAGAAGTTAGTAAAAGGGATTCATACAAGGTTATTGATACGAATTCATAAAAGAGTAATGACGCCTGTATGACTGCTACCAACTAAGCAGAAGAATGCAGCGCCTAAACTAATATCATTTAAACTCATAATTAGACATTTATAGTATTCAGCAACTACGGTTTGAATCTATGATAAATCAACTTTTTTTCAAACAATATATATAATTTTCAACAAGAAATGATCAAAGATTTTAGATTTTAGATCATAGTAATTAGATATTTTTATGATTAGCTATTTTATATTATAAAAAATTATGAATAGTAACAAATAAAAACAGATTGTTTGAATATATAATTTCTTTTAATTTTAATATATAAAAACATACAAAAAGTATAATGAAGTTTATATAATATCAATTTTATATTATGCTAAATAACTTGTTTAATTAATATGGCACTTCAGTAGAACAATGATATAAAATTAAATGACAACTTTAAAAATTATAAAATTATTTAATTAAATATTTACACACACACACATACACATACAGAGATAAACTTTTCTTTTAAAATTTTACGAACTCGGCCATATCATTTTTTATGGCTTCAATTGCCCTTCATCATGATGATGATTTTGTTGAAGACAATAATGACCTCGACGACGACGACGACGACGACGACGACGATGACGATGATGACCTCGACCTTGACGACGACGATGACGACGACGACGACGACGAAGATGATGAGTTTGTTGACACTCTGCTACGATTTTTAGGAATTTCATAAGGTGAACTTACAATGGGAATAGGTATAAGGGCAGGGATTTGTTTTTTAGGAGTCAAAAATTTCTCCTTATTTTCATCGTCTGAAAAATCGGATGAACTGCTTATAGGTGAGCAGCCAGCTATTAATAATTCTTTTTTATTATTAGGAAGAGGAATATTTATAGGAGAGCTTTTAATATTGGCTTACGGGGGTTTGTTAGTGCGTTATATAAAATCGGAGAGGATAATGCTGGTGTTATATATGAAGGTGTTATTGGAACGGAGGGATTTGGACAAGATACAAACTTCGATAATGAGCATGGCTCCGAAGCGGATGGTGTAGGAAGTGACTTCAATATCTCAACATATTCGTTGGTTTCATCTATACTAATCTGAAATAATACATGAAGTTTAAATATTGTTCAACAGTAAAAGAAATAATGTGTTGAAAGCAAAGAAAAAGTGAGATCAAACGTTGAGAAAAGTATCTCATCATCGATCTCATATAATTATTTAGTTGAACAAACTGCGGTGAATAAGGCATGGAGGTTGCATTTCTAGATGAATACTGCTGTTCCTGTAAAAAACAAAAACGAAAAAGCTTATTAATTTTATCGATAACTAACAAGGAAGGGTCCCCAGGTGTACCTCACCGATTTTGATCATTTTGTGATATGTTGTAGTACTCGAGAAAATATTAGATACGTATTTTTTCTTACGTGCTAACTCGTCGATTTAAGGGGTGAAAATCACCCTTGAAGTTTACCCCCAAAAACAGGTTTTTTTCTAATATCTCAAAAACTATTTGGAGTTTTTAAATAAAACCAACGCTAAATTCATTATTATAAAAAGACGCTACTGTAGGCACAACTTTTACCCCGAAGGGTGTCAAACCCTGTTTTTTAGGGGTAAATATGCAATTTTTCGCTATTTTTTCAATATAAAATTGATCAAATCGGCTAGATTGGGTTGAAAATTGCAATATCATCAAGAAAATAAGAAATTAAAGTTGACGTGTTTCGAGATTTACGAAGAAAAATTTTAAACTATTAATTTATAAATTATTCTGACAGTTTTAACAAGATTAGATAATTTCAAACAATGATATATTTCAGGATTCTTAAAATTTGTATCATACCAAAAATATAAAAAATACACTCTTCATTCAAAAAAATACACTCACACATAATAGTACTTGCTATATATCATATGCTGATGATAATGCTATTGACCTGTTGATAATAGTTATTTGTGATAAATTTATTTTTATTTGTAATTCTGCAACTTGTGAAAGCATAAAATCGGCATTTTTAATTACTTTAGTCAGTTCTACTGTATGTTTCTTTGAGTTTAAAAGTGTACTTCAACGTGTTAAATATAACAGTATAAAATAACAAGAACAGTTTTTCATTTTACAGTGTTTAACACAGAGTGGAATAAAATGTTTGTAAATCACATGAACGTGTTAAACTTGCTTTTAATAACATTTCAAGCACTTAATCTGAAAGACACTCCAATAACACAACGAGAAAGAGATTTAAAAGAGCATATTGAACAAATTTCATTAAACTCTATGCATGAATTTAATGAATTTGAAGTTTCTGAGGATGAAGTTCTTGATTTTGCAGAACCTTATAAAGTTATTCAAATGCAGGTTGTAGAAGATGATGAAAGAGATAGTATTTCAGAGAAAGTTTTCAGCAGTGCACATCAGATGTTGAAGAATTAGATCATGATTATAAAGCAAGAGCAGTAGAGTTTTGGAGAAGTGGTGTTAATAAAAATTTAAATTTAAAAACCGTACAAAATAGATTTCGAAAGGTAACATCAATAACACAATTAAAACGTTGGGCAAAAACTTTAAATAAAGGTGGAACTTATAGAGAAAAAATAGCTAGAATTTGTTCATTTGTGTTAGAAAATTTCAAAGCTGCTGTTGATGCTGGACATATTATCCATGATATAGATTTACAGAAATGGGCCCTGCAAGCACAAAAGGATATTGGTCATGAAGATTTTCGTTTGAAAGCATCAAAACATTGGGTAAAAAATTTTAAGAGAGCCCATAGAATTGTTGGAAGAAAAATTAATAAATTTATTACCAAAAAAACAATAGAAGGAGCAAATTATTTACAAAAAAAAAGCTGATGAATTTGTTATTGAAATGAAAAATATTATTAAAGGAAAAGGAATAGAAAATGTTTATAATTCAGATCAAAGTGGATTTCAATTAGAAGTCCATTCTGGCTGTACATTAACAATCGAAGGGGAAAGTCAAGTAGAATGCTTGGTGCAATCTGTAGCTTCTACGACTCATAGTTATACAATACAACCAACAATATCTGCCGATGGTAGACTTCTTTCCCCTCTTTTTATCGTTTTTAAAGAAAAAACTGGTGAATTTGGGCCAGTTGTATCACAAGAGTTGTTCAGACCAGCTAACATTTATGCAATGGCTTCTAAATTAGAAAAATTAACTTCAGGTATTATTTCATATTAGACGTATTCGAATAATTATGATACTATTTTGGATTCAGACGGCATACTGTGTTATTATTAGTGATCATTTTTTTGTTTTAATTTGTATTCTATTAAAAATTACTAAAATTTGAAATTCGTCTGATTTTAGATCATTATAAAACATGGCTCAAAGAAGTATATTTTCCGACTGTTGGTTTATCAAGTGTACTTTTGGTAGACTCATGGACTGGGCACTGTCCTTCAGCCGTAGAAGAAGTAAAACCTACTAATAAAGAAATAACTTTAAAAATAATTCCAAAAGGAACTACAGGCAAAATACAACCGCTAGATGTTTTTGGATTTAGGGTTTGGAAAAATTATGTAAGACACTTTTCGGACAGCGTGATATTGATAAATAAAGAATTGAATCTTCATTTAAGAAACAATATCATTAAACTTCAATCTTTAGTGCACAATCAACTATCTTCTCCGAGATACATAAATCTGTTTAAATATTTATGGTATAAAAGTGGTTACACGGATGTTCATCCTGAAAATTTTGAAAATCCAGTAAATTTTGCTTTTAGATCACAATGTAATATAATTTGTGAAATTGCAGGGTGCTCTAATGTCGCAATTGTTCGATGTTCATGGTGTAAAAAATCTTTATGTTTGAAACACTTTTTTTGATGATTATCATTATTGTTCTACTTATGATCCTTGATAACAATTAAGAAAATTATGTAATTTTCAATTACCGATGTATTACACATAAATTGCATGATCTAAATAATTGTAATATTATAAGTTTGTAGAATGTATTTGAAATAAAATGTATTCCACAAGAGTTCAATTTAATTTCAGGTTTAATTTATTTCAAACCTGCAATAATTCATTGTAAAATGAAATGATTTTCATCGATATTCAAAGTTGTTTTATTAAAAATTAAAAAATATACAATAAATGTGTAAATCTGCAAATAAATTAAAAAAATTTAAAAATAATTCAAGAATATAATTTTTTATTTAAGGATAAAATAAAAAAATAACCTCAAGGGTAAAACAATCAAGAAAAAAAAATTTTCTTCGTAAATCTCGAAACACGTCAACTTTAATTTCTTATTTTCTTGATGATAGTGCAATTTTCAACTAAATCTAGCCGATTTGATCAATTTTATATTGAAAAAATAGCGAAAAATTGCACATTTACCCCTAAAAAAACAGGGGTTGACACCCTTCGGGGTAAAAGCTGTGCCTACAGTAGCGTCTTTTTATAATAAAGAATTTGGCGTTGGTTTTATTTAAAAACTCCAAATAGTTTTTGAGATATTAGAAAAAACCTGTTTTTGGGGGTAAACTTCAAGGGTGATTTTCACCCCTTAAATCGACGAGTTAGCACGTAAGAAAAAACACGTGTCTAATATTTTCTCGAGTACTACAACATATCACAAAAAGTAGATAGGCTATAGGCATAATGGCACATGCGGATTCTGGCTCACCCCCTTTCTCAAAGTGAGCCAGAAACCGTAAATGAGCCAGAATGCCTATAGTTCTCTACTATTTATTTATTTATTTATTTTTTTTAATTTTTTATTTATTTATTTTTTATCTTACAAATGTTTGCATGACTGATAGAATAATTTCATAAGTTTGACTGTGTGAAGTGCGCAGGTAGTCTTGTAGATTGGATTATGATTTGTGCAAACTGTGACGCACTTGAAAGATGGTTTTGATGGATAGCCATATTGTTGAATGTTGTAGACGAAAATTTGAATCGTTGAAGCCATTTCTGTTTTAATGCACCGATGACAAAAATTTTTGATGCGTCATGGAAAGCGTCACGAAGCAAGTTTCCAATTTGAGAGTATTCATGTCCATCTGTTTTCCACCTGATGCCATGATAATTATATTTAAGCCAATTGTTTTCCCTCTGCAGTTTGTCTGAGAGTTTTTTCCATGAGAAGGGGTTTTTGAATATTAGAAAAACAGGATCACTATTTTCGTTGAGAGGTATGATTGCTATTTCCTTTAGAATATAATCTTCTTCGGTTTGCTTGAAACCAGTCATGTCTACTGCATGCTCCATTTTTTTGGTGCAGCCTAGACGAGCTGCTTGACATTCCCACTGATAGGATTGTACTGAACGACGCGATCGTGTAAGATTAGGCAGTATGCTGAAGTGTGAGCAGGAAAATCTTTTTTAGCCTCAAACTCCAGACGTACATCGACAGGAGCGCTCTTGAGACATTCGTTTTGTCGTGAACAGTCAATAACTATGAGTGGTTCATTCTTGATGAACATAGGCTTTGTCAGCAACGGCTGCGGATCTCTTCCATAGTATGATTTTTGAAAATTAGCATTCATATCATAGACAATTGCATACTGATTGTTATATATGTCGAGATTCATATTGTTGTATGGATAATTTGTGAATTTAAGAAAAGTTTCACATTACTTATCTCACAATGATCAAATCTACTGGCATTTGCAGTTCTTGCAGCTTTTCTCTTTGTTTGTAGTCCGAGAATTACAAAACGAGGTTTCTCCAATTGATTTGAAGTTTTCACTGTCCAGACGTGTTTATTCGTGCTTGGAAGAAGAGGATATTCAAATATCTCCCAAGAACGACAACACATAGAGATGGGGTTATCCTTAACAATGAAATTTAATAGCTGGATTTTTTGTTTATCTGATGCAATAACATATGGCATTAACCATTCTATCTTCGTTATTTTTACTTCACAATCTTCACAAGTAGTTACGCCAGATGATGTAGTTCCATTCTGGATTATTGCATTTAAGTCGCTTCTCGATCTTGTAAGAATGGCTCATGCTTCATATTAACTATAATTTTTTTATAGTCTTCTGCAAAGCCCAAGATCATACTCAGCGGAATCGCTACGTCAAAGTTTCCCTTATCATCGACAAACGTTTTGGTATCTTCTTCATCACCAAGACAGCCTGCGTTTTCGAGCATGTTATTCTGATTCGAATTAAATGAAGTCCATCCTTTCATGAGACTGCTCAAACCAACATTTTTACTTTTATCTATCTCCACAGCATTAATTCCATAACGAATTTCATCAAACAGATGACAAATGCCATTGTTCATAAATTTAGTTTTATTTGGTGTAAACCATCTTTTAGTTTCAATTTTCCACATACGTGGATAGAACTACGCGATGGTAAGAGGCATAGATCTTGATGTTGTATAGAAATACGAATTTCATCACTATTATCAAAGCTTAATGATGAGTATGGTTGATGGGCGTATACCTCGTAATGAGCAATAGACTCATCGAAGACGACACCTGATTGAATGCTTAGAATTTCGTCCATTTTTCTGGAAGCAGCAAAGAATTATACACGTGAATTTTTTCCACGAACTTAAAGTCCTAGGCTTTTCAGAAACTGAATGCTCTTCCGTGTTAACGGTTTGAGTTTCTTTGGTCGACTGATGACTGGTTGACATGATGGCTGACTTATATATGTTCCAGAATTGTAAACGATACCCATTATACAGATTTGATGAGAAGTCTAATAGTAATTTCCTCTCATCGAAAATTCACCAAATTTCCGTCCTGATCTACAATTCGAATTTGTAGATGATCTATGCACTTGACACTGAGTGGTAGATATATCACATGAGACGGAACTTCTAAGATTTTATATCCTGGAGGCACTCTGGGAAAGAACTCATGGATTGTATGTAACTTTCTTATTATTGATGTAAGCACCTGCAGTAATGTTGCACTCTACTCTGAGTGCATTGATTCTCAATATTTTCACAGGTAAATCAGAGCTGTCTTGAATGTTCTCTTTGAGAATGCGAGAAGCGAAGCCAAGGAGACGGCCTATTGAATCGTGAGGTTTGAGATCTATCTGATAACTGCAGAGAATTTCACTTCTGAGAGTATTGTTGTTAGCTTACAAAGAAAATTCAATTCCTTTGGATTTCAAAGTTTCTTGTAAAAATTTATTTATAGCATCAATTTCATAGCTGCCCGTAGGGATAGTGATAATATTATCTTTGCTCAAATGAACTTTATTATTTGAATGGTCAACATTGGGAATAGAATTGAATGTTAAAAGTTCAACTAATCCCAAGACAAAATTGTTATGCTGTGGTAGTTCAATCGCAGGAAAATATTGCGCTTCTAAGACAGATGAGTTTCCTGAGAGAGTCAGAGTGAAGCTATCTTCCATGACTGATCGGATGCTAATGAATCTATTCGTCTGCAAACATCTCTTTTATAGTCTCCCAGCTAAGAAGTAGAGACATAGATGTCCACATATAAATGAGTCAAAATTTTGATATCTTTTGTAATTGTATTACACTTCCTTCACGTTAAAATACATCATGAGATCCTTGGGAGGTTTGAGATCGCCAAAAATATCGAAATAAAGTACTTCAGGACCACGTTTGCGAAAGCAGACCAAGTGAGTACCTCTATTTTGAAAATCGTCCAAGTTTACCACTGCTGTTTCATTACGCCATGGACCATCGGGTGGTAGATTATTTCTCATGAAAACACTTCTGAAATCTGAGATTTTCATCATATGAGTATATTTTTTAGATCGTAGTCAGTCAGTGCACGATTTGGCAAAGTTAAATCGAAGTTTTCTTTTTTCTACTGACTTGATGACCACGACCGATATGAGGTTTCATAAATAATCCGATTCCACTTTTATAGTGCTTAAGATGAAGACCTTTGCCTAAAGCAATAGCTTCCATGGTCTCGTTATGCCTCTTACTTTCTTCATAATTTTTCTGCGCAGCTTTAGCATCATTAACTGCTTTAGCTATTCCAGCAGCACCTCCAGCTAGAGCACCGATGGCACTTAGTCCTGCGATCAATGGAATGAGAAAAGGAAGAACTCCACCAAGTTTTGATGGAAGCGGCAGAACACGTGGAATGATAACTTTTTTCTTTCCACCTACACTTTTAACAGCTTGACGTGCACCCTTCAATGCTGATTGAATAACCTTGCGAGAACTTTTACTTGTTGACATTGATTTTTTAACCGCAGTCACTAATTTATTAAATTTCAGTCCCATTCCAGTTTTTCCTTTTAATTTCATAGCATTGCTAACAGCAAAAGCAAAAGCTATTTCACCAAGACTAGCATCCTTGGCTCTGACACGTTACATAGCTTCCTCAGCAAGCATCTTGTCAGCAGCTTTACGATTTCCGTTTTTATCGGAGTAAGCTATGTCGTGTTTTTTACAAGCCTGATCAAGCGGATTAATACCAGGATCTCCTCTTTTCATTCGCTTTTTCAATTTAATTCCGGGACCGAAGTATTGATATCCAAGAAGATGCATTTCAACAGGTAAGTTATTGATAACTTTATCAAGCAATCCATAGCCTTTCGGCTGTTTCTGAGATTTGTGTATGATCATCTCTCTTCGAGTGTTGATTCACAACTGACGTTCATGGTATAAAACGAGCGTTTATATTTCGCGAGCTCAATGTTGAATCTGACTCTGTTGTGTGAACATGGATTTTACAGAGCAGAACGTCAAACTCCCTGTCACGAATTTTGATTTTGGAAAAGAGAAGAGAAAGAAGCGACATGGGGAATTACTGCCAGATAGTATATGAGCAGTATTCTGTGGTCCATCAAACTGTGGAATAACAAATAGTTTATTGGCTTTAATTACACACCCGAATGGTCTTAGGTTTGAGAATTTGTATGTATACTCTAAATCCTTGAATCAACCAAAGTATCAATTTCTTAAAAATGTCTTGGATCCGATTGAAGGAGTATCATATCTTCCGTTCAGTGAGCATGAATCTGTAGTATCTCCAGATAAAGCCCTTCCAAATTCAATAATGATTTTTGAAGATGTGGCATGTGTGAAGCAGGATAACGTCAGAGCATTCTTCTGTATGGGGAGACATAAGAGTGTAGATAGCTTCTATCTATGTCAATCTTATGCTCATATAGGAAAACATCTCATTAGAGATAATGTCAATTTGTTAGTAATTTATCGACAAGATGATGTAAATCTTAAACATATCTATGAAGATCATGTGAACACCGATTTAACTTTTAATGAATTTCGGAATCTTTGTTCTAAATGTTGGCAGAATGATAGATATGGATTTATTGTTATTGACAAAGATCGACTAATGAATGAGGGTAGATACAGAAAAGGATTTGACTGTTTTGCAATAAAAAAGGAATTATGAGTCTCAAACTTACAGTTCAGTTGTAGACATCGCCACGTCTTGCGAGCTCGTGAGGCTATTAAGAAAAAAAACACTTTATTAAAACAGGAGAAAGATGATTTTGAAAAAGTCATCGGTGATACTCTAAAACCAGTCATCACACCACTTGAGAAATTTGTTGAGATGAAAAGTGAAAGCCCACTACAGCAACCATCCAATCACATTTTGGATCAAAACAACAGTAAAAAACGAATGAGAATCGATCGACCGAGTTTGCTCAACGATCAAAATAGATCAAGTTTAATGGATTATACTGTTTATGATGATAATGATAATGATGATGGTGATGTTTTTAACACAATAACCAATTATACATTTAAATCCGCGAGTGGAAAAAATGAATCAGCTGAAGACTTTTTATCAATCCTAGATAAAAGCCGTAGAACAATTGATAATATATACGGAGTTGAAAAGGTTGATGAAGTGTATATGATTGGTGATTCAGAAATTGAATTTGATGATAAATATATCAAAGTCAGAAATGAAAGTTATCCTAAAACGAGTGGATTAATGGAATTGCTATTTCAAAAATACCCGGATGATCTTCTTTTAAGTTCAGCAGATCGTGCAAATTATCGCAAGATTTTGGAAGCAACAAATGCTCATCGGAAAAAATTCAGCAAAGATGAATCTATACGAATGTGGAGAAGTAATAAATATAAGAATGTTTTAGCGCCAATGTTCCGCAGCACTCCACGTAAAAAGAATGTAAACAGCAGCGGAGGAGGACTTATACCTAAATATAAAATAACTAAGAAAAGTTCTGCTGATCTCGTCTATTGGGATGATCCAAACGAGCTTACTGAGAGACTTCGATTATTGATTACCGAACGATCAGCTGGAAATAATAATCACGTCAATGAAATCCAGTCGATTATTGAGGAATTACGCGAAGCTGGGCATATATATATTGACATGCAACTTTCTTCTTTGCATCAGAACTACCATGAGTCTCGATGTGTTGGAAGAAAACTTGAGGGCCCGCTAGTGAGTCGCAGTCCTCCAGGCATTGGTTTCAATTTTACACCGGACGGTGATTTTGATTTAGAAAATAAGCGACTTTGCAATCTAGGACAGCCCAATCATCCAAACGATGCAATCACCTTGCACTCACTGAAAGTTATTCTACAAACTGAAATAAATTATATAGCTGCTAAAATTGCTGGAATTGGTGAAGTTATAGAAGAATATAAGCAGCAAGTTGAATAACAGCAATTGAAAGTGAATACAAAATTGCGTTATCTTTATAGTACAACTCTTCGCAATGAAGCTATGAAGTCAATACTGAAAGAAGGACGAGTACCGAAGAATCTACAAACTAACCATGGAAAAGAATTTTACAATTCAATTTTTCAAAAACTTATGAAGAAGCACAATATACACTTGTACTCTTCACATAGTAATCTTCATGCAAGTATATGCGAACGATTCAATAGAACGTTAAAAAATGCAATGTGGACAGAATTCAGCAAACAAGGAAGCTATAAATGGTTGGGTATTTTACCTAACTTGCTCAAAGCATACAATTCGAGAAAACATCGGACAACAGGAATCGAGCCTGAAAATGTTACACTGGCAAATGAGCGAGAAGTCAAGAGACGTTTTCCAAATGAAAAGTCGCCAGTGAGAAAACCGAAATTCAAAGTAGGAGATAAAGTACGAATACGTAGGATAAAAAATGTTTTTGAAAAAGGTTACACGCCAAATTGGTCTACGGAAATTTTCACAATAATACGAGTTGTAAAAACAGATTCAGTAACTTACCACCTCAAAGATTATTATGATAAACTCGTCTCTGGCGGTTTTTATGAAACGGAAATTCACAAAACTATGTATCCGGAAATGTATGTAGTAGATAAAGTTTTAGAGAAAAGTGGTAAACGTGTATATGTTAAATGGTTAGGATTCAGTGGCGATCACAATAGTTGGATAAATAAAAATGAGATTGTATGAATTTCTTAAGGTTCAAATAAATAAGAAGGCAAATGTTATTATTTAATAATGTATTTATTCATGTAGATTACATACAATTTTAAACAAATAAATAGTATATAACAATAATAAGTCTTTGTATTTCATTATTTCAGCATGTGCTGAACTTAAAAGAAGTTCCTCCCTGATATGATATGAATAAACTAAGTTTATTTGCTGTGTTAGAGAGATTATTGAAAAGTTCTTGATCTTTCATGATTGCCGATGAGATCTTTCCAGGCAGAAATATCTGAAAGCTGTCATCGATCTCAGCCACAATCTTTGTGCCAAATTTCGTCTTTACTTCCTTGAGTGCAGTCATCATGTACTCATGATCTGTTTCCATGTCCGTGACTTTCTTCTTAGGCAAGAACTCGCGCTCAGCAATCTTGTTGAGTGCAGATTGATCCATTCTGAAAAGTGAAAATAAGAATGAAAGTTAGTGAAAAATGTATTATAGGTGAGAATTTAGAGAGAGAGAGAGAGAGAGAGAGAGAGAGAGAGAGAGAGAGAACTAAGAAATAGAACTTACTTATTTTAGAGTTAGGTGAGTCTTGGTCTCTTTGCACAAGGTTGATTGTTCGCTTCGATTTCTCGAATGTGCTCTTCATCGTGTTTCGTCCGTTCATATAGCCCGTTTCCCACCACAATTTCTGCCCCTTCCATAGCCTCTAGTAATATATCATTTTTCTCTCCTTGTTCAGTTCCTAACCTATCCAATGATGGATCCCACTCGTGCATAAACTCCTCTAAAACATCATATTCAATCTTGATTGGTTCCCCTCCATCAGCATAAAGTGTCATCCCCACCCGCGAAGCATTCTCATTGGTTGCTTCATGCCCCCACTCACTTTCTCCCTCTCTTTTTCGTCCTTCGCCATTGTTGCCCCTCTCCTCTACCACAATCCCCTCCACCGCATCTCCCTCTACTTGTATTGCAGCTTACGCCATCTGTTCTTCTATAATTCTGTTATATCCCCAAGGCAAAGTGTCAGTACTATGAGGCAATAAGAATCTTTTATCATCGTGTGGACTTAGAGCAATTTTTTCCTGTTTTTCAGTATGCACAATGTGTAATTTTGAACGAATATTACACTGCTCACGTTTTATAATAACAAGATCCTGAAGGCATTTTCGATAATCTTCAAACGTGATTGATTTCTTTACAACGCTAGATTTTATACCTTTAGCTTTTTTCACTGTCGGGGCTCCATTAATCAAAATACTGTACATTTTGCTTCTTAAACCAATGAATTCTGTCATAATCTTGCCACAGCATTCGTCTTTCATCAATCCAGGAACTTTTTTATTAACACGTGGAATTCCAAACTGATTATTTTCATCATAATCAGAAGTATCAAATTTATGTACATCTTCTTTCATTACTTGATACATATCTACATCCTCAACTTCATATATTAAACTATCCGTGTCCGTATACAGGAGTTTGCATTTTTCTCCAACTCGCTTTTTCATATATGAATAATGAAAATCATATACTAATGTTTTTGACAAATCTAGAATTGAGACACCAACGTATATTGGTTTTTTGATTGTAATACTTGTCCTCTTCAGCTGTATGGTAACCAAATTTTCATCGAAGATTGCACAACTGTGAAAATTTGGCAGAGCTATGCGTGCTTCTGCTCCGTATCTGCCTGTAAATTTATTTACTAATCGCACATCTACACGTTTCCGCTCTCGTTCAATACACTTTCCATAGACTGCATTAATTAACAATTTGTAGAAGAGTTTTTCAAACTCATTCTTTGCCTGCTTTCGCTTTTCTGTGTTAAGTTCAACATATGGTTTGAGCCACGCCCTCTGCTCAAAACTCAAAATCCTATGCACCTTTTTTAATCGAAATCCATTATCTAAGATCTGCTTAAGTGCTCGATAATGAATGACACACCTTTTCTTGTCATTCAAAGTCGTGAGAAGTTTCTTCTGCTTTGAACCAGGTGGTGCAAGATGTTCTGCGCAAAAAGGTAAATCCCTATGATCATCATGTATTTCTTCAGGATACTCCAAGTCAACTTCAGCAAAATAGCCTATATCAGAATCTGGCGGTGTATTGAAAAAACTTGGATTTGTCTCATAATCAATCCATTCAAATTTTCCAACTGGTAAAGGCTGTACCATTGCCCATCCATAAAGATTGTTGATATCAAAATATAAGAGAGTCTTTGTTTTCTGATCCTTATCGTATGAAGAACCCATATAGGGATTGTTTGCCTTGGCATATCGATTACAACACTGACTTATTCCACCTCGAATGCTCGATTCGATAAACATTAGCATGTCAATATCTGTAAGAAGCTCCAATTCTACCTTTGTCATTTTTAGGCTGCTGAAAAGTTAGTCCAGGAGTCGTATAAAAGTGAGCAGGACATAAATCATAGGCTTTAAGAGATGTTTCTCGAAAACTCTCGAAAACGTCAGCCAATAGTAAAACATCGATTTTCAGATAAAGATCTGAATATTCTCCCAACGTACTAATATTGAACTTATTCCAAACTTGGACAGCATGCTTATAGTCTTCTTCAGCAATATGAGAATCTGTTAGCTTATTATAAAAATCATTCTTTTCTGGCAATTTTGTAGTCGTCAACTTATCTAATCCATTTACAAAATCATATGGAAATACACCTTTTCGTCGAAGGAGATCTATCTTTTCATCTGTAAGTCCATCTGTTCGAAATTCCTTTACAGCTATCGGCACATTTTTCAGATACGATGCAAGCTTTTCCAATGATGAAGGTAGAAAACGCCAAGAATCTATGAATCTAAAACTTATGTTGCAGTCATCCACGTATTTTGTAAAAGAAATATATTTCTCCTTATTGTGATGTATTAAATTTACTCGTCCTTTCATCAACGTAGAAGTAGCAATCTCTTTTAAAATAAAATGAGTGTCGTAATTGAGGTTATGAAAAACCACAGGAATAAATCTTGAATCCTTATAATTCAAGTTACAAGAATTGTGAGCTGCACCTCTGAAACTGAAGAAGAAGAAAATGTATCTTACAAAATTTCGTTTACTTTATTTCAAATATAATCGAGAAGGCAACTTACCGCCCTGTGAGATGACAATGGTCTCGTACAGCAAGTTCTTCACCAGTGATTGGTTTCCGACATATATGACAAGTTGATGATCTCCGAAAAGATATTTCCTCTAAATCTGTAAGTCTCATTGGTTTTGGATTCTTGTAGAGTACGTCAATTTTTTCACCAATTGACTTTAATTCTTGAACAAACCATGCTGCAGCTGTCTCTTCTTCTTCATTTTTTCTTCTGTATGATCTATAGCCAGATAAGCTATCATCAAAACTGCATTTTATGAAGTATCCTATGCTGTATGCTTCGTGCAGTTGGAAAGCATTCTCATTCTCAGTAGGCTTCAATAAACATTCAAAATCCGCATAAATAACAAAGGAACCTTTTCACTCTTACTGTAATCTTCGAATTTGAGAATATTATTCTTACAATCAGGCAAGTTTATTCGACAATCGTTTAAATTTTTACAATCGATTTCATGAATTTTCAATCTCTCCTCGGTATAAAATATTTGTAAACACCTTTCACAATGGTAAGATTTTACATGAGTTTTAGACACTTGATAACTCAAAAGTCGAGACATATTTAGGCATGTCACCTTCATCAGCACGATTATTTTCTTCATGCTCATCTATATAAAAATCTTGAATGATGAGAAGGTTTACATGTTTTTCCTTCTTCTCTGTCGTAATATGACAAGGTGTTACTTCGAATTTGTGACCATACTTTCTAAGCATGTATACATTTACTGAAATATTTTTCAGTTTTTCAAATTTCGGAATACTTTTAAGTTTTACTGGGAATTCTATACCAGCAAAATTTAATTCATTTTCATGCAATCGATACTGATTAACTCTACTAGCATTTTTGTTACTTGGATATAATGATGAAAGAACAGCATACTTGAAACACTGATCGTTGTTATTATAAACGTTAACACAAGCTTTTTTATTTTCAATAAACTTTGGAAGAGGAATATGAGAACTTCCCTTAATTGGAAAATATTTTTTCATATTTATACGTAAACTTATAATACTCTTTAGTGTCCAGCATGAATCCTTTTCTTGAAATTCTTCTAATTGCGAAAGAATAGACTCTTTAATATTGTCTGTAAACCATTTCTCTAAATCTGTTGACATGTATACTGTAGCACTCTCACTCGTAAAATATTTAATATCTGTCGTTTCTTCACCATTTTTTTGCATTGTAAATTCTGAAATAAAATCCGAATTGATTTTCACCGCATTATATTCTTCTAAACATGCTTGTGTCTTATCTTTGAAGAGCTTCAGTGCATCATTAAAAAAACGCAGTATGTCCACATACTTTATGTTAACAACCACACCTGTCCTGATTCATCACGCCACTCAACTCTAGCTTCTGCTTCTTTAGCACGCAGACTACCTCCTCGATGAAGACGATGTTCAAATTCTACTTGCACACACGAAAGATGCGTCAAACAAGTTTGACATTTCTGTTTTTCTCCTCTCGTGAGATTGGATTTAGAAATTTTTTCGTTTAATTCATTAATAGTAGAATTACACATATCTAACCAATAATGAATATCATTGACGCTCATTTGATCCACATTTTGTACAGTATCGCGAAGCACTTGTACAAGACGTTCTATAAGATCAATCGAAGCCATTTTTACTGTTTTTTCACTAGAGTGTCACTAGTAATAATTTTTTTTTTTTGCTGACTGCGTCAGATGAACTGTGCTCGTCTAAGAGAAATTTCTCTCTTTTAAAGCTGAAATCATCATAAGAAGAGGTGGAAGATCTCGCTGCTGAGGAGAGAGGAGAAAGATTTTCTCGGGAAGGGATGAATTTTCTTCCAATAAGGGGTACGCATTTTTTCATCATCCAATCCTAGAAGATTATGAGACTAAGAGGAGGAAAATTTTCTAGAGAAGGGATGAATTTTCTTCCTTTTGAACCAACCAAAAATCATCTTTTTAGCCCAACAAATGAGGGCTATGCATTTGTTTTGAGTATCTATTTCCTGGAAGAGTGAAAGGCGGAGTTTCATATTATAAAACGAGGATGCTGGAACCTCGCGAGATCACTTCTTGCTAAACTGTCTACAAAGCTGAAAAGATGGAAAGAACACGTGACTACGATTTGTTGTTTAAAAATACTATCCTGCAATGTAAAGAAGAAAATGCTTATATCTGCGACATTCAAGGATTTCAGAGAATTGCAGAAGATACTTTTATTTTCAAAGAAATAAGTTTCCTTAATTTGAGGAAAACTGCCTTACCGACTGCGTATCTTTTCAAACCTCCAATGGCTTGGGAAGAACTGACAGAAGAGGAAAAATGCATGTCTCAATGGTTGGAAAAGAGTCATCATGGAATAGCGTGGAACTCTGGCGATATTCCATATCATTGTCTTTATCGAATCTTGCAAATCTGCACGCAAGGAGTAGAAAAAATATTCATAAAGGGAGAACAGAAAGCCCTATGGATGAAAAATATTTTGCCAAACATGCAAGTTAATTATTTTGAATCGCTTTGATACTTTTTTGATACTTATCTTTAATTTTATCTGATACTTTGCAGATCCATTTCAAATGTTGACTTCGGATGTCCACCTCTTGAAGAAATAATAAGTGAAAGCCACTACTATTGTTTTAACCATGCTCTCTGCATAAGGAGAAAACCTATGTGCGCCATTCACAATGTTGTATCAATAAGAGCTTGGCTGCTAAATTATTTAGAATCAACATTTGGTCGAGATGAAATAGATAATATTTCTAAAAAAAATAATATATGTACATGTTTATATTGGAAATAAAGAAAAATAAGATAAAAAAAACAATGTTTAAATTCTTTCTTAGCTCTAAAAAAATTCGTAGCGTTTACATACCTTTTTTTCAATAGGAAATCTTAGTATGCTTTACGCATTCGTTATCATGGTACAAATTAATTCTTTCCAAAAAAAAATTTTAAAGTGTTCGTGGGTTATATAATAAAATTCAAGAATTCACATTTCTAATTTCTTGTACCGGGCGAGCAATCATCTATTAAATTGTTTCAAATCAAAACCCATCACTGATTTTTAAGAAAGAGGAATCTATATTATCAATAAATAATATTTTTTTTATAAAAGAATAATAATTATCATTGTATTATTAAAAGAAAGTGTCATTATTTTTTTTTTCAATGAAATAACGGCGAACAGAGTGGATGAAGAAAGAAAAATTAATACAATATTATTTTTATTTATTTTCACCTTATTCTATTTTCATTCATCAGTACAAAAAAGATTAATAAATTTTTTACATTATTTTTTTGGATTTCTTTTAAATTTTATTACATCGATAGGGTCAATTACAATTTCCATGTCGATAATACGCTGAACATTTCTTTGTTGTTGCTGCTGTTGTTGCTGCCGCGGCTGCTGCTGCTGTTGTTGCTGCTGTTTTTGCTGTCTCGGTTGCTGTTGCTGCCGTGGTTGCTGCTGTTGTTGCTGCCGCAGTTGCTGCTGCTGTTGTTGGTGTTGAGTGTTGGAGTTTTTCTGAGTGATGGGGCGCTGCATGCCACTGCTACTGCTCTGTCTCTTCAAACTAAGAAGCCCGCGACTTGATGGCTTCTCCGTTTTTGCATCAGCTAAAAGATTACAAAATTATTAATATTAAATATTATAATTATATAAAAAATTTTATAAAGAATTTAAAAAAAACTTACAATTCAATTTAACGTTTTTTGGAATTTTGAAATCCTTGATGCTCCTCACCGACTTGCATGACTCGCAACTCGATGAGGTGCTACTGGAGCTCGAGTTAGAACTCGAGCTCGAGGAGGAGCTCGATCTCCTGGAGCTTGTCCTCTTGATTGCTGGACGACTGGGCCTGGGAAATGAACTTGTTGAAGTACTCGGCTCAGCTGAAGGCGGCGCGCTGGGTGAAGCGCTTGCCCTCTCTCGGTGGGCAGTACTGGGTGAAGCGCTTGGCCTCTCTCGGCGAGCAGGGTTGGGCGAAGAGCTTCCTGGCCTGATCCCTTCGTATAGTTGCTGCATAGCAGCCAGTGGTGGCAGTGACGGCACTGTAAATTAAAAAATGAAAATTTTGAAAAAAATAATTTTATTTTTAATTATAAAGAAAAAATTATAATAATTTTCAACTCACATGAATGGATTGCCTCCATGGCCCAGGAGACATGCTCCAACATCATAAGCAATGTTGGAGCGTTGGCAATTAGCCAACGAATCCTATCTTGCATCGCTCTGATGCTGCTGCTGCTGCTGCTGCGACTTCCTGGAGTCCTCTTGGGTGACATTCCACTGCAGGTTAAATTTCGAAACCGAAAATTGACCTGACTAACCGTAGCCTAAGGTGTGCTATTTATTGCGAAAACAGCAGCTTCCCTTTCCACGGCATTTTTTCTAAAGTCCTGTGATTGGTGTAAAAGTTTTCTCTCCTAATTTTTGAAAAACACAACTCCTCACATCTATTGAGGGTGAAAAGCCTTACGATTCGTGAAAAAATTTCCCTCACCAATTTTGAAAAACTAGTGTCCATCTTCTTTTAGTTCACTCCCTTTTTTTCGAATCTTGACTGTGAGAATGCGAGATTATCCTCTTCTCACAAGAAAAGATCTTGGAGAAAATCTCACTCTGAATTTATTTAGGACGTCTAAGAAAATTGATGTATATCGGTGCGAGAGACATCTGTGCGTTCCCTACAAAACCAATCAGATATCTCTGCAAATGTTTTTTAAACAGCTGTGTTGTCTCTGGGAAAGTGCAAGGGATAGTACCTGCGCGATTTGTATGCACAGTCGGCGGTCAATATTTTCTAGCTTCGCGTTTCTCAGTCAGAAAACACCTGTGCGAGGGTCGTCGTCCATATCTGCGTGAGGATCGTATTGGAAATGTGATGGATAGTACCTACGCGATCTGTCCGCGCATACGGGGGACTAACTTATCGCAGTCGAAAGGAAAAACACCTGACGCTGGAAGCTGTATACATCTACATGGGATAGTTTGTATACGTATCCCAGAATTATCTACGCGAAGTTTGTATATGGAGCAATTCTCGCATACATTCCGTAAAGAGCTGCGGCTCTTCAAGTGGCTCCTGCAGCTCTTGCACCTATAAAATAAAAAATATGAATAAGTCAATCAAATTTCACATACACGCGCGTACTCGTGCACACGTACAAATACACACACGCATACATACACTTATGCATGTGTACACACGCATATACACGTACACGCATACACATATATACACACATACGCACGCAGGCACGCACACATATATACCCACATAG
>QLYP01000362.1:9240-23290 GCA_016647725.1 Nasonia giraulti
CATATATATATATACATAAATCAAAATTTTTAAAATTTAAAAAATTTTGATAATTTTGGAAATTGTTTCAGTTTTTAACGATTTAAAGCTTTGGTAAGAAGATGAAAAAAAAAATAAATCAGGAGGAGCGAAAATAGTCGTTTTTGCCCCTAGGGGGGTCTGATGTCTTTTGGAACTTAGTTTAACAATTATAGCTATGCAAGAAAGATTAGATTAGATTAAATAAGGTTTATTTCTGTACATTGTGTTGTACAATTCAAAATAAATATAGTATAAAGTAAACAAGTTATAATTTGTGTGTGTTTAAGATATATATATATATATAGATATATATATATATATATAGAGTGAATGAGAAATGATATATATAAAGTGGAGGAGTGTAGGTGTTCGTGAGATAATTAAGAGTTTTCAAGTGCCAAAAAATATTCTTTAGCTAACTGTTTGAAGTGTGACATGGATTTAGTGTTGCGAAGGCGTGATGATAGCGAGTTCCAGAGGTATGAGGCGCTTATATGGAATGAACCTTTCAGCGTCTCCGTCTTGAAAGTCGGGAGGTCCAGAGGCGTCACCTCCCCCCTCACAGGCCTGTGCGCGACGTGAAAGTCAAAAAAGGCCAATATGTAAGAAGGCACAGCTGTGTTAAACAGTTTTCGTAGAAAATAGGCTGCAAAGTATTTTCTACGTTCGGCAGTTGTAAGCCATTGCAGTTCACGCCTGTAAGGGGAGATGTGCTCGTCCCTCCTTACACCATAGATGTATCGAATTCCCGTGTTTACGAGTCTCTGGAGTTTTGTGTCAAGTTCATGGGTCAGGTTACAGTATTCCAATGAGCAGTAGTCGATGATTGGAAATAGGAGCTTGCACGAGATGTTTACGCATCCTGAGATTGGTACTTTTCCTGAAAAAGTAAAGCCTATACATTAATGAGTGAGCACGTTTACATAGTTGTGCAACATGCTCTTTCCACGTTAGTTTGGAGTCAAGCACCAACTCTAGATTGCGCACGGATGATTCATAGTCGACCCGGGCTCCCCCTATGTTGATGTAGGTGTTAGCAAGAGTTGGTAAAGCATTAATATAGTAAGGTGAGCCCAGGACGATTGCTTTAGTTTTGAGGGCATTAAGTTTAAGGTAATTTTGTGCAGCCCAGCCCATTATCCTTTCGGCATTAGCTCTCATCATGTCAGAATAAAAATCGAGCACCTGAAGGTGGCATTGGCTGTATATTTGTAAGTCATCCGCATAGATTAGATGGGACACATCTGAATCCAGGCAAAAACCAATGTCATTGATGTACAATGCGAACAGCAGGGGACCTAGAACCCATCCCTGCGGGACACCGGTGTACAGGGACCGGAAGGTGGTGAACTCGTCATTGTCACCAATAATGGCCTGCTTTCTTCCCGTAAGGTAAGATGCAAGCCAGCGGATGACCTGCTTGGAGAAGCCGAAAGAGGATAGCTTACTCAGGAGCCTGACGTGACACACCATATCAAACGCCTTGCTGAAATCAAATAGAAGCAGAAGCGTGACTTTCTTTTTGTTTATGCCAAGCCTGACATCATCAGTCAGCTTAATTAAGCCAGATTGTGTGCTGTGACCGGTGCGGAAACCTGTTTGTAGGTTGTCAATGAGTAGTCTTGATTCAAGATATTCCGAGACTTGCCTGTGCACTAGCCACTCCAGCGCCTTTGATAAAAAACAGAGGAGAGAAATCGGACGGTAGTCAGTCAGAGCTGTTGGTGAACTGACCTTGTTCAGTGCTCGCACCAGCGACATCTTCCAGGCAGAGAGGAAGTGTGACTCGCTCAAGGACAGGTTGAAAATCCGACATAGTAAAGGAGCGAGTACGGGCAGAGACTGTGAAATTACAACCTGTGGGATGCCATCGTTGCCTCTGGCGTGGGTGTGGAAGTGCGACACAGCAGCCAAAACGTCCGATTCTGTAATAACCCTGAAGTTGAAATGCTCAGGGAAGTCTAGACTCTCGAGGGTACGCAGAAAAACCTCAACTGCAGGAGCTAGTGGATCATTGGAGATGGAACTAAAGTGTTTGTTGAGGTCGTCTGTAGAGAAGCAAGAAGGTGATGGTGCTTTAGAGGTGGTGATTCCAAGTTTCTCAAGCTCTCTCCAGATCTCAGCGACATCAGTTAGGGTTGACAGGCGTGAATAATCATAATTCAGCCTAGCTTCCTCAACCTGTCTGTGAGCGTCGTCCCTTGCTACTCTATAAAAATATCGATCACAAGGTAGACGAGTTCTGCGAAACCTTCTGTAAAGTCTGTCCCGTTCAGTCAAGAGGTCACGAAGAGCCGTGGTAGACCACGGGTGACGTTTACGTCTTGGAGTAACAGTCCGTGATGGGGCGAAATGATTTATGGCGTTCGTTAAGTTAGCGTTAAGAAGGGTGATGCATTCGTCGAGTGATGGCGTAGCGAGAGATGACCAGTCACATGTGCCAAGGAAGTCCCTTAGCTTCTCGGCACAGATTCCATTGTAGTTTCTGTAAGAGTATGTTTTAGGTACGTAGCGTGGGATCTGTACGTTGAGCGTGGCAGTGATTAGGTAATGTCCGTTGATGAAAGGAGTATCAGTCTTGTAGTGTGATAGCAGGCCATCCTGCTCATCAATTAAACAGAGGTCAAGCCAGGTGTCGGAGTCCTGTTTATGGTGCGTGGCACAATAAGAGACCGACAATAAGGAGTTTTCCTCAATATAGGCCTTGATGAACTTGGCATCTTCGGATGAGGAGAGTTGGTCAGCGTTGAAATCACCCATAATGACCTTTGTGGAATAGTTGTGCATAAGAGTAGTCAGCTGTTCAATGAAGTTATTATTCTGAATAAAAGGGGCATGTGGTGGACGATACACGACTCCCACAAAGATGGGTCAAAATCAATTCAAAGAAATATTTTTTAGCTACTTGTGTTAAGTGCGATACATATTCTTTTCTTATTTCCCGAGCGCAACGTGGAAATAAGAAAAGACTAATATGTAGACAGGCACTGATGTGTTGAAGATTTTTTTTAAGAAGTAGGCCATAAAGTATTTTCTACGCACGGCGGTGGTAAGCAATTGCAACTCACGCCTATAAGAGGAAATGTGCTCGTCCCTCCTTACACCATAGATATAACAAATTCCCGCGCTGACAAGTTTCTGGAGCTTCGTGTTCGAAAAACCGAAATAATTAACAATACTTTAGATAGTTGCGAGCGAGCGAGCGTTATTTTCGCGTTATTTAAATTTGAATAAAGTAAGAAATAACGAAACCGCGAGTGTATTTTTAATCTGGAAACTCCTGACCTCCTGACTCCTTGCGAACCAATCTACCCTCGCATTCACTCCGCTTTGGAAGCCGAGCCGACGCCCCACTGAGGGGACGGGCTGGCAGAGATAGTCAGCAGCAGTAATAAAAAAAAAGTAAGTGACTTTCACTTAAACAGGCTGCACACCTCGATCGCACTCTTTTTCTCTCTTTCTCTCTCATAATCAGAAGCATAAAGTAGACCATCATATTCTTCGAGAAATCAATTCGCGATACTGACATTACGAACAGAGTAACGTCCACTCTATGAACTGCTAGAAAAGTAGCGAAGTCGGCATTAAAGTGTTTAAAATAAGTTAGGGTGTGTAATAAAATTTAGTGCGGATTCAAAAGAAATCGTTCTTATAGCTAAATCGCAAAGGTAGTCAGGCACCGACGGTGCTCAGACTTCGTGCTTCGAAGCTTTGTCCTCGTCCGTACTTATAAAAGTCAATCAACCCGTAGAGTTATTGTCCGGTGACAACTCTCATTAGTTTAGACATTTTTGAGTAATTATTAGACAAAAACTTGTAAAATCAAAATTTAAAATCGCGTTGAAACAAGGATAGATACTAGAAACCTCTTTAAAAACTAAGAAAGTGATCATTTAACATAATATTTTATTTTGCGTAATCCTTCTTTCTATTCTTCCACAAGTAAAGAATCGCTCAGTAGCGACTTGCTTTCTTTCCTACAATCCTCTCATAAGCAAAGAATCGCTGAGTAGTGACTTGCTTTCATTTCCTACAATCCTCTCGTAAGCAAAGAATCGCTACAAATAATTTACCGAAATTCCGCGAAAAAATAGGAGTGAAAATAGAAGAAAAAATAGAAAGTACCGAAAAATCGGGGGAAATAGTTAATTCGTTAGCCGAAAATCAATATTCAGATTCGCAAAAGAGAAATGATCCCATAGATTCAATGTTAGAAAGAAAAGCAAACCAAAATTTTAAAAAAAAACTAGAAAAGAGTTTATCGAAGTATCACGTAGAAGCCCCTTTTTCTAAATCAAAAGCTCGAAAATCAATTCATGATAGAGCTATCAGAGTTTCGACAAAAACTTTTTTGGCACTTACAGAGAAAGTAAAAATTACGGACGACGAAGAAGACGGTGTTATTAAACAAGATACCACCAGTGTTCCATTTAAATAAGTACCTATATAATCGATCTGAATAAGAAAATCATTATTAAAACCGAGTAGCTTAAATCAAGAAAATTTAAAAATGTCCGCAGTCGTCCAAGAGATCCTTTTCATACAAAGCCAAGCGACGCCGCTCTTGAATTAGAATTAGCCGAATCAGAAAAAAATCTATCATCCAAATTGTTAACTAACTCGAATTTATCTGAATACCTTAATTTAGAAAATATACAGAATTTATCCAGCTCTTTATAATAAACCCTTTACAAATAATTGATCCGAAGACGCGCCTAAACTTCGACGAAATTATAAACGAAGAAGAAAGTGAAAGTGCCACAAATAAAAGGGATATCTTTGAAGGACACGCTTGATTTAATTTTAATGGATCGAACATATCTTTAACACAGTTTGTTGGTGGTTGCACTGAAGCGTGAGATATTCTCCCCGAAGGGAACTAAGATGACTGTACACGCCTTTTTGGCGATGCATTAGTGTGCGCAAGGAGACAAACATTCAAAACCATCCATGAAATCATTCAATTCTTTGAGAGTAATTTCAGATTGTCAAAAACGTACAAGGGAGTATCGGGAGAACTAGCTAAAATCAAACAGCGTCCGACAGAAAGTCTAGTCGTTTACTTGAATCGCTTTCGAAAGATCAAAAAAGAAATTAAGAAAGCCCCGGTTCACGAAGGAAGAGCAACGGACAAAGGCAAGACTTTCAACGCTGCATTAGAAAAAGATTGCATTAGATTTTTCCCAACACGCGCATGAAATGGACCTTTTTTCATGCCTAAAAGTAGCGTAGAAAATTGTCAATTCCAAGCGTGTAGAATTTGAGCTCAAGCGGGGAGAAAATTATTTTACCCTTAAAAAATGTTACCCAAGTTGGGTTAAATTAACCCAAGTTATTTCTGTTAATACCCGTTTTTCAAATCTTTCAAATTTAAATTTTTTCAAATTTTGTAATTCTTTCGATTTTCTTAAATTTTTTGTGCACGACGAAGGGAAATACAGACGAGAATGGGCGATATAAAATCACTCGAAGCCGCGCGCGTAAATGCCATAGAAATCGAAAAGGTTTTTGCGTATACAAAAGAAAATGATGAAAATTTAAGGCGAGAACAAGTGCGATTAAAATCAAAAGAGATTCGGAGAGTAAATGTTGTAGAAGCCACTCCGGAGATAACGTGCAGCGTTTGTAACCAAGTTGGACACGCCGCGATGAATTATTTGAAAATCGGTTTCCAATTTTTAAGTAATAACCGCCCCCTCAGTCAAACGGGAATATAAATAATAGTCATTTTTCATCATTTAATGGCAATAATAATCAACAATTGTATAATCGTAAAAATAACTCGAATGGATTCAAAAGAAATTTCGGGTATAATACTCAGCAAAATAATTATAGCCGAAATAACGAAGCGATTTCAAACAATAATATAAGAGATAACAATAATCAAAATCTGTATAATTCTACTTCAAATTTGCCGACGGACTTTTTGTGTCATTACTGTCTAAAACCAGGTTATTATAAGCGAAATCTCAATTTATTTCCAGAAATGTAGTTGATTAAATTCGCTCTACCCAGAGCTAGGTGTGTTAGACTGCTTGGGGGTTGTTAGGGGTAGTTTATGAGGTTGTAAGGGTATGTGGGAATAAGGTGTATCGGTGTTGAGGTAGGCTAGCCTATCTGTGAATAAAATATATATTTCCTTATAAATATGTAGTTGATCGAACTCGTTTTACCGAGAATCTGGTGGTTTAGCCTGCTTAGGGGTTGATAGGGGTGGTTTCTACTCCTAAAAAGTGAAATTCCGCAGTGCTACAAGAAAGCAGACATAATTACGAGTATTAAAAAAAAAATGATTTCATTTGGATTAGATTTACTGCCTCGCCCGTAGTTTTGATCGTTTCCGCCCACTGTGCGCGCCTGCGGAGAGGCTGCCAATTCGAATGCTCGCCCGATCACAGAGACCCAGGGAGTGAGTATATCCTCTACGAGATAACAGTCAAGTTAAACCAAAATAACTGTGCACCCAACGTCGAGATTGATATTAAAGAGTTGACGCGTCCTGCAATTTTTATGTTAGACACCGGATCTTCACCAAATCTATTAAAAATTTCACATGCCCCGATTTATTTACCAATAAACTCGCAAGAAATAATTTTATTAATAGGAATAACTTCAGCATCAATAAAAATCCTAGGGACTGTAACAGTTAATTATGACGGTTAAAACATTTATTTTCACATAGTCGAATTTCCGATTAGAGAAGCAGGAATATTGGGCAGCGATTTCTTTCAACAAACAAGTGCAAAAATTTGAGTTATGAGAGGAATTGTCTTTAACTAGCAAATATAGAATATCTATTTATTAAGGGGATGTCGGAGCCAGAATGTTGGTAATGTACCTAACCTACCGAAAAACATACTTATTGCAATAAATAAATAATAAAGCTCGTATGGCCCAAAAACGTTGTGTTCTGCGGTGCCTATCATGATTATCAACAATATGAAGCCATCAAACTTACATTTAGTAGTATATTTTTTACAAACAATGAAAACTACGACGCGAGGTGGTGCGATGCCGTGGGATGGCATACGAATATCAGAATCGCTCAATACGGAAGAATAAAGCACTGCACATAACAAACTTTTATTTTCCGCGGTGCCTATCACTTTTAGAAGCATGTGTAGGCCTAAATTAACACTGATAAATAAACAATCACGGCAAACAATGATAACTATGGCACGAGGTGGGACGACAAGAACGACGCTATGTCCGCCATAAAAGTAACTGGTAGCAGTACGTGGCTGTATATAACACTTGCAATGTTTTCCCATGTCAAAATATATAGTTATTGTCTCTACACATAAAGAAAATATTCATTTAAAAAAATAATATAAAAGTTATACCCTCAAATTTATTTATGTATATAATCTATAAAATAGTATATTATGACACTGTTGTGGGAGATGGTTTTCTACCTTGCTCGTGGTTTATCTCATTGCTTCGCTCGTGCGAAAACCC
Organism: Nasonia giraulti; assembly: GCA_016647725.1. Lineage (NCBI taxonomy): Eukaryota > Metazoa > Arthropoda > Insecta > Hymenoptera > Pteromalidae > Nasonia > Nasonia giraulti. Next base: position 16,720 of record QLYP01000362.1, read on the forward strand.
TCGAGCAAGGTAGAAAAACACCTCCCACAACAGTCTCATACGATATTTTATAGCACAAAAATCTCAAAATCGATAATGAAGTTGGCATTTTGAGGTTAGTGTGCTATAAATGATATAATAAGTTGTACTAGACCTCACGATCAGTATTCAATATCATATGTAAATAGAGGAGGATTTAAACAATGTTATGGAACCTGTGGGGACCGTGCAACAGTCCTTCCGAACTGCTGCCTGGTCCTCGCAGATTACATATTTTATACAGTCCATGAATACGTCTATATACTAACAAAATTAAATCGCCCAGAAGGAAGGCGAAAGAGACCGAATGCGAGGGGTTTAGGGCGAGATTTTTAAATGCAACATCCCTAAACAAACATATGGAGATGTTTCGTCAATTTCTGGTGACTGCTCGTCCCATTTACCATCTCTTTGGCGTGGCTGAGTCGCGTTTCGGGCCAAACGTCGACAGTGTATTATATCTCCTTTACGGGAAGTTCCGATTTAATATATAAGCTAAGAGCACACGCGGTAGATTATGACCATCGAATAATCATGGGAGATCTGAATGCGAATATGCTGTCGGCGTTTCAAGATGCGAACTTTATCAAAGATCTTGCCTGAGAGTTAAATTTCAAGTTTGTTGATCATGCGACTCACCACGTTGGGGAGTCTCACACATGGATTGACGTGATTCTCACTGACGACAATGAAGCAGTGCTCGATGAGAACAACATGATGGTGACCTTTCCGAGCAGACACAATATCATCGATGTCACAATTAGGGCTCCAAAGTAAAAACCCCCAGTCCTGAGTCCTTTCTTTTATAGAGATTTTAAAGCCGTCAGGCAAAAGGAGCTTCTGTCTCTTCTCAAGGCTTGCGACTGGTCGACCATCAGTTGCCCGGACAAGACTGTCGAAAGTAAGTTAGATTCTCTTAGCCACAACGTCATGGCTGTTATCGACAGGCTTGTCCCTTTGAAGCAATTTAAACCTAAAAAGAAGGGATATCCACCATGGGTTAACGCTGAACTTAACGATCTCTACAATCAGCGTGAAGCCGTTCGGCGGCGATATAGGCGGACCCGTGATGATAGGCTGCGGTTCGAGTTCCAGTCTCTCGCTGCTCGAGCAGAACAACGCACCATTGAAGTACGAAAAGCTTTTATCCAAAGCAGAATATCTGAAGCGTTAAATAATAACAATAACATCTGGAGAGAACTTCGAAATCTCGGGCTTTTGCCGGAGTCCAAGGAGGAGCTACACAGTTTTTTGCCGGATGAACTTAACACTCATTTCGCTGGGGTCTCTGTTTCTCAGACGGAGCGCAATACGGACTTGCATGATATCTTAGCGACGGCCAGTGATGATGGTTTCACTTTTTGTGAAGTCACTTTTTCAGACGTGATCCTGGCCGTTGCACACTTTACTTCGCAGGCTAAAGGGGAAGATGGCATTTCCCAGAGTATTATTGCAAAGTCCCTTCCGGTTTTAGGTTATTACCTGGTTTCCATTTTTAACTCCTCTCTGTCTTGTAGAGTCTTTTATGAGGTCTGGAAAAGGGCCCATTTGGTGCCTCTCAAAAAAAAACGGCAATTTCATCAGCTGCTTCGGACTTTCGTCCGATTGCTTTGTTGAGCTTTTTTTCCAAGGTTCTCGAAAAGATTATCCATGAGCAGATATCCGAGTATGTAGAGTCTAAAAACTACTTGATCCCTGCCAAACGGGCTGTCGGATAAATCATAGCACGCAAACAGTACTGCTGAGTCTGTCAGAAGACATGAGGGCTGGTATCAACAGCAACAAGAACGTGCTCACCATCCTCCTAATGTTTTATTTCAGCAAGGCGTTCGATACAATTTTGCCCTTAAAACTTTTTCGTAAGCTAATCAGGTTAAGGTTCTCTAGGTCTGTTCTTCTGTGGATTGCGTCATATATTTCTGTCATATATACAGGTCGTAACGAACGTGTGGTTACGAATTCGAATGGCAATTCAGATTGGCTCACTACCAATCTTGGCAAACCACAGGGCTTAGTGGTGTGGTCTCTGTTTAGCCTTTACATTAATGATATTCAAAATTTCCTAGCTAACTTCAAAGGCCCCGAGGGAAAATTATCAGACAGTGTCGAACATTTGCTGTATGCTGATGACCTGCAAATCTATAGTCAGGTGACGAAGGACGACCGCATGTCGGCTATGGCGCGTGCGGTGTCGGCATGGGCATCTGAGAATGCACTCAATGTTGGAAAAACTAAAGCTATTATTTTTGGTTCGGATTATAACATCAATAAAGTAAAAGGTCTACAGCTGCCTGGCATTGAGGTCTCGGATGGCGTTTTTGTTCCCTTTGTTGACGCTGTAACTAATCTTGGTGGTATAATGGATTCAAAATTAACGTGGAAACCGTAAGTGGATGCGATTAGCCGAAAGGTTAATACAGCTCTTTATGGACTCAAATCTTTCAGATCCTGTACCACTGAGACACTGCGTAAGCAGCTGGCTAGCGCTCTTGTCATCTCGCACTTGGATTACTGCTCTCTTATCTACCTTGACGTATCAGGTGAACTCAACACCCAACTTCAAAGATTGCAGAACTCAAGTGTAAGATATATCTGTGGTGCTAAAAGGCGCGAGCACATCTCCCCACATAGGAAAGGGATAGGCTGAGTTTCGATCGAGGCAATAAGGGAGTATTTTGCGGCGGTACTGCTTTACAAAGCAGTTGTCATGGGACAGCCTTCGTATCTCGCTGCCCTTTTTAAAAGGAACCAGTGTAGAACCTCTTCTAGGGACCCCAAGGAACTCGTAGTTCCCGATTCACGTACTGACACTGACTTGAGAGGTCTTTCAGTGCATAGGGCGCGCATCTATGGAATTCGCTCCCTCGTTATTTAAGGAACCTTTCGTTACTTAGTCGGTTTAAAACGGCAATACACCGACACATTTATCAATGCGACGATGGTGGTGTCGTTGAATGACAAATGTAAGCTGTGATATAACTTGTAAAAAAAAGTGATAAACCGTCTAGTATTGTACCTTGTAATTGTATTGTATATTGTATTAACTTTATAGATTAGCGAAAATGAAATTTATTTGTACTTATTATCGTCACGTCGTGAGACAAATCTGTGATATGACAAAGCATAATATAATTGTCATATGTATTTTTTTTTTTGACTAGATCAAAATATATCTATAATAATAATAATAATAAAAATGCAAAACAAACATTAATAGATAAATGCCCATACCCCATATTATAGGTCGATAGGTCTACAATAAAACATATATATATATATATATATATATATATATATATATATGGGACGTTTCACGTCAACCGGACCATCAGTGCACCCAAAATTTGGGTTAACCTAACAAGACGTTTGAGGTCTCAAAATGATCGTCTGGTCAAGGGCTTTTAAAAAAGTTCTGGCCTTTTAAAAAATCCAATGTGACGCATAAAATATGGAGCCTGAAACCCACGTTTTAATAGCACATTCAACAAAAACAATAGTAAAAATGTTCTAATTTGTGAAATATCCCACTAAAAAGCATGTACAACTCATGATAGGACATATTATTGACAATGCTGACGGAATTCCAAAATCAAAAATGGCGGAATCAAAATGGTGGACATTATACCTCCACCAAACCCATTTTACCGCAACAAATGATTTTTGATCAGTTTAAAGTATCGATATGGCGGTTTTCAGGGTCACTGAATCTTATTTTAACCTCGACATTTCAACATTCGAAAAGGTGGATCCAAAATTGCGGACATTATACCACCACCAAACCAATTTTACCGCAACAAATGATTTTAGATCACTTTAAAGTATCGATATGAGGGTTTTTGGGGCCACTGTACCTTATTTTAACCTCGAAATTTTAAAATCCAAAATGGCGGACATTATACAACCACCAAAACTATTTTACCGCAATAAACGATTTTAAATCAGTTTAAAGTATCGGTATGGGAGTTTAAGGGGCCACTGAATCTTATTTTAACCACGAAATTTCAAAATTCAATATGGCCAATATAAACTGGCGGATATTTGTCATAACCCACCCGCAGGCTCTCTCGCGAAAAGCCCCTGCTAACGCGCAACCCGCCGAACACGCCACGCACGCTGCAGCGCTTATCACCACGGCGCTAGTACCGCGGCGCGCCGCTAGGCGGCTGCGCATTACCCACAAGTGAAGTAGCGTCGCGGAGGGCACATAAGGAGGCCGGGTCCAGCGCTGTACCTCGCCCCTCTTCCAACAACCTAATGCTGCAAGTACACGGCTCGTGTCCAATGACAACTTGTGCAAAGACTTCAGCAAATAAAACTGTTTTGTGGCAAAGGAATTTATTGCTTTGAAGTGATTTATTTCATCCCTCTTTTTTACCTACACCCCCAACCCCTTCCCACGTTTAGCAACCCATAGAAAGGAATATATTCTTCAAGGAATGCTTTCTTCATCGGCGACTTTTTCTCCAACAGTCCTTTTTAGGATAGTTAATAGGTACATTAATAGATACATTGGCTACTTCTTCTTCATCATCCTTTTTAAGGCAGTTGTTGAGTAAGTCTTACTTTATCGGCAACTCCTTGTTCAGCTGTACTAGCCGTAATTTTGTTATTTCTAACATTTTTTTTTTTGTTTTGGTTGTGCTTTCTCATATCCTACAACAATGTCTTCTCCTGCGAAAAAATATCGTATCGATAGATGCGTTAATCCATTTGATATTAATACAGGATACAGCAAATCTCTTAGGAAGATCTCCAAATAATTTCAAGATGTCTATCCTGATTATCCAACATCTTCACTGATTTGTGATACACGTAGAAAATCTTTTTACAAACTACATGATTTGTCATCTCCAAACGTCAGTATGAGTGTTGATTTTGAATCAGAGACTGACTCACTATCGGTTTCAAACACGGATGCACCTATGCAAGATGATCTTACAGATATTTTAACTGGACTTAAAAACAAATTCCAATCCTTGCCGGAGAACGATCCATTACGTGTCAGTATTCTTACTATTTTGCCCGAACACTGGGCAATACGTAAAATTATGAACTAATTTGGTGTGTCTCATAGAATGGCTCGTAAAGCAAAACAGTTAAGAGAATCAGATGGAATTTTGGCTACTCCTGTTGCAAAACGTGGAAAAACATTACCTGCAGAAACTACTCAGAAAGTTGAAGATTTTTACGAAAATGATATTAACAGCAGAATTATGCCAAATAAAAAAGATACCGTCAGTATTTATTTATATGGTGAAAAAATAAAAGTGCAGAAAAGATTATTACTTACTGATATTAAGAACCTTCATAATCAATTTAAAGAATAGTTTCCTGAACATCCGATTGGGCTTACCAAGTTTGCGGAACTGAGACCAAAATGTTGTGTCTTTGCAGGATCCTCTGGTACACACAATGTATGTGTATGTACGATACACCAAAATTTCAAGGCAATGATTAACGCAGTAAATATAGAAAAAATCTCAAACAATATTCTGAAGAATTATAAAGATTGTTTGAATTTCGTTCTATGTGAGGATCCCAAACCAAGTTGTTATTTGAATGAATGCAAATTTTGTCCGGACAATCAAAAGTTTTCTAATTACGTTGAGAACATTATGGATGAGCACAATATTGATCAAGTCATCTTCAGCACGTGACAATCAACCGATAGATACACTTTGATATAACAATGCCTAACATCGCAAGAATTTATTGAAACTTTATGTTCTAGCCTAGAAAAGTTGATACCTCATCACTTCATCGCTAAGGAACAATCAAAGTATATTTCTGGGAAGAAAAATAATCTTTCAGATGAAGAGGTTCTTGCTCAATTGGATTTTGCTGAGATCTATGCTTGTACAGCCCAAGATGCTGCACAGGCATTTCATTTTAATAATGATCAAAGTACGATTTTTCCTGCTGTTGTTTATTATAAATCTGAAGGCAAGCTAAAGCATTCAGTACAGTATCTATGTCCGACTGTACTACTCATGATGCCACTGCAGTATACATAATGCAGCAAAAGCTTATACCTGAAATACCTGAAATATATTATATATTATATATATATATCGAGAATAAAGTTTCGAGTCGTCCACTACGGTTTGCGCATATATATATATATATATATATATATATATATATATATACAGGGTGTCTGAAAAGTTCCGGAACGGCATGATAACATCCGAACTAACAAAGGTAAAAAAAAATAAAAACACATGGTTGTTAGGATTTTTTCCCAGCTATCCGATGGGAACCTTAAATTTGACCTTGACCAAGTCCTTCAAGGTCATTTGAAGGTCAAATCGATTTTTTTAAATAGGACATTCTATTTTCGACCCCGAAAATGAAAAGAGCGGAAAATTTTACGTTCAAATATGGTCTAAAATATATTAAAATTTGACCATGGAAGGTTTGGACAAGGACAAATGCAGGTTTGATACGATAACTCGAAAATCAGAACTCGTAGAGAACAACATTTAAAACGTAATATTCATAATAATTATCCAGCTATTTGATGGAGACCTTGGTTTTGACCTTGACCATGACC
>QLYP01000362.1:23320-57366 GCA_016647725.1 Nasonia giraulti
TCTCTCTCTCTCTCTATATATATATATATATATATATATATATATATATATATATATATATAGATATATTTGAGATAAGAGTTAGCTTTATATAATGCAAAGCAGTGTACAAATGCGACGCGAGGCAAGAGAGAAAGAGAGAGAGAGAGAGAGAGAGAGAGACGAAGCAGAACCTAATTCAGAGAGAGAATAGCGATCCAGCGGGTACATTTGCCCTCGTGCAGGTTCGCAAGGATGTCTCGTGGCTCGACTGGAGTGGCGCAAAGCGGATGACCTTGACCCACGCTGGGCAGCAGGGAAGATGCCTCGTGGCCTTGAGTGTGTGGCTGGGTGCAGCGAGAAGACGAGCGGCAATCACTGCACAGCTCGTGACCGACACGCGGACTTGACTCGCACTAGGAGTGGCACCACTCGGCGACACCCCAAGAACAGACTTCCGTTGCAGCTACAATCTTCCGTTATTCACGCACGCAAAGTACAAGGTTTAGCGGTTTCTTAAAAGCTCGACTATTCGGTTCTACGGTTGGTAGCTAAGTTGCGTAGCGCGGAACGCGGCAGCATGGGCAGCGCGGACGTTCTCCCACTTTCTCTTGCACTCACTCTTGGCGATACACTCACACACGCGCGCAGCTCTCTCTCTCTCTCTCTCTCTCTCTCTCTCTGTATTCGCTAGCTGGGCTTTCTGCTCTCTCACTTACCTTGCAGCTGAACTAATGTATGAAACAATACATGGATATATTTTTATATTTATAATGTATTGAGGGAGAGAGAAATAACGAGTGTACGGTAGTCAAGTCGTTATAATCAGAAGCGCTGGTATGGCGCTAGTATGTATTTTGAGACATAACCTCCGCTCGGCTCCCGGTGGTCTCGCACGCTAATTGGCTGTTTACGGTTCTTTGTTTATGACACAGTGCGAAAAGTATTTAAAAGTGATGCGCCCGGAATGGCACTGACGATGATATACGTGAGTGTCAGCACATCAAGGAGTGCTGCAGTATAGGAAGATACGTAACTCCAGTGTGAAACTTGAGTTTTTGGCGCTTGGAGGTTATCCCTTGTATTTCTGACTGCTCCTGCTGATTCTACTAATGTACTGATACATTCTTCTCGCTAGATGGTGTCTGGATAAAGATTCACCATCACACAAGATTGAAGTTGGAACAAAATTTCATTCAAGACTCTAGCAATACTGATCTATTGATGGATGAGTATATTTATTTATGAGAGTTGAATAATTAGTTTTGAGTATGAGTTTTTAATATAGTTTCTTTTATCTTCTAATGCGTTAGTAATACTGGATGGGAACAAGTAGGATCAAAGGCACGGGGCATATACCTGATCATCGTTAACCGTTGATCTGATTAGTGTATAGCTTTCAGGTAGAATATGTTCTAGATAATTTATATAATTTCATGTAATTGATATAATTGATATTTTATTTAACCTATTATTTACATAGATATTTCTTCGGTTTTGATTTTATTCTATTGTTTTTTAGGTAGAAAAATGAAATATAATGGCAAGGAGCTACCGAGGTCCAATCTTTTCAAGTGAGCCAAGATTTTATTTAGTAATAAGGTTCAATTTAGAAAACGATTGTTTAAAGTGTAGCATAGTTTAGAAGGATGCTGGAAACATCAGAGCCTTTCTTCAATCTGTGTTATTTGCATTATTAATTAGTTTAGGTTTTTCTTTTTGATGCAATATACTCAAAATCTGGAAGAATATTGTGCTGGTTCGTCTTAAAAGATATATTCCTAAAAAATGTTGGCTTTGCTTTAGCTTAAATTTCAAGTTACAGCGGTTCGAATGTGGTGGCATTATGCATATATTTGCGGTATCAAGCTCAACATACATACGTCAGCTTGGAGCGTGCTAAATCCGTCCCTTGGCATAGCATACACCAGAGAGCCCTTTGAATACAGATCAGTGCCACAGAGAGAAGTACAAGCTAAGGTCCGTCGAGTGGAATTTCCGGCGTTAGCAAGAGCAGTTGACCATCCCTATTTTAAATTGCCACGTGAATGCGTGTAGATAATACAGTCAGCATCTGTCACAAAGGGTGATTAGAACCACCTAGAGTGCGCAGGATATTAATAATAGTAAGTTGTGATTAATATAAATCATAAGTATTTTTCAATTAAGAAATAAATAAGACTAAACTTACTAAATACAACTGTCAACTCTGTAAACTGAACGTCTGTGAAGTGCTCTGGGCCAATCAAAACATAACAATCAATATAAATAAAACCGTTGTGTATTAAATTGATAATAATAACTAAACCTCAATCAGAACACATAAATTCGAATCAGCTTCTCAGTCACGACGTGCAGGTAAGAGTACTTTACTTGTGGACTAACCATCAGCATCCACACACGAAACGAGTTGAGCGGACATAACGTAGAGTCCGCAGGACACCGAAGTGTCACAAGCGACTTGCCTGCTACGACAGTAAGTACAACGGACACTCACACGTCCGCCAAACAGCCAAGCAGTCTAAGATAGAATACCGTCCGCACGCGAAATACGCGTCCGCGCAGACTAGCAGCGCGGGACATCCTCAATTCCACAGTTCGCGTGTAACTTTAGTAACAGAACAGGCTCTCGAGCCGAAGGCTAGTTGTTGCGAATAAATAATTATTTGTAAGACTCGCGCAGCCCGTCCTACTATCTAGTACGGTCTTTACACCCGCATATTAAAAGTTTGTTGAGAATCGGGAAACCAAAACAGTACAACTGTATGTGTAAAAGAGGAAAGCTTCCGTAATTTCTTCCTGTATGGTAAAAGATTGCTTGAGATATTATATTGCATCTTACACATTTTTCGACGATAAAAATATAAGATCGCATTGATTGCATTCAAATAATTTTTTTTTTTAATATTTTTACTCTCATGATGACAGTTTTTTGTATTGCATGGTTGTGTTATTAGACAGTAAATGCTTTAGTGTGTCTCTTACCGTATCTATTATTTTTAGCATACGCATACTAATTTGGCTTCTAATAAGGTGTACTCGTCTTTAGCACACAAATGCACTCGCCTTCGGCTTGTGCCAGCTCGCCTCGACTCATACTACAAACCCCACACTAGGTCTAGAAATGACTCTATCGGTCTATACGAGCACAATTAATTACAAAATAATAGGCTATAACACTGTTTATTTTCAAAATTTGAGATCTTTGAACAGGCATGCCTTTCAAAAATAAAATAAAAATCTCGGCGTTTCGTCCCACCGTCAGACTGAACTCCTCAGTCGCCGCCGTCTTCTGCCTATCTCTCGCGTATACCTGCTGTTTGGCTTTTATTGCTATAGCGCCGACTCTGGTCCTTTCTGCGCTGTAAAGAGAGAGATTGTTCCACGTATATAATTTATATGGTGGCCCTGAAAAGGGCCGATTGTTTTTTGAAATATATATTATTGTAATTAGCGTTTCAGCTTGCTGTAGCCGACTTTTTCGGGGCACGAAAAGGTTTTTATGGAAAAGGATTTTTGATTCTGTGACGAGGAGAAGGAGGAGGAGGAGATTTTTTTAGATAGATTATTATAACCGCTTTTCTCTGGATACGAGAAAGTGTTGGTTGAGAATGACGACTGATTGTTCTGCTTTCTTGGCTCCTTGCTTCTCATGAGAGGCTGTCTCTTCTCCTACGTAGAACCTTTTTTCTGATCTTTGCTCTGCTCCTGTCCCATGGTTGAGTTGCTGCTTTGCCGGTCGCTTGACGAATGATTCGTATCGAAATGAACGCGTGCATATATAACTCTGCTACTCGGTGCCGCAAAGCTTACTCTAAATTTAGGCTTTAGGGATCATTGATGGGAGTGCGGAGTTTTGCACGCATAAAAAGAGAAATTCTGGCACAATATTTATGTACTAAAAAACGCGTACGAGTCGAATGACGCAGCTTACAAGGTAATGAAATAATAAAAAGACACACGAGCGCGCGCGCACCCACACACACACAAACATACTTACACACCCGCACACACACACTCTAAATTTCTACGCTATAAATTACAAACAAGCGATACACCTACACTTGCGAGTGGTGCGTTGTTGGCGCAGTTGACGTGCTCGAGCATGTATTTACCGAAGATCCCGTTGGTCAGCTGCTACAGCTTGTAGTACGCGACAAAACGGACTTTGAAAATATAATATGCTTCGCGCATAATGCACGAGGGTACGATGCGCAATTCGTTTTACAACGGCTTGTCGAACGTAAAATAAATTGCGCGCCAAGCATCATTCTGAATGGTCAGAAAATATTGTGCATCCGGTATGGACTCACAAAGTTCATCGATAGTCTCAGCTATTTTCAAATGAAATTGGCCGCATTGCCTGCTACATTTGGTTTAGGTGAGACAACGAAAAAAGGCTGTTTTCCGAACCGTTTCAACACCTCGGCTAACGCCGAATACCGTGGCGCCATACCGGATGCGCACTATTATTCGCCCGACACTATGTGGTCGAGCGAGCGCGAGCAGTTCTTTCTGTGGCACAGCGAGATGCGTGCAGCGAACGCAGTATTCGATTTCAGCAAGGAAATCGTCGACTACTGTCGCATGGATGTGACGATTCTGCGTCGCGCGTGTGGCTTTTAGAAAAATTTTTCTCGAGGTCGGCGACACGGACCTGTTTGTAGTGGCTACTACAATCGCGTCCGCGTGCTCTCATCTCTATAGAAAAAATTTCTTAAAGCCACAGACTATAGGAATAGTCCCCAGGGACGGGTATAGGCGCGCCGACAAGCACTCCCAAAAAGCCGTCGAGTGACTGCTGCAGTGCGAGCGAGAGATCGGTCGCGAAATCGTGCATGCAGGCAGAGCGCGCGAATATCAGCTTCCCGAGGGATTTTTGGTCGACGGATTCTTACCAATCCAGCAGAAAATCCCATTGTTTTTGAATACGCATGGCTGCCCTGAATGTTTCAAAAACAATCGCAACAAGCCGAATGCCTGGGGTCGTACTTTCGACGCATTGCTCGAGAGTACACGCGTTAAAATCGCCCAGATCTGATGCGCTGACGGGTGGAAATCTCAACAATTTTTCGGCCATAGATGGGCTGGTAAAATGTAAGGTTTTACCGCCGAGAAAATTGTATCAGCCTCTTTTGCCGATAAAAATGCACGGCAAGCTTCTCTTCGCACTGTGTCGTACATGCTGCGAAGAGATGCGGCAGAGCGATTGTTGCCATCCGGATGCGAGTAAGCGAGAGTTCAGCGGAACCTGAGTAGCGGATGAGCTGCGAAAAGCCATCGAACTCGGCTATACACGCTGTTAAAAGTTTCAAATTCGTGAACGACAGACTCTCGTATATCATCATCGAAGGAGCGTGGTACAATTACGTGGTTATTAACGTACATTGTCCTACGGAGGACAAAGAGGAAGAGGTAAAGGATCTTTATTACGAAGCTTTAGAACAATTAATCGACCAATTCGCGTCTTACGACACCAAAATAGTAGTGGGGGATTTCAACGCTAAAATAGGGAAAGAGGAAATGTTTAGGCCCACTATAGGCAAGGAAAGTCTGCACGAAACCAGCAACGATAACGGTATTATAAATTTCGCGGCAGTAAAAGATCTTATAGTAAAAACTACGTGCTTTTAGCACAAGGATATACACAAAGCAACGTGGACATCGCCGGACGGAGCCACGCAAAATCAAATCGATCACTTCCTTATCTATAAGAGGCTCCACACAAATGTACTTGACGTAAGAACCTATAGGGGGGCGGATTGCGACTCGGATCATTTTCTAGTAGTGGCCAAATTAAGAGCCAAATTAGTAGCCGGGCAAAATAGTAAACGGGCGAACAAAGTAGAAACCTTCGACATTGGAAAGCTACGAAACGGGGTAGAGCGAATTCAGTATCAAGTAGAAATAAGTAACCGGTTTCAGGTTCTCGAGGACAGATGCACCGACGGAGGTAGATGACGACCCAAACAGTCTATGGGGGGCTATTGAAAGAACGGTAAAAGAGGCCGCGAACAAAGTGCTAGGTAAAAAGAAAAAGCCAAAGAGCAAACCATGGTTTGACGAAGACTACGAACTCTGGTTTGAAAGGCGCAAAAAGGCTAAAGTAGACAGCGTTCACAATGGAAACGATAGGACCGTAGAAGAGTACCACGAAATAAGAAACCAAGTGGGTGTGATTTACAGAAACAAAAAGCGCGAGTATCAAAAGAGCGAGATTAGAAAAATAGAAACTAACAGTAAGGAAAATAACCCGCGCGAGATGTACAAAGGAATCAACGCTATTAGGAAGGGTTTCCAGAGTAGATCGCAATTAATGAAAGATGAGGGCGGGAATCTCATTACAAGCGAAAATGAACTGCTAAAGCTGTGGAAAGGATATTTTGATAAGTTACTAAACGTACATGAAAACTGCGAGGAAACGGGAGATGAAATCCACACTGCTGAACTCCATTTGGAAGAACCGCCCTACAAAGAAGTAGAAGCCGCGATCAAAAAACTAAAAAACAATAAGGCCGCGGGAAACGATTCTATACCAGCTGAACTACTTAAATATGGGGGCACCGCACTTACATTCAGAATTTTTGAACTAGTATGTGCTATTTGGAAAAATGAAACGATACCGGAAAACTGGAAAGAATCCATCATCATACCGATTTTCAAAAAGGGAGATAAGACAGATTGCAATAACTACCGGGGAATCTCACTTTTAGCTACCTGCTACAAAGTTCTATCAAACGTAATACAGGCCAGACTCACGCCCTTCGCGGAAGATATAATAGGAGAGTATCAGTGTGGATTCCGACATAACAGGTCGATGAGCGATCAAATGTTTACTATAAGACAGTTGTTAGAGAAAAAATGGGAACATTGCGAAACAATACACCAAATATTTATAGACTTTAATAAAGCGTACGACTCTATCAAACGAAGCAAAATGTATCAAATCCTTCTGCTCCTCGAAGTACCAAAAAAACTCGTGAAATTAATTTAAATATGTCTGAACGGAAGCACGGGAAAGGTCTGAGTAGGCGGTAACGTATCCGAATCATTCATGATACGCGACGGTTTGAAACAAGGTGACGGTCTTTCTACGGTACTCTTTAACTTAACGCTAGAGTATGTTGTTAGAAAAATGTAGACTAGCGGGCTAGGTGCAACCCTAATCGGAAAAATACAAATTCTGGGATATGCGGATGACTTGGACATACTGGGGGATAACGGTGCAGCGGTAGCGAGAAATGCGGAAATTCTCATAAATGCGGCTGAGGACACGGGGCTAGAGGTGAGCGAATCGAAAACGAAATATATGTTCATGGACAAACTGGGCATTTGCGAAGGTGAGGTTGATCTTAGAGTCGGAAATTATACTTTCGAAAAGGTTAGCGAATTCAGATATTTAGGCACAACCATAAATAATCGAAACGAAATTAAAGCCGAGATTAACAAGAGACTTCATTCGGGTAATGCCTGCTTCTACGCTGTGAATAGATTACTAAAATCAAAACTGCTGTCTAGAAATGTAAAAGTAAGGATATATAGGACTATAATAATGCCGATAATTTTGTATGGGTGCGAAACCTGGGCGCTAACTAAAGCGGAAGAAAACCGTTTTAGGGTGTTCGAAAATAAGGTTCTGCAGAAAATATACCGGCCAAAAAAAGATGAAGAAACCGGGGAGTGGAGGAAACTGCACAATGACGAGCTACACAATTTATACTCGTCACCGAATATAAACAGAATAATTAAATTGCGTAGACTCAGATGGGCAGGGCACGTGGCAAGAATGGGAGACGATCGCACGGCAGCGCGTATAATGAAAGGAAAGCCAAGCACACCGCGACCTCTAGGTAGACCTAGGCGCAGGTGGGGGGACAACGTAAAAACGGACTTAACTGAAATCGAGAGGGAGGGTGCGCAATGGATGGGGTTGGCACAAAATAGAGATACGTGGAAGGCTTGCGTAGATGAGGCGATGAACTATCGAGTTCGAAATGCCACTTAAAAAAAAAAAATAATAAAAAAAAGTATTTTAAAATTTTTCTTGTAATTATAACATCCTTCTCTCTCCTATACCCACTCATCATTGCACGCTTATAGGCGAGCCGTACATGCACGCGTATAGACCGCCGCCGCGGTAGAAGAATAATATTAATAAAAAGCGCTTTTCGGGAAGAGAGCGCTTTAGTCGAAAAGATGGATGCGCGTTGGAAGCATCCTTTTACGGCGTGCATAGCAGGACCGACAGGAGCTGGAAAAAGCTGGTTTCTGAAAAATTTCTCGAGCATCAACCGGAGATGTGCGATGCTCGCTTCGACAGGGTTCTGCTCTACTATACCGAGTAGCAAGAGACGTACAGCAGTGAATTCAAAGTTGGCGGGATTGCTGCTGTACCTATCGAGTATCGAAAGGGACTTCCGCAGCGAAGCGATTACTCCGTGGATACGGGAAAGAAAATATTACTGATTCTCGACGACTAGATGCGAGAATCATCGAAAGATATAGTTCTGGATTTGTTCTCGCGTTCGTCTCATCATTTGAATTTGTCGGTCTTTCTGGCGACGCAGAATATTTTTCACCAGGGTAAGTCTCAGCGCGACATAAGTTTAAACTTAAAGTATCTTGTTATATTTAAAAATCGTCGCGAGAAAGCTCAGATTCAACAACAGACACCAAGAATTTCAACAGAAAACGAGTAGCTGTACTGAACGCTCTTTGTCACACGGACGGCCAACAACGTACGGCTCTTTTACGCACAGCCGACAAGAGACTCGTGCGTTGCATATGCGAGTGCGCTTTGAATATATTGCAAGGTGTAATGAAAATTAAAGACTCGCATAATCGACGACTCAAAAAGCACAAAAACGTGCTGAGAAAATTGATGATTTGCAATAATAAGAATCTGTCAGCGATTGGCAGAAAAAGAAACGAGTTCTCGTACAGCATTGTGGTGCTTTTTTGCCGCTTCTACTCGCACCTATTATTGGGGCTCTTATCTCGAAGTTATTTAATTCAAAGTCAGCAGCAGCGGAATACTAAAATGGATCGTGCGAGAAAAATGATTAACGTGCCCGAAGATATGTTTTCACGCATGCAAAACGTTCAGCCAGCAGCAGCAGCACCGACAGTAGTAAACGAGTCGTGCGAAAACTCTGTTCAAACGTGTGGCGACAATATCTCGAGACTCGATTCCGAGATGCACACAAGTCTACATCCGAATAAATTTACAGATGAGCGTGAAAAATGTCGAAACTATTTACAAATACTGCTGCGATATCTGTTTTTCATCGACAGGAAAGTGCCCATCGGCCGATTACCTTTCGCCAAATTCATCAAGACAGTCGACACACCGATAAAGCTGATTGGAAACCCGGAAATAGTGAAAATTGGTAAAAATTTGACAGAGCCGAATAATACAGCGAATCGACGACTGCCTAGTAAAGATAACATCGACGCGCTGATGGAAATACACAACGCTAGCAGTAGCGAATCACTGGCATCTCCTGCTTTGATAAGAAATCGAGCAAAGAACAAGTGGCTACGTCTCGCAAACTTTTAAGCATGTCGTCGTCGTACGAGCAGCAATACTACGATGTCTCGCACGAGGCATGTTACGTGGGTGCGCACAATCTCGTGCGTGTAAATCAAAAAGGCGAATTATTTAGCGCGGCTGACACGCGGGAAAAAGAACGTATATACGAGTGGCTTAATAATCAAGACGCCTATACTCTTCACAGACCGGTTAAGCGTAAATTTCCGCGATTAAGTTACAACGTGAGCTACATCGACGACGTATGGGAGTGCGATTTCCTTCAATTAACCACGATCAGAGCACAACGATGGATACTATTACCTACTCGTAGTGGTGGATGTATTGAGTTTGTAGGCTCGACGTTTCAAGAATTTTTGAAAAAAACGCGACATCAAATTCCGTACAGCTCGAAACCCCGATATCAAAGCGGCTATGGTGGATACTAAACCGTACTGTACGCGAACAAATGTGGCGATACTTTTCTCACAATAATACGCAACGTTACATCGACGTGGTGCAGAAAATCATCGAGGCTTACAATCATATGCAACACAGCGGTACAAAGATGCGCCCCTGTGACGTGAGCATCTACAATGCTGCGAAAGCGCGCGAAAATTTAGCGAAAAGAGCTCGTCTGCAATCGACTTACAAGAATCACGAAAAGATGGCGTCAGGTGTAATCAATAAATACAAGCCCGGATCTTACGTACGCATCAGTCGCACGAAAAATACTTTCGAGAAAGGATAAGAAAAAAACTTTAGCGAGGAAGTTTTTGAAATTAAGCGCATATCCAACAGACAGCAGTTACCAACGTTTATCCTGGAAGATTTGAACGGCGAAGAGATTGACGGCTTTTTCTATTTCGAGAAGCTCGCTCACGTTGCCACAAAACGCATGTCGGACGCTGCTGAGCAATTCAAAATAGAACGCGTAATTCGTACAAAGGGTCGTGGCTCGAAGAAGCAGCTACTCGTCAAGTCAAGTGGGCTGGCTATCCGGACAAATTCAACTCGTGGATCAAAGCCTCTGAAGTACAACCAATTTAAAAATGGACCAGAACGATTTTTACCTAGTTCTGTCTAGCAACAGCAGTATGATGTACTACAACGAAAACGCCACCAGCTGCTTTACAACGCAGCTCTCGCGCAAGCTTAGGCTCAGCGGGAATTGGTCCGTTGCGCTCGTCGAAATTCACGTGCCGGGCACTGTCACGCACATTCAAGAATCGGAGGCCTTTTACACGTTTAAACAATCGGAAAAGGTAAAGCAGGAAACGCATTTTTTTCCGCACGGTATTTACGACAAGATCGAGCAACTAGCCAACGAAATAAATAAATCAGCCACCTTTCACGATCATCTACGTCTCGAAGTTGCACCCTTTCAAAAGGGCTACTACATGCTACAGCACAAGTGTGCTTGCGTTGATCAGCATCAGACAACGTTTAACGAAAAAATTTGCCGTATTTTCGGTTTCAAAGATTCCGAAACTCGGGGAAAACGGCACCTTTGTCACATCGTCAATGGGCAGTGTAGTCGCGCTAGGAAACAGACCAGCATCTCTTTCCCGAGCTATTCCCGATCAGCTCTACGTGTACACGGATGTATACGAGCCACACACTGTAGGCGACACTCAAGCTGCTCTACTGCGTACAGTTTCCGTGGATAGTGCAAAGTACAAATTCGGCAGTAATATCGTGAGACATTTTGTACCTGCTCATTATATTCCACTTTTACATCACAGTTTTCGCTCGATTGTCATAGATATAAGGAATCAGCACGGAGTGCAAATACCTCGGAGGTTTATTTCGCAAAATTCTTCCGTACATCTCTTCCGGTGCCAGAGCTGTGGGCAAAGAGGCTGTGCGCACAGGGATCAACTTGTTGGACGACGTTGCAAACAACGGCTCGAATTTCAAGGAAGCGTTCAAATATCGTACTAAAGAGTCTGGAAAAAAATTGAAGAGAAAAGCCGGTAAAAAGATAGCAGAAATGATGAAAGACTCTGGTTATAAATCACGCCCAATGCATCGAAGGCGTCAGTTGAGAAAGACACGTACATCGAGTACAATCAGCTCTAGCAAAAAACGCAAACAACATGCGGCAGGACGGAAGAAGAGAGTCACGAGAAAAACGAAGAAGAGACCTAAAAATAGAAGTAATCAGCAGCAGCAGAGTTTGAGAAGTGTTACGGATATTTTTGGTCCTAGGCGTATTTTGGGGTAAAAATGGCATTTTTACATTCTCACTCGACGGAATGCATGTCCAGCGAGCTGGATCTTTTCACGCTTCCAGCCACCCAAACGTCCATTAAAAGCAGCAGCTTTCTGTATTATAATCCTGTGTCGTCTCTTACCGATGATGTCGACGCACCATTGAAATTTGCCGTGCCGGCAGGTAGCGAGTTTCGCCGCCTAAGAACGCCTATCCTTACAGAGCGTACATCAAGACGCTTCTCAACTACGCTCCAGCTGCTAAAGAGTCACATCTTACAGCGAGTCTGTGGTACGACGACATGAGCGGCGGTTTCGATTCGCCAGCTAATGCCGTGAGCACTGCCACAGCACCTATAATCGTGAACAAAGCGCTGGAAAATCGCAAATATTTTACACAGAATCGATGATACTTTGACATGACTGGATATCTACATCACGACCTCTTTAATCAGGATAAAATGATGATTAATGGCTTAGAAATGTGCGTACGTCTAGTGAGGAGTAAGGATGATTTTTGTCTGATGGGCACGACAGCCGATGGAAAATTCAAACTCAGCATCAAAGAAGCTACACTCATAGTTCGCAGACTAAAAATCAGTCCTGGAATTTTACTGGCTCATGCGCAAGCGTTATCGGAAACCACGGCTAATATCCCACAACGAAAGTCGAAGTTAAGTCGTTTACTCTTCACTCGGGAATATTGGGCGATTCGATCGACAACGTTATACACGGTCAGCTGCCGAAGAGAATAATCTTGGGCTTTGTGGAAAACAAAGCATTCAACGGAAATCGCGCGTTAAACCCTTTTAATTTTCAACACTTCTCTATAAATAATATTTCTCTCTACGTCGATGACGTACAAATTCCAAGCAAACCTTTCACGGTTCAAGCAGCCACGTTTCACGGATTTCGACAAACTCTACATTGACGCTTTTCAAACACTTTACATGGGCACAGGCGTGCATTTTCTCAACGAAGATTTTGGCTCGCTATAATCACTCGCTACAACTATTAAAAAGGCAATTTTTCGACGGCCTTCGATCTCACTCCTGATTTATCGGCACACTGTGCCACACATTGAAATCTCGTGCGCTCGGATAGCATACGCATAGAAGTGAGATTTGAGACGGCTCTTCTCACTGCTATCAACTGTATCGTTTACGCAGAGTACGACAACGTTCTGGAAATCGACTCTAGCCGCCAAATCGTAACGGATTTTAGCGCTTGATGCGCACGCACACTCGATCTTGGCGCCTCAAAAATTTTTTTTTTGATTCGCGCTTCATAAAGCGAGCGCGCTGACAGTCTGCAGTTAGTCTCCCTCCTGAAACAGCCAGCACCTAACGTACTCGAGCAGCAACAGCATCATCGTCATCATGACGAACTACGTGATCAATATTCAAGGATTTCGGGATATAAATAAAAAATGTATTCCCAAAGAAGTCGGAGTTTTATCTCTTCACAGCCGTATAGTGCAGTTTTACCGAAATACCCGCGGATATGCAGCAGACGAATAATTACTGCACTCTCGATATACACGGTCTAAAGTGGCATGACGGAGATATCTCCTTCAAGAATCTGCGTCGTAATCTGTGCAACTTGGTGAAAGATGCGCGCCGTATATACGTGCGTGGCCAGGCAAAAGCCAAGTTTTTGGAAAAAGTAGTGGCTCAAAGAATCATCAATTCAGAAGATTTTAGTGCGCCTTCGTTTGACGAACCCTCTATGCAATTCCCTAACGTCTTGCTGTGCACCAGCCACGATATCAAGAAATTCGAGAACAAGAAAAATGTTTGTGCACTGCATCGAGCCTATCAAATCAGAAGGTGGATACACTCAATCGTTGCCAGTCCTCATCGAAGCGACCCCTACAACATAAATAGCCAAGTTATGAACCAAGCTATATTAGATTACGATCGACTGCAGATGGAGAGATATCACTATCCCGAAAGATTTCGTGCTAGCGACGTTGTGGACGGAATTAAAAAATAAGCTGACGAGAAAAAAGACGGCGCGGTAGAAGAAGAGTACGTAGATGTACCATCAACATGAATAAGCGTCAAATAATCACAGCTATTAGAGGATTAAAAGCCGATTCAATAGGAGTTCATCTTGAAAGATTCAAAGCATCATCTTGATCGACTCGGAAAAAACTGCACGCGATTCGACTGGAATAAAAAACAAGTGCAGAGTGTCGACTCTAAAGTGGCGAGCACTGCATTATGTTTCTGTATCATATGTGTAGTGGCATTTCTCTGCGAAAATATCTACGTTTTTTTTTATCAGACTTTGTCAAGAATGACGCGGATCATAATTTGTTAATACTTTAGCAGATACAATTTCATTCTTTACCCACTCATACGCTTCATTACAATCAGCATTCCATATGAATTCAGTATTTTTCGTATAATGGTTTTAAGTGATTTGCGCGGTCGGGCAAAAAACGTTCATAATATGTTACAAGTCCTAAAAAAGACAACAATTGTTTTTTATTTTTTGGTCTCGGTGCGTTAACTATAGCATTTACTTTCTTTTGCGACGTACATAGTTCACCTTTTCGAATGACAAAACCCAGAATCTCTATTTCTTGTTTCATAAAATCGCATTTTTTTACATTTACTTTAAATCCATACTCTTCCAAACGGTGAAAAACTTTATACAACGTGTCAATGTGGTCTTTGTCATTCTTACCGGTAACATATATATTATCAAGGTACACAGCTATTTGTCCCTCAATGTCTCTTAAACAATCTTCCATTATTCGTTGAAATTCTCCTGGGCCTAATGCAACGCCCTCTGTTAATTATGTATAGCGAAATAAGCCAATGTGCGTAATTATTGTTAGCAAATCTCGCGAATCTGGATGCACTGGTACCTGCATATACGCATGCGTTAGATCGATCTCGCTAATTTTTTCCCCGCCTTGTAATTTGCCAAATATTTCGTTTATTGTAGGTAACGGGTGTCTATTTATTATCAGCCCTTGGTTTATCGTTAATTTAAAATTACCACATATGCGACTAGTCGTATCGTCTTTAATGATAGGTACAATTGGTGTGGCCCATTCGCTCAGTAGCACACGCTCTATATGCGCTAAATTTTCTAATCGCTTTAATTCTATTTCAACTTTACTCCGTAATGCATACGGTACATGTCTCACCCTACATGCTTTCGGCTTTACGTTATCTTTTAAGACCAGTTTGATCGTACCTTTATTAAAACAACCGACTCCTGAGCCAAACAATTTGGGAAAATCTTTCGCTACTTTTTGGTCTAAGTTTTTATCGATATTCGGATCTAATTTATTTATTTTACCGTCCGCTGCTATGTTGTGCTATTTCTCCTTCACTTGACTCACTTTTATTTTCTTCCTTCTCTCTTTGTATGTGCTGTATCTTTCTGCTCTGGGCTTGACACGCTGCTTCTATGTGGCCTTGAGGATTACATTGTCGACATACTTGATATCGATGTTTACATTCTCTTCCAATGTGTCCCTTAATTCCACAACAATAACAAATTAATGTAGCGCTTTTGTAGTTCCTACTGTCGTTTACTGGTTTTGGACGATAACTTTCCTGGTTCTTATCGCGTGTGCCATGATCTTTGCGGTTAGCGTACCGACCGTAACTATCGTACCTTTTATCTGTTGACGTTGCATTTTTTTCTGCCTTTTCCCGTGCTATTGCTATTTTATAAGCTTTTTCGTACGTCAAATTTTCTTTTTTAAACAACTCACTTTTCGTCGCATGGTCGTTCAACCCACAGATTAGTTGATCCCGCAATGCTGTTTCTAACGCCGTAAAATTACACAAGGGATTCAGTAGCAGCAGCAGTACCTAGTGCCGAGTCTTGGAAAAATAAGCCGATCACCTGCGACTTGTTGTACTCGACGACGTATGCGTTCAACAAATCAAACTGCAAGCGTGCAACCATAGGCCTGGAGTATTACGGCAGTTACTACAGAGCAGTGTTAAAAATTTGTGCCAATGGATCGCCAGCCAAGTATGTGACACTCGACACACACAGCTGGGAAGTGATCAAAGATCAGATGGAGGCTATGGATGCATATCTGAATCACTCCTTCACATTCTACCAGGATTTTGGAAATACTAGCTAGATCCTCCTTCCAAATCACGATGTCACATTCACAAACAGCTTCGGAGCAAGGGCGATCGGCATTGACGAGAGGCCAACACCAACATCAGCACCTACAGCAGAAATGACAACCCACAACGGTCAGCAGTTCATCAGCAGTGTGAACACCAACGTTGACAATTGAAGAATAATCCGGCCGAATTTATTAATAACAGGGCGCCAGGCCGAACTACACTTTGCCCGCGACACAATACTCTCGTCTTCTACCGCGGCTGTGAAACTCTTTCCCTCGCGAGGAGGTTCCGATGACGAACACAAAGTATTTCGGGTGATACTCTCGGTCTTACGACTATGCGAAATAGCGGGTGATTAGGGACTAAACAACACTTTGCTCGATATTTAAGTACTAAAGTAAGAAAGAATTTTATTTTATTTACTCTTTTTCTGACCACAAATTACACAACTCAACTTCTAATAGAATGCGTTAATTCCGACTATCGAACTTACTCTCACTCACACAATTTTCGTCGCGCCGTGTACTTCGAAATTCTCTCGCGCCACGTGGCATCAATGAATGCCCGTTCCCGGCGACCACTAGCTTCCCTACGAGTTCTCGACACTATGAGTCTTACTAACCTGGTTACCAATTTCCGCACCACAACTGTTACTTCCTCTCGTCCTGATGATGTCTCGTACTCTCAGAAAAGCGAACTCGCGAAGAACTCTCTAGTGCAGTTAATCAAAACCGGGGGGATCCACTCCAAGTTTCGTGCTCGTTGCCATCCAGAACTCGAGTCCCCCGCGTCGCGGGTCTCTGCGCCACGAGGACCTCATTGAGCCTGTCGATAATCGACATTTCTCGCACGCAGGCGGCTAAACAGGCGTCGATACAGAAGTCAATACGCGCGCGATTCGAACCGCGACTCATGCTCTCACTCTCTCACGCCCTTGTTTTCACCATATCTCTGGCTCTGAGCCGCGTACAACGGCGCCAGTATGAACTGGGCTTATGCACTCTACACATTTATCTCCGATGTTAGCAGGCGCGCCTCCACCGGTTGCCAATTAGGTCTTCTCCCTCCACTTCAAAGCAGTCGGGCCTCGGCATACGTATAGCTATACTCTCGGCGCGCGCGCGCAGCTGCTGACTCGTCGTGCGGCAGGCCGTGCGGTTTCCCCCCTCTCCGCACTGCCCACTCTCCAGCGCTGCTGGAGACGGGAGTTGCCGCACTGGTCAGCCGAGTATGCGATTGCGTCGTCTGCTCCGGTGACTGACGTGCGATAAAGCTGCTGGCCACGACTCCTCTCTCCTCTCGTTACTACTACAATCACCCAAAATATTAGCAATTACTGCCGTTGGGGCGACTCCAGTAACGAGAGCGAGGCGAGGATTCTGTGCACAGTGAAGACGAGCTAATCTCGTCACACCCCCTCCCTAAACCGGAAATACCTCGATGTATTTACAGGTTTATCAAAAAAAAAAAGAAAAAGAAATAACTGTGCACTGCCCTCGCCGCGCTGCTGCGTACTAGAGCCGTTTAGACTTATTAGTAAGCTTATCCTACGTTTAGCTAAAAGATAAAAATAATGACGTTAGTTTTACTTTATAGATATATAGATAGGTAGAGAATATCGGTCACTCACTTTCTAACTTAAAGTCGGGCGATACTTCTAGTCTGACTGCAATTACCTCTTACTTTTCTCTGACCTCTAATCATCTCGACGCGTTCTACTACGTGAAGCGCGTCCTGGTGAATCGCAGAATGTCTGGCGAAGGATGGCGTCCCTGATATCAGACGGCAATCCTCGTAGCTCCTCCATCAGACGTAGGGTGTCTGAGATAGCTCCAACTACTCCCTCTGAAGCCTCTTCTTGCTCCGAAGTTGATGAGGAAGTAAAATTGGCAGCTCTCTCGCTCTCTCTCTACGGCTTTGGTCCTCGTACGGCGCGGTGCGAGATGAACGGCGTGCTGCAGAGTGGCTCTTATTGCGTCGTGGAGGAGACGGCGATTGGACGCGTCCTCTACTTGCTGCTGACCCCAATGTCTCTTTAGCAGTTAACTCTGCCTCCTTTCCCACTGTTCTGTCCACCAAGGGGCTCGCCCAGCGGACCGTCTGACTACTAGATCTTCTACCCTGACCTCGATTCTGCGACGGCCTGACTGTCGTCGACTCTTCGCAGTCCCTTGGTCTTGTGGTTTCTTGACGACGTGACGTCGAGTGCGATCGTCCCTGACGATTGCCGCGCAGGAATTCTCGGTGACGATCTCCGCATCTCGGGTAGTTTACCATATCTACGCCCCGACGTCCACAATTATAGCAGAAGGAGTCGGTTTGCGGCACTTCACACTCGAATACCGAGTGCCCCCAATCCCAGCAATTGAAACAGGCATACGGAGGAGGGTCTATCACTGGATTGGTGGGTATCGGCTTGAGGTTGCCGAATTTTGCTCCACGATCGAGTTGACGTATTGGAGGGATCTCCTTCTCGGGGGTGGGCCCATTGGCCTTGTTAGACGAGTTAGCGCCCAATTCTCCTCCGATCAGCCGAGATAACTCCTTTGCGCCTCACGACTCTCCCTGGCTTCGACACTTTCATCTCCAGCAGAACCAGGGCTGACCGTCAAGTTCGCCCTACTGGCTGATGATGCTGACGATCGAGAAGTGGCTGAACGGGTGCCGTCTGTGCGGGAGGCTCCGGGGCCTAACGTAAGGGCTCCTATTTCTGCTGCTGACATGCGTCTCGGTGCTCGTCCCTCCATCTGGTCGACCCACGATGCCGTAGCCTCTTCCAAGTGAGCCTCCTGCTCTCTCTTCTCTCTTTCTAAATGAAGCCGGCGTTCTTCAGCTTCTTGTCGCCGTCGTTCAGCAGCCGCAAGAAGCTCTCGGCGCAGAACCTCAGCTTCGTCTTCGGGTGGAGCTGATTGCGCCACTACCCACGAAGAAGCCTCTTTGTGTACTACGGCTACGGTACGACCTCGACATCTCGACTGGCTCCAATCTAAAATACAATACAGTACGTCTAAGTATATGTGAACGAAACAAAGTGAAAATTTTACAAACACAACGACCACAAGCAGGATACATAACTACCCTTACCACTTCTTCGAACTAGGAGGGATTGGGATTGTTGGTCCGGGTCTTACGAGGAGGGATGTATCTTTTCAAATCCATAGCATGCACCTTCGCCACTTTTCGACTTTTCCCTGCCCCGGCCTCCAATATGTAAACGGTTGGGGACTTCTGTTCTATGATTTTAAACGGTCCCTCGAACATAGGCGCGAGCTTGGCTGAAAACTTCTCGGCCGCGTTTGACAAATTGTGAGTCCTACGAAGTACCTCGTCTCCTACTGCAAAGGTTGCTATTCTCCGTCCGCGATTATAATATTTCCCCTGAACCTCACGTTCGTTATCGATGTACTTGGCTACCAGCTCGCGCAGAGCATCTAATCGTTTCATGCGGTCTCCCCAAACTGACGGATCTAAACGATGCTTTGGTTGTCCTGCCTCTATTTCGCGACGTAAGCTTTTCACTGGGGTAGGATTCCGACCGTAATTCAAATAAGCGGGTGAAGTCTTAAGGGTGGATTGCGTCGCGGTATTTATGGCATGGCGGAACTCTGGCAAATGTTTATCCCAATCGCGATGGTCTGAATTTACAAAGGCCGCGATCATGGTATTCAGAATACGATTGCTGTGCTCGACGGGGTTGGCCTGAGGGTGATATGGGGGGTTGTTACGTGAATAACCCCGTACTCGGCTAACGTCTCTGACAGGTGTTTGTTTACGAACTCCGTTCCATTATCAGTCAGGAAGTACTCTGGCGTTTCCCAACGGAACAAAACTAATTCCTCAAATGCTCTGGCGACAGATTTTTCGTCAGCTTTCCTCAAGGGCTTGACCTCGATCCAACGAGTGAAGAGGTCTTAAAATACGAGTAGGTACTTGTTTTGAGACTTGCTTCGCGGGAATTCCATCATGTCGGCGGCCACTACCGACCACGGTCTTTCCACTATTCTTTTTCCCATCAAACCGAGAGGGCTCTGTTGGGAGACCTTGTACTGCTGGCAAATCTGACACGAATTTACGAGTGAACAAACATCATGGTAAACTCCTGGCCAAAAGTAATCACGTAAATCACGACTCGGTCGTACGTTTTCTCGATTCCCAAATGGCCTGCCGCAATGGCACTATGAGCTGTCTGTAATACTCTCTCTCGCCAGCCCTCTGGCACTACTAACTTCCAACCTTCCTCATTATTAGCAACAGGATCTAGTAAGGGGTCTCTCTTGTATCTGTACAACTGACCGTTCTCGACTCGCCATTGTGGAAATTTTATTGGTGCTTCTTCTACTTCTCTTCGCCTCCTAAGATACCACTGATCTGTTATCTCTACTGCTGCCGCAATTTCTGTCTCGAACATCCTCGACAAAGCGTCTGGCACTTGGTGATTGGCTCCTTTACGATGGAGAATGTCAAAATCCCATTGCTGGATCTCTAAAGACCAGCGTGCTAGGCGTCCTGACGGCTCTTTGAGAGATCGTAGCCACCGCAATGCACTATGATCAGTGATCACAGTAAAGTGATAACCCTCCACGTACGGTCGTAACATTTTGATGGCCCAAACTAGAGCTAAACACTCCCTCTCGGCCGTGGTGTAGTTGCGTTCGGCTGGCGTCAATACTCTACTAATGTAGACTATAGGATGCTCACCGTCCTCGAATTCTTGCGTCAAAACTGCTCCTATGGCGAAATTACTGGCGTCGCACTGAATGCAGAACGGTTTTGTGAAATCAAGCGCGCTAGTACAGGAGCTTGAGTCAGAGCTTTCTTCAATTTCTCGAAGGCTTGTTGTTCCTGGCCCCATTCCCAGGATTGACCTTTTCGAAACAATTTGACTAAGGGAATCTTCATCTCAGAGTGCTCTAGCATGAACCGTGAATACCATCCTACCATGCCGAGAAACCTACGCAGTTCGCGGATGTTTCGCGGCGCTGGGTAGTTAAGTACTGGGGCTACTTTTGCAGGATCTGTCCGCAAACCGTCTCTGTCAAGTATAAATCCGAGATATTTAATCTCCCGTACACAGAAAGCACATTTCTTCGGGTTGATTGTCAATCCGGCGGCTACTAGTTTCTTGAGCATGTATTCGATCCAAACCTTATGCTCCTCGAAAGTTTCCGTAGCAATTACTATGTCATCCAAATAACCGAACACATTAGGAGCGTCCTCTGGCCCAAATAAAGAGTCAACGAGTCTTTGTAGAGTCATTGGCGCATTAATAAGGCCAAATGGCATACGAGTAAACTGCCACAAACCATACCCTGGTACCGCAAAAGCTGTGTACTTTTTGCTGCTCTCTTCCATCTTAATCTGGTAGTAAGCCTGTCGGAGATCGATCTTACTAAGGTACCTGGCGTTTCTCAGTCTGTCTAAAATGGCCTCCATCTGGGGCAACTGATAGCAATCTTTCTTCGTGAGCTTGTTTACGTCAGAATAATCTACGCACAATCTATCTGGTCCATCGCTCTTAGGAGCTAACACCGGCTGACTGCAAAAATCACTGGCAGATCTCTCAATAATACCTAGGCGTTCAAGTTCTTTCGCTCCTTGTTGAATGGCTTGTATCTTCTTTGGCGACCTCCTGCGAAACTTCTGTCTTACCGGCGTCGTTGACGTCAGATGTGTATGGTGCTCTGACAAATCAGTAAAACCCAAAGTGTCTGGCGAATAAACCGGCAGAATATGTTCCACTAGGTCGTCAATTTGCTTTCTCTCGTCCTCGTCTAAGTCAGAGATTCCAGTGCATTCTGCAAACAATTGATCGTTTTGAGATGGATTCGTGCAGTTGAACTTTCTCCACTCGCCACCATTCGCTCTCCAAAGGCCTCTATGGTCCGTGTCGATCTTAAAGATGTCACAAAAATCTTTACCTAACACTATGTCATGATTGATCTCTTTGACTGCCCGCACTGTAATCGTGGCATTAATACCGTCTAACTCGAAACGGAGTTTCAAGTATCCCAAGACTGGCGACAATCCCCCTGTAATAGTCTGAATTGACGCACTGGCATTAACAAGTCTTTCTCGAAAACGATTCGCAATCTTCGCACCAACTACCGTTATAACAGCTCCCGGATCGAATAGTGTTCGATGAGCTATCTCTCCGAGGATCACTTGTAAATAATCTCTGTTGTCTATTATTACACCAGCCACTTCCGCCTCCGAATCCGATTGATCTATCAACTGAGCTGATAAAGTCAACGGCGGTCCTTTGACCTGTCGGCAATCGAATTTCTCGGCCTCATAGCCCTCCTCTTCTTCAACCAACGTACCATCTTCCATCAACATGTCTACAGCCACCTCAAGCTTCCTAACCTCACTTCATCTTCTTCCGTCTCCAACAAATCATGTAACTTCTGCTTCTTATCCCTAACCGGCATTTCTTGGAGTAATTGTTTCGCTTCTATGAGACCTGGCGTCTCCGGTGAAATTTCTCGAATAAACGACTCTGGCTTGGCTTCAAAACGCACCTTCTTCTGTGCTTGACCCCGGGTAATGTCATGTGACACCCCGTCAGGCTGTGCTGCATGAACTTGACTCGTCTGAATCCATGATTTCAACGAACTCATCTTCTACTACTCTGAGTCCGAATGGCTTTGAATTAACGGTCGTATCATTCTTGGCATTCGACTCCTTCTTCACTCTATCTTCCACTCTCTGCTTGAGGCTCTCAAGGGACTCCCTTGAAAATTGCGCATCCTGATCAGGTGCTGAGCCTCTCGCTTTCAAAACTTCTTTCGACACACAAAACCCTCTCTTCTTGAACCTATTGGCCTCGACCTCGTAGGAGCGTTCAGATTCACTGCTAGGGTCTGATTGGCTTCCTGTCCACAAGGCGAAAGCCTTCGATATTGGTTCATTTTTTTCCACACGCAACTCTGACTTCTCATCTTCACTGCTAGACAGCTGGGCTGTGACAGCTCCGGCGAATATCATTTTGTTACTCGGCTGGCGTGTTACGCCGGCTTTGGCAACTGATTTCTTCTCGACTTCTACTCCAACCCTTCCGTTGCCCATGTTTTGCCGGACAGGTATGCTCGGCTTCACAATGGGCTTTAACTTCTCGTACTTTCTGGCTTCAATGTCGCTGAACCGGTGGTTTGCACCAGCATACGCAATCTTCTTGAAAGACTCAGCTATCTCCTCGATACTGCTGAGCCGACAGTGACTGTCAGCGTTCGCAGACTTCTTCTCATTTCGCTCTTCTTCACGAACTACTGGTTTTAGTGGCAATTTGCCATATCTCCCCCTCCCAAAACTGACGTACCACCTTGAAAAGAAAGTGACGTACCGGCAGTTTTAACTACTGCAAAGGGGCTAGGACATTGAACGACGCGGGAGACATGGGCCCCTGTGATGCTCCCGCCTGACCATTTCCCAACATCTGACGTACGGGCAAACAGTTCTGGCAATTCTGGAATGTAACCCCTCCACGACCACAAACCTGACACTGCACCGGATTTGTAAATGCCATTGGGCATTCGTTGGCTCTATGGCCTCTCTGTCTACATTTAAAACACTCCGTTTGTGGACAACGAGCAGCTCGATGACCGACTTGTTGGCAGTTATAACATGCACCCACGAATTGTCTGTCAACGCTACTAGCCGCTGGTTGGACTGGCTGTTGGGCAGTGTTGCTGGCATTAATAACGTTATTTTGACGATTCGCAAGGTTCTGAGCGTGCGTACTAGTTGTATTCTGCCGCAACTCACCTTGCTTAGTCGTAGTTGCACTGAAGGCACACGTCTGAGGCGACTGTGTTACAGAAACTGGCATAGTGGCTTGAATCTCTGGCTGTGCTGGTATGGCCTGTTGCTTGCCCTGCTTTTTCTTCTGCTGTTTATTTTTATTGTTGGGTTTTGGTGCGTTGTTCGTCATTTACTCCGGCCACTTCATCTACTTCGTCTACCGCTGCCACGCGAGCTTTTGACATAGGAGTCCAAGCCGCTGTTGGAATTCTTGATTTTTCAACGGTTCTACTGCTCCTACTTCTGCTACTATCTCTGCTAGTCGACGAGTAGTATGAGCTACTCTTGGAACTGCAGTACGAGTCGTCACTGGAACTATCGGCTGAACTACTACTTGAACTGTGGCTCGAGCTACTACAGGAACTGCTGCGCGAACTACTGGCCGATTCACTATTCGAACTGTAGGTGCGACTACGTCTTGACTTCCTTTCGTTTTTCTTCAACCTCAATACTAGTGGAGCTTTCTTACTCGATGTGGTTTTCGTTTTCTTTTTCGTAACCTTTACTTTCCTAACTTGTTTATTCGATGATCTCTTGGGAGTTATTACTTTTACCTCACTGACTTCAATATTATTATCGTTATCTTCCTCCCCGTCGCTCTCTCCTTCACTACTGTCACTACTACTCTTGACCACCAATTTGACCTACTTCCGAACTGAGGGGGCAAACGACGACGTTTTCAGACTCGATTTCGGATTCTCCTTAGTCGGCTCGATTTCTTCTTCTAACCATAGTCTACTAGTGCTCGGTTGAAATCCCAGGCGTGAGGGCTTCAATTGCTTATCTTTTTTAATGCATGGAGTTTTCAGCAAGGGAGAAAGTGGCTTGATTGTTGGACTCTTGCGCGTCGCATCTGTCGGGGTCTTCTTTGTTGCACCCGTAGAGATGTTTGGCGCCAATCGATTACTATCCGAATAAGCTTTAATACCTAAAAAGTTTAGCGTCTGTGTAGTCGAGCTAATTGCTGGGCCAATTAACGAATCAGTGGGTTGCGACGTCAAACCTGTAGCTTGGGGCTGTTTATTGACCAACAGGTAAGTGGCTGGGTTAAACGTTGAAAGACCAGTGACGTTATTGGCCGAACCCGTTAAAGCGCCTAGCACTTGCGACGATAACAATTGTTGGAATTGTTGAGCCACTGTGCGGTCTAGAGTTGGTTTAGGTTGATGACTGCTACTGTTGAATGTTGAGATTGTATTAATTTGTTCAATCGCTGAACTCATGGCTTGATCGAGCGTCTCTTTCGATTCCGACTCTGACGTATTTATACGGTCCACAAGTAAGTTCTCTGTCGATGCTTGCTTTCTCAGACATGGCTTTCTAACAACCTTCTTGATTAAGAGGGCTTCTTGTGTTTCTCTAGGTAATTCACCACCGTCATCCCACTCATACCAGGGCACTGAAGCTGCAATACCCGATTGCAGTAACATAGCGCGAAGTAATCTGTCTTTACGTATTTCACGATTACCTTCTTTGCTAATTTTCAGTGCTACTAATTTGTCCTCAAGTACCTGGTCGTTCATTCGCCGAATATCGTTGCATATGCTCCGGACCTCACGGTTTTTCTTCAACTCTTCCATACGTTGTTGGTGAGAATCCATCTCTCTGTTCGTCATTACTAATATTCGTTTACGCGTCAGTTCGAATTTAAACTTCTGAATTTAAAAAAAAAAATTTTCAGTCTTCAATCTTCTGTGGTATTATTCTGGCCACGACTGGCAATTGTTTAATTCGTGGAAGTATGTATTAGCGGGGTTAAGGCCCCCCCTCCTGGGTGCGCAATAAAATTTTTATTTACGTTCTGACCGCAAGGGAAACGTAAAAATTTTAGTATCAGATCAAAAAGGTGTCGCACGAACTAGCTAAGCCTAAGTTTTCCAATTTAAATCTTCACAGACCGCAATCCTGATAATCTTCCTGAATTTTAAACGAATTCCCACGCGTGGTCCTCTCTAATACAGTCCGCACGTAGCGACTAACCCAATGTAAACAATAACAAGGAAAAAAAAATTTTCATACACCTCTCTCGCTGGCGATGAGTCGTGACTACGAAGCAATGCTATGTTGTTCGAAACTTGACTAATATAATCCGGCTATTGATTGCGGTGTTGACTCGACCGCGATTTACCAGGGATAAATAAATTCGTTTAAATTTCTTGGCTACCACAACGCACTAATCGTATTATTGCCCACGATTTATTCAAGCAAGGGAGAATTTACACAACAGAAAGAAATTATTTCGAGTAGTTACTAAACGTACAACCAGTTAATCGTCTATATATTCAAGATTTAGATCTCTATATTTGACCCGAGCACGCCCAAAAATTAGTCACGAAATATCGCAAAACCAGCATAAAGCAAAAGTTCGAAAAATTTCATTCACCATAATTCACACCATAATATATTTATATATGATAAAATTATTATGCATATAAATGGTAAATGTTCATACAATACCAAATTATCGCAGTCGACCTCTTCACGAAATTTTATTGGTCACGTGTTTCGGCTTATACCACCAAAAAAAAAGAAAAATCCGTTCAACAACGGACTGCGATGTATTTCCTGACGACCACGTGCATCTATCCTCGACAATTCTGTCCGCAAATAACCAAGTCGTCGATACCTCAGCAAAATAAAATTTTTGTCGTCTCCACGATTCACGACTAATTTTAAATTACTCCAAAAGAGACTCGAAATTTATTCGCACGTCAACAAAAATATTCCTCGATTTGCACAACGGTATGGTTTGAAAATACAGGCATCAATTTCTTTATAACACGTTCCACTAAAATTTTAATTTGGTTATGTACAGCATTTATTAAAACTCGCGACGAAATTAATTCAATTCCACAAAAAATACGAACGACGAATTCGAAAAAGTTCCGGTGGAAACAAAGAAAATTTGAAATCACGTGTGAGAATTTAATTTTACTTCTACTCCGCAAATTCACCTTACTAGGCTCTTAAGCTCGCCGTCGCCACGTGGCGATTTTTATTTCGCACGGCGGCCGCACTCAGGCGACGTAGGTGTAAGAGAGAAAAAAAAAATTTTGCACTTTTTCTGTCACCGAATTTTTCACTTTTCGTCGCACTGTTTATTTATCGCTGTCCAACAACACCGTTTATTTTCTTCGTACCCCAACGAACGATCGGCCTCGACTTCCACACTCACGACGCGTATTTTCCGCGAGCACAAAATGTCGTCCTATTTTTACACACACTTTTCGCACACCGACAATCTGGCCCCACGTTGGGCGCCAATGTAATGTGGCGAATGGTCACTGGGATGGAGGGCCCAGCGAACAACTCCCGAACACCAACGTTGACAATTGAAGAATAATCCGGCCGAATTTATTAATAACAGGGCGCCAGGCCGAACTACACTTTGCCCGCGACACAATACTCTCGTCTTCTATCGCGGCTGTGAAACTCTTTCCCATCGAGGAGGTTCCGATGACGCACACAAAGTATTTCGGGTGATACTTTCGGTCTTACGACTATGCGAAATAGCGGGTGATTAGGGACTAAACAACACTTTGCTCGATATTTAAGTACTAAAGTAAGAAAGAATTTTTATTTACTCTTTTTCTGACCACAAATTACACAACTCAACTTCTAATAGAATGCGTTAATTCCGACTATCGAACTTACTCTCACTCACACAATTTTCATCGCGCCGTGTACTTCGAAATTCTCTCGCGCCACGTGGCATCAATGAATGCTCGTTCCCGGCGACCATTAGCTTCCCTACGAGTTCTCGACACTATGAGTCTTACTAACCTGGTTACCAATTTCCACACCACAACTGTTACTTCCTCTCGTCCTGATGGTGTCTCGTACTTTCAGAAAAGCGAACTCGCGAAGAACTCTCTAGTGCAATTAATCAAAACCGGGGGGATCCACTCCAAGTTTCGTGCTCGTTGCCGTCCGGAACTCGAGTCCCCCGCGTCGCGGGTCTCTGCGCCACGAGGACCTTATCGAGCCTGTCGATAATCGATATTTCTCGCACGCAGGCGGCTAAACAGGCGTCGATACAGAAGTCAATACGCGCGCGATTCGAACCGCGACTCATTCTATCACTCTCTCACGCCCTTGTTTTCACCATATCTCTGGCTCTGAGCCGCGTACAACGGCGCCAGTATGAACTGGGCTTATGCACTCTATACATTTATCTCCTGCTGACTCGTCGTGCAGCTGGCCGTGCGGTTTCCCCCCTCTCCGCACTGCCGACTCTCCAGCGCTACTGCCTCGTGATCTCAGCTCGCTTGCTTCCGTTGGCGGGAGTCAAAGCAGCGCTGCTCGGATCCGGGAGTTGCCGCACTGGTCAGTCGAGTGTGCGATTGCGTCGTCTGCTCCGGTGACTGACGTGCGATGAAGCTGCTGGCCACGACTCCTCTCTCCTCTCGTTACTACTACAATCACCCAAAATATTAGCAATTACTGCCATTGGGGCGACTCCATTAACGAGAGCGAGGCGAGGATTTTGTGCACAGTGAAGACGAGCTAATCTCGTCACAAGTGTCGTCGTCGGCGGCGGCGGCGGCGAGGAAACACAATAGCTTCCACCTGAACAGCCTGTGTGCAATTAGCAGAAAAAGTACGAGAGTCCGCCTAGTGCAATTATGCATCAACAAACGTTCAATGGCTTAAGACAGGGAAAGAAATGCATCGATTTGCGTTTTAAACAGCTCAAGGAGCTTTCGGGATTAGGTAATCGCGGCATGGACTAAATTTTAGATTATACAAAAGATGCTTTGAAAAGAGAAGAGTTTCAGATGTAGTTTTAACAGAAATCTATGTGTTTGGCTTAGCCAGAATCGCAAAAGATGTGTACGACGTTATGTTTCCGCTATAACTGTTTTTATTCATCTCCTATCGTTAGTTTCTAAGCTGTAAATATGCTTTATTGTTCTACGCACACACACACGCACACATGCGCATAAATATATCATATATTCAATTTTTACTGTTTTATTAAATAAATATAAGAGTGTATCAAACAAAAATTTCTCTATTTTAATGTGTACAAATTCCATTAATATACCCCAAAGCTGAAATTTAGAGTAGGCTTTAAGGCATCGTGTAGCAGGAAATCATACATGTTACATATTATTACAGCGCAGGAAGGATCAGAGACGGCGCTAGGGCAATAAAAGCCCAACAGCAGGTATACGCGAGAGACAGGTAGACGGCGGCTTTGAAGAACGTGCATTCGAGCTGGGGGCCGGTATGGAGTAAAGAGCGAGAGAGAGAGAGAGAGAGAGAGAGAGAGAGAGAGAAAGAGAGAGAGAGAGAGAGAGAGGGCCACCGCGTCAGAGCTCGGGACTACTATAGTGTAAAAGGAGAGGGGGGCTACGAGCTGGTATAGCGAGAGTCGCGCACGTGCGTTCAAGCTCGGGGCCGGTATGGAGTAGACAGCGAGATAGAGAGAGAGAGAGAGAGAGAGAGTCGCGCTCGGGTCTGCTTGGGGTAAAAGGGAGAGGGCTGGCATAGCTCGTATGCGTGATATGGCTTTTGTTTAAAAATTATTTATAATTATTTATAAACAAATAAAAAATAAACAAATAAAAGTAATAAAAAATAATGATAAAACATGTTTATTAACCTTATCAGCTACTGTTGATATAAACATGGGCTTCTGTTTACATAAACACCTGGCGCCAGTCACGGGACTGGTGACGTCACTCTAGGCTACGCCCAGTCTCTCCATACCAGTCCATATACTACTCGTAATTCTGACACAGCTCAAAAAAGAGAAAGGAAGTTGAATACAATTAATGATTTAAGTGTAGGTCAGGTCCGGGATACTAGGCAGTGGAGTTTTATCAAAATAATAAGATATTGTTATATGTTTAAATAGTAACTAGAATATATTCAATGAATCGTTTTATATGAAGAATATTGCGTAAATTGTAATATTCTTTTTAACAAAAAATTGTGTGAATCCGCTTTTGATTTTTACAATGGAGTTTTATTAGATACGCTTAAATCGCGTTATCTTTTGAATTTAAATACGCAATTGTTGATTTCGGTGAGATACAATTTATAATTAGGTGCGCATAAATTGCGTCACCATATTCTACTCGAATTAAGTTTGAATCAGTATATGAATTTTACTATGTTAAATTTAAGTGTAAATGATACGTCGAAATTGCGTTATCATTTGAACAAGTTTAATTTAAAATAATATTTCTCAGTGAATATTTCTATTCAAGGCGTAAATTGCTCTTGAATACAGACTAGTGCGCGTAAATTGCGCCAGAGCTAGCGAAGCCGCAAAGGGCCTTTTATATCATTCTATGCGAGCGCGAATCGAGCCGCCGAAATCAATCACACCCTTGCATATCTCTCACGTATACAAATATTAGCGAGCAAAACTGCGCACGTTTCGCCGCTGCCGCGTCATCGCTCGCTCCTAGCACGCATACATATATTCGTCCGTGCGAGCTACGTCGCTACGTGCTCGCTCTTGTTGCGTAATCATTGTTGTGCTCCTCTCCCACCGCTGCTGGCTACTTTGCGGTGGTGTTTACGTGCCAGAGCAGGGCATCGGAGCATTCTTGTGTTTCTGAAATTTAGTCGAGTGACTTTAGAATATTGAAATATATTATATTGATTTGATTTTAGTTTAATCCGCGGATTGTGTGCGGGGTATTGCAACTCCTATATTATTGGAAGTTGTTTTACAAAAAAATGTGTGTATATTTGCATATATCCAACAGAAATATACAAAATTATAAGACTTTATCAAAAAAAAAAAATTCATAGTATACAGGGTGAGAAACAAAATTTTGAAGCTTAATATCTTTGAAACTAACTGGTTTCATAAACAACCCAAACATAGGGATCAAAGTGCTATATAATGTTAACTAAATCCAAAATTTGAACTTGATTAATGCCTTTTTACTTCAGTTACCGCGTCACGTAGAAAAACGACTTTTCTTAGTTGTTTTTCTCATGGATCTGCCCCATAAAATGACTTAAAATTAAAGTGAAGTATAGTCCTTAAAACTTTCAATAATCATGATTTTTTTAGAAAGATTGAAAATTTAGTTTTCGAGCTAAAACAATTTCAAAAATTTACGCTTTATGGTGTGTAATAAAAAAACGACGAACGATGATATAAATTTTCCGCGGTAAAAAAAATAGGTTATTTTATTCTCTTTCAGGTACATATTAAGCAATTTACTTTCATTAACTTTTCCAATAACTTTATTGGAAAAAACTGAAATCTCAAAACAAAAAAATCTATATAAAAAACGGGTCTAGAAAATGTAAAAACGGACTGTTATCCCGCTATGTATTAGTAAAAATAAATAAAATGAAACTTGGTGAATTAAAATCCTCTGAGTAGAAGCTGAGCTAGAGGCAATACGAACGAACACACACACACACACACACACACACATCCATACGGACATTTTCTGAAAATACTATTTTTCGACTTCAAATGCCTCAAAACATATTTCCTACATGTTTTTACACAAACTCCAATAATTACTATTACAAGACTTCCTTAGGAAGGAAGCAAAAGAATATGATATATGCTAAAGTGAGTTGTAGACGCTTTGAAAAACCACTTCAACGGAGTTGAAAAGAGTACAAAATGGAAATAGATAAATAGTTGTTCTAGTTATGCAAAATTGTTGTATGTCAAAATTGTTGTTATTATCCCGCTTGTGCAGTAAAAAAATTCTATATTTATAAAAAAAAAAAAATATTCTACAAAAAAATAAAATGTGCAAAAAACTACAGTCATGACCGTTGCGTCTCTAATAATTAACAAGAAAGCACGGTTCTGATTGTGTTCATATTCTATCGCTTGTTAAAAGTAGGGCGCCATTTATCGGCTAATTTTCGTTATGATAGATGGCACCATTATATAATTCCACCTGTCACGTGACACGAGCAGTAACCCCACAACTCGCGATTTTTGGCTACGACATCCTCTTGAGATATATGGTCGACAGATGTAAATCTAGAATATATAGATACAAGAAGATATATATTTGCAATTGCCTATTAAAAAATTTCACGTGAAATATCAGGTGGAATCTTATTATTTTTTTTATGAGTTTTAAACCATTCTTAGTCGATTAGTGACTTTTTAAAAAAATTCAAAAGATTTTGGCGTGAGATCTTACCTGAGATTTTTTAATGTTGTTACATACAAATTTAATGTATCTTAATACTTTATTATGAAATAAACATGTTTATGTGTAGTTCATTTGAAAATAATGTAAGAAAAATGTAAGTAAATATTTATCAATTAGAATTATTATTTCATCATCCATGAAAGCTTTATTAAATTCTTGTGACTTGACAAGATTTTCCCATTATTTATGTTATGTATAACATTCATAGGTTCCTTCAGATATATGTCATATGTTGCTGCATTAATCAGTTGTATTTGATTTATTGGAGACACCATGGCTCATAAAAAAAGTGCACTTTTACATCAAACAGGTAATACAATTATATTTTTTTAAAAATTGTTTAATAACAGTCGTGAATGTCAACCGTAATACACGAGTCAAGAAAAAAAGTTGGCAAACTAATATATACAGAATTATTTAATAATTACTGTTAAAAATATTTGCATAAAGTTTTGTATTAAATTTTATGTAAAGATTTTTCATTATTATATGTAAATTTTTGTGTACAGATCTTTACGTGCATATATTTTTATGTATAAAATTTCACGTAGAGTTTTACAATGTTATTGATTTATGTAAAATTTTAGATATAAGCGTTTAAAATCATTGCATCAAATTTGATGTGAATCTTTTTAACAGGGATAGTTCATTATTTTTGTAGTTAAAGAATATTGCATGCTACTAAAACAAAACATTTAAATACAGGTACATATCGATTGGGGTTTTGCATAAAAAATCAATTAGACCCGTAATGTAAAATATTAAAACATAAAGGTCATACTTTCTCTTTTTAAAAACAACGAAAAAACTGTACACATAATAAATATTCTCCACTTCCACAAACGTATTTTTCTACATGAAAAAATATTACACATATATTTTTACACGGATTTTCTTTATACCTATTTTTTATTATTTCACTACACTAAGATGCAAATGACGCCAGACAAACTCTACACAAAAATAACGCTACACAAAATAACTCTACACAGAAAATAACTACACGGAAAAATTCTACACAAATATTTAGTGTAGAATTATTTTGTGTAGCGTGTGGGGTTATTTTTGTGTAAAGTTTGTCCGGCGTCATGCAAATTAAAAAACCGCTGCCAATTCTTTGGTACGTAGCTTTATCCAACTGATATACAGTATTATCTTGTCTTGAAACTATGTTCTCGTAGTGTTCCAAGGTGAGTTTCGATCTCATGAATTATTTAAGAATTCTTTTATAAATATTATTTTCTCATAGAGGAAGCTTTGTAATCGTAAAATTTTGAGTTTCGTCAAAACTTCTCGAAAATAATTTTTGGTGTGTTAGAACTTCAAATCAAGTGCTTTTAGAAATTGTCCGTATGGATGTGTGTGTATGTGTGTATGTAAACCGTAATATTTCTAGGAACCACTTTGTCAATATCAATAAAATATGACATGCATATATATTTTTGGATTCTGAATTCGGGAAAAACAGTTATTTTTCATTTTCTTAACTATTATTCTTTTTATGGCTATTTTTTAATTTTTGTAAATCGCTATTTTGTTTTTTTTTTCAATCATCCCATTGTTACAAACAATTTAGCTGAAATGCATTTAAAAGAGAATTAAATCACCTACTTTTCCTCGTTTGGTCCTCGAGTACGGGATCGACCGCTTTGTTCGGCAGATAAAATAAAAAAGGTGATTTTTTTTTAAATATTCATTCATCTCTGAAACTAAACATTATAACTTCACGAAAAAAATGATGTCGATGGGTCACGTATCAAACTATATCCCATTAGAATTTCGAGTGATTTGACTACTTATTTTTTCGGTAATAAATCGAAAACTGAAAAAAAGGGTATTTTTTGTGCCTCGATTACGAACGTAAAAAGGTCTTATTGCACTTGAGATTTTGGGAAAAAGTAAATATTTTATGTCTTTTGGCTAAGTTCATAGCACAGCTTTCAAACCCCTATGGTTCTTAAGATATCAAGTTTTCAAATGTTTATTCAAAATTTTTTGATTCCTTATATCTCTATAAACAATGTAATCAAATGCTTAAAAATTTTATTTGGTGATTCACCATAAAAAAGCTATCTGTTGCTAAAATTTCAAACTATTTCGTCGAGCGGTTCTTAAGTAAAAAGCTAAAATGTAAAAACCATTTTTCTCAAAACTGTAGCTTCCTCTTATAGGGGTGTCATTGCACGTCGTTAAAGTTCCTCCCTATGTTATGTCATACTAATATATATATATATATATATATATATATATATATAT
>QLYP01000362.1:57466-107147 GCA_016647725.1 Nasonia giraulti
TTTAACCATCGATTCTGCAACTTCGCTGTTTTAGAGATTTTGATCGGATCTTTCTGATTATTATATATCTTTTGCTATGAGAAAATTGTTTCTACAACAAAATAATTAAGCTTGGGAGTATTTGAAATAGCATTTACATACTGTATTCTAAAACAATATTTTATTTATTTGAACAATAAATTTCGTTGGAGGAAGCTACGTGCCAATGAATTGGCAGCAGTTTCTTTGACTTACAGAGGGTCAAGTCGTAGGTGATCTAAGCTTTTTAGCATTTTTAAAAAGTAAAAGGTAAATTTTAACTAAATCCGAACGGCTTTCGTCAAAATGGTTTAATAAGTTTACAGGAAATAGATATTATCTATTTTCTATTATCATAATTTTTTCAAAACTCTTGACTATTTAGTTAAAAAAAAGCAAAAAAGTTTTTTAAAAATCGAAAAATAGACATAAAATGATCATAAAATGACCATAAAATGGTCATACAATGATTAAAATCATGAAATAAAATGTACTTAAATTGAAAATCAGTAAACATATATGCATCTCCAATTTTATAACAATGAGTCGCGTGGTTACAGAATTATTACACTAGTTACAGTAATTAGTTACACTAATTACAGGTATAATGAAACTATAAGGAACACTAAACAAGTGGTACGTTTGAAACGATGGAACGAAATCTTACAGACTAAAAAATTATAAAATCTAACTTTCTTGGTCCGAATCATCATCGAATTCAGACTGATGTGTTTCGCTTGCTTCTGATGACACACCTGTGTCCGTTTTACGTTTAGCTTCAGAATCAACTTTCAGTTTCGATCTCTCTTGCGAGATTATAATCCCTAATTCGCGCCCAAATTTGTTGATCTGTGCGTCTCTCTTTTTTTTCTCTTTCTCTGTTTTGACCTCAAATGGAATTATCCTGTTTTCCAATAAAAACTGAACGTAACCTGCAAATGAAAATGTTATAAAATAATTGATAAATAATGTTTACAAAAGATACAGTACAATACTAATAGACATACACTTTAAAGCTTCTTTTTTCTTTGTAGTCAATTCTAATCTTTCGTCAGAGTCATCGATTCTTTCAACCTGTACTGCCTTTTTCGTAAAGTCATTCAAGCTCCACATGTGAGGTACTACAAGTTCTCGTAAAAACCCATACGAGCTTTTTGCTCTTATAGCTTCTTTCCAATTCTTGTAGGGCACTGAAACTCCGTAATGGATATGGAACATGTATCTCTGTAACAATTATATTAGGAATCATATAAAAGTAGTGTTAATAATGAGATATATACATAGATTAATTCGTACCTTGACAATGAAGCCAGTTTTCTCATCAATTTCCGTGTGTTCCCATTTCGTTAGCTTTTCTTTCTTTTCCGTATCGGAATTATCATAATCGTCCGAGTCATACAAGCAGCTTTTAATTTTCTTTTTGCATCGGTTTTTTTTGTCACAACTATTTTTAGGGTTTTTAATATTCACCTTCTTCCTTTTGACATTAACGCCAGATGGCCCTGCCACAACTCCATCATCGTGTAAATTACTTGATGGTCTAGCTAATTAATGTTTGAATTTATTTGTTAAGTAATATTTTTATTTTAAATACTTACTTGATACAGCTAATACAGATGCTGGTTCATATGTTATATTGTCATATTCGTCTTTCCCATTAGCGACAAATGCATCATATGGGTATCTGATTTTTGCAGGGTCAAATTCTTTGATTTCGCTAGTTGGGAAAATGTTTACAATATGTAAAAACGCACTGCAGCGTACATTTTCGTCCTCTTCTGAAAACCCACTCTTAGTATGGTCACCTGCAGTTGTCATTGTGACTAGAAAAATAACAGTTAATGTTTGTTATAGCATGACCAAAAATAAATGGCATTAAAATATATATCCATGGACATAAGTGAGAGAGACCATGGTTGCATCTAACAAGAGATCCAACTCTAACCCTGTGCGTTACACAGACAGCATGTTAGCTATTCTATTTACCTTCTGTATAAGAAGTTATACTTAAGTAACTCTTTCTTGATGAGTGCCACTTTACAAAAGCTGCATAAATATGCAGTCTATCTCTGTTATATCCATATATTAATATATTATGACACTGTTATGGGAGATGATTTTCTACCTTGCTCAAGGTTTGCTACTCGCTTCACTTGTGTGAAAAACCTCGAGCAAAGTAGAAAAACACCTTTCACAACAGTCTAATATTTTAAAGCACAACAACCTCAAAATCGACAATAAAGTTGTCATTTTGAGGTTAATAGGCTATAAATATAAATATGTACCCGCACATGAAATCAATTGGAAGTTATATGTATATAAGTTATAACACTACAATGCAATTTTAAAACTTTATGCACAGATTGAAGAAGATAAATTGTTTCGAAATTTTATTGAAATAACGGTTACAATAATACTTGAAAACTGTATAAAATATGTATTTTGGATACAATAAATCGATTCCTTACCTCAATAGATAAATTTACACAAGGGTTTTACGGCTATCCTGCAAAAAGAGTAAACTTTGTCGAAAAAGAAAATTGCGTAAATTTCATTCCTTCTGCTTTTACCCAGACGAGAGCAAACACACCCTGAAAGCCTGTACCCGATGTTTTTAAATCCCTCGGCGAAAGCCGTCTCTGCCTCTAGTCACAAAGTCAGCGATGAGTTGTAGATACGCTGTGTTTATATAATAAGGCGAAATGTATATATATATATATATATATATATATATATATATTGCAAAGAGCTTACGAAAATACCACTGAGATGGCGTCACAGGGGCTGTATATGTAGGATTGTACGTCAGAATGATGTAGATGATGAGAGTCCTACTATCTCGAGGATGAAGCCTGAGGGTTATGATAACCACCAGCTCTTCGGGAAATGCTTTATTTGAATCTTCTTACAACTTGCCAGTTCACGCGTTTGAAACGTTCTGCGGCTCGCTCCAACTAGCATGGCGGACATCCCCACACCTGACTACGTAGGGCTGCCGAGGGAGCTCCCCACACCCCCCCCCCGTGCGTGTGGCGGGGGGCCCCCCCCCCCCTCCCCCCCCCCCCCCCCCCGAGATTCTTGCTGATCAACTTGCAAGCTCTGCACCAGAAGGGTTGAGATCCAAGAATCGCATGTACATATATATATATATCTACTTACAATCAAAAATACAAAAGTATAAATGTACAAAACGCTGCTTAAAACTAGATCGCAAGGCTAAGCTTGCGCTTTGGTATCGGACGCGAACTTTACGCGAGACAGAACCTTGTAAGGACCTGAGTACAGTCGCTCGAGAGACTTCTTGGCCATGTTCCATAAGTAAAATTGGCATGTGAACATAAGTAAAATTGTGAAGCTCTTTAAAATAAAAGATGCGTTTTTTATAGTGATGTGCGACTGGTATGGGACGAACTAGGCGCATGTG
Source organism: Nasonia giraulti (assembly GCA_016647725.1). Lineage (NCBI taxonomy): Eukaryota > Metazoa > Arthropoda > Insecta > Hymenoptera > Pteromalidae > Nasonia > Nasonia giraulti. The sequence continues at coordinate 60,909 of QLYP01000362.1, forward strand.
CTCACGGAACTCTTCTACAAAGATTTGCGGATCGGGCGTAATGTCTTCCGGAATGAAGAATTCGCCAGGTAACCGTAACATGGTACCGTACAAAAATTCAGCCGGAGAATCCTCGGTATCGGCTCTCACATGGCAACGCAAACCTAACAGTACAGTGGAGAGAGTTCTGACCCAGTCGTCATCCTTGTGACACATTAACGCAGCTTTTAACGTGCGATGCCACCGTTCAATCATGCCGTTGGCGGCTGGGTGGTACGCAGTGGTGCGAATGCGCTCGCAACCGATCAAGGATAGAAACGCAGTAAAGAGTCTCGACTCGAATTCCGCTCCTTGATCCGAGGTGATGACCTTGGGTGCGCCAAAGCGCGACACCCATGTATCAAAAAATGCGCGAGCTACAGTCTGGGCTGAGGTTTCCTGAAGGGAAACCGCTTCAACCCACCTAGAGAAGCGATCGATCATGATTAGCAAGTATTGGTAACCGTCACGCACCGGTAAAGGCCCTACGATGTCAATGTGAACATGATCAAAACGACCGTCTGGAGCAACAAAGTGTTCAGGAAATGTTTTGACATGCCTGGAGATTTTGGACTGCTGACAGGCAAGACAGTTTTTACACCAAACAGCAATGTCGCGATGCATGTTTGGCCAAACGTATCGTTGACGAACAAGGCGATCGGTGATCTTGGGACCGGGGTGAGCGGTGTTGTGGAAGAAGTCGAATACTGATTTACGCAAGGATTTCGGTATGTACGGACGTAAGCTTTCGCCAGACAATTCACAGTATAAGACTGTGTGCTCAGGATCCAGCTGAATGCGCTTAAGAGTGAGAGGGTAGTTCGGTGACTCACGAATCTCTTTCAGCTGTTCATCCGCTTCCTGTTTGGTAGCTAGATCTGCCAGATCGAATTATAGGGGAAAGCGAACTGATTCTATCCTGGAAAGAGCATCTGCCACTACATTGTCTGCACCTTTGACGTGTTCTATCCGGGTAGTAAACTGAGAAATGAATCCTAGCTGACGCAAACGACGCGGAGGAGCTTTCTCGTTGTTTTGTACAAAAGCGTAAATGAGTAGCTTATGATTGGTTAGAATCGCAAAGTCACAGCCCTCAACTATGAAGGAAAAGTATTTCACTGCTTCGAACATTGCAGTGAGTTCCCTGTCATAGGTACTGTACAACTGCTGAGCTGGGGTAAACTTTTGAGAAAAGAAAGCTAAAGGTTCCCACTCGTTCGAGAGTGATTTCTGCTCTATAACAGCACCCATCACTACGTCAGAAGCATCTGTAACGAGGCGAAGTTCTGCGCCACTGCGAGGATGTACAAGCAAGGTAGCATTGGCAAAATCAGACTTGATTTGCTCGAAAGCTTTGCTGGTTTCTGCAGTCCATTCGATTGGACGCTTGTCATTTTTACGTGAATCGCGAAAATACGCGTTTAGAGGAACTTGAGCCTCTGCAGCGTGAGGGAGGTTGCGGTGATAAAAGTTCACAATGCCAAGAAAGCGACGTAGCTCCACTACAGTGCTGGGTTTAGGAAAGTTCAACACCGCTTTGACCTTCTCCTGAGTTGGACGAATGTCTTGCGAGTTGATTGAATATCCTAAGAATACGAGTTCCTCAACAGCGAAGGTATATTTGTCAACGTTAATGCGCAAACAGAATTTGTTTAAACGTTCGAAAACTATGCGCAAGTGTTTGAAGTGTTCTTCTACGGATTCTGAGGCGATCAAGATATCATCAATGTAGATGAATACGAATTTCAAATCTCCTAACGCTTTATTTATGTACCTTTGGAAGGTTTGGCTGGCATTGCGCAGACCAAAGGTCATGTACATAAATTAAAATAAACCGAAGGGCGATCTGATCGAAAGCTTTTAAGAGATCTAACGAAGAAAAGATTTTCTTTCCATGCAGTTCACTGGTACAGTCGTACAAGTGCGCTGTAGGGTATTTGTCAGGGACGGTCTGTGCGTTTAGAGCCCAGTACACGCCACAAGGACGATAAGACCCATCTTTTTTCAAGACCATGTGTAACTGGCTAGCGTACGGACCGCTGCCAGGCCTACAGATGCCGGTGTCTTGCCAGGCTTTGAACTGAGCTTTGGCTGCTCTGAGCTTTCCCGCGGAAAGTCGACGTGGACGCTCAGATACAGGCGGGCCCGTGGTGTAGATGTGATAAACGATATCAGGTTTGAACTGAGGATCGTGCGGAACTGAGCCTGTTATTTTAGGAAACTGGGCTAAAAGTCGAGCACATTTGGAGCTAGAAGCTATCGAATGGATTCCGAGAACTGGAACCATTTTGATTAAACAACAGGAACGTTTCTCCGAATGTGTCTATTGTAGTGTCATTGGCCGCATAAAGCTTGCGAGAAGAGTGTGTTGAATTGATCTTGGAATTTGCTGGAAGAACGGAGATTTCTGCTCCAGAATCAATGAGAAATCTACACCCAGTTTTGAGATCTCGAAGGGTGGACGTTTCGAATCGGAGGAACCATCCTCTGACGTCTCAGCAAGGAAAGGTTCGCTTAGTTTTTTGACGCCCACTTAGAGTACTCAGAGCACCACTTCTTGCACGTCGTGGGATTATCTGGGTACTTTCTGTGTGCTAAGCAAAGACCAGACAAATCACGAGATTTGGAACGCGAACGACCTTTAAATTTGTCTGAATTGGAGCTCGAACGTGCTTGACCTTTGAAAGCTTTGAAAGAGCTTTCAAGGTTTCCTACTCGGGTGGAAAATTTTTCAAAAGAGTCAGCTAAACGCTTGACATCTGAAGCTAAGGACGAGATGTCCGAGTTAACATTAACGGGAGAGAGACGAGCCTCTGACGGAGAGCCTCGACAATTTTATCTGCCAGAGTGGCCAACTAGTTGAGATCGCTAATGTAAGATGCAATTATAATTGCTCTGTGATTAGGCTGAAGCTGCTCAAGAAAGACGGATTTGATGATGGCATCATCGCATTTCGCGCCGTCATCTAAACTTCTAAGCCTATTTAAAATGAGTGATGGCTTGCCATCATTGAGGACTTGGCCCTTGAGAAGCTTACGGAGTTTGCTCTTAGTGGAAGCCGAAAAGGCCGTAATTAATCTGTTCTTAATTTGAACGTCTGGAGGCTGAGGCTCTATGAGAGCTATGTCCCTAATGGCAGTCATTGCCTCCTGATCAAGCGCTTCAATAATACAATCCGCTTTGGTTCCTTCAACCGTAATAGGCGCGTGCCGAAATGAGGCTTCTACCTGAGTGAACCACATGCCCGGGTGAGCTCTGATGAACGCCGGGAGTTTGGGGGAACGATAAGCCTCTACACGAGTGATAGAATGCGCCATCGCAGCCCTGGCCTCATCCAGCTCTCGTTGCAGGCAAGTCACGAGTTCTTCCGGTGTTTCCGGCATTGTCGCTTCTAACCTTATTACGCCGTAATGCGTAGTACAAATTAACCTGGTGCGCGCACGCAGGCGTATCACAAATGTAAAAAATCTAACTTACAAACTAGAGCTAACCTAACTGTTACGATCAGCCTGTGCAGACGAGACCGTGTGAATATGTGCGCGCGCTGACGAATTCTTAGAATTAAAACGCCGCTGCGTGAAATTCGCGACGGTTGAGGAACCGCTACTCTAATGAAATTCCGCGAAAAGTGAGCGCCGAGCGCAGGCAGAGCGAGCAACGCGCCTGACAGCTGCAACCCGTGATACGCACGCGCCACGAGAATCCGCGAGCTAAAATCCAAGATGGCCGCCCGTTTCTCGGAAGCGAGCTAAATTCGATTTGAATTCTTGGAACCGCACTTAAAACTAACACTAGAAATACCTTAATTTAACGCGCAAAATAAGCTTGACGGTGCTGACGACGACGATGGCAACGATGATGACCGCGGCAAAAGGCCGCTGAAGAAGCGATGAGCACGGCAGCGGGGCACGGCGGTCGCCTAGCCAGGCTGACCGCGGCGAGAAAAGCCGCCGGCGTGAATGATGCAATTCCTTGAAGAAGAAGCGGTGCTCCTGGAGACGGCGGAACGAAAGTCCACTCGCTCGTCTTCTTAAAGTCGGGGTCACCAATGTAAGATTGTACGTCAGAATGATATAGAGGATGAGAGACCTACTCTCTCGAGGATGGAGCCTGAGGGATATGATATGCTATGATAACCACCAGCTCTTCGGGAAATGCTTTATTTGAATCTTCTTACAACTTGCCAGTTCACGCTTTTGAAACGTTCTGCGGCTCACAGGCCGCGACATGCGCTCGTTCGTTCTCTCTCTCTCTCTCTCTCTCTCTCTCTTTCTCTCTCGTTCCAACCAACATGGCAGACATCTCCACTCCTGACTACGCAGGGCTGCCGAGGGAGCTCCCCACATATGGCAGTTATGAGTCGACGCTATACTTTATAAGTATACAGTACTTGTCAACAACAGTGATACTATTTTTCATTGCGAAAAAAGACAAATATTTCACACTGTTTGTCTGACGATAAATCAGCTGTCATAATTTTGCAATAAACGTTTAGATTTCATATATACAGTAAGTAAAAATATTAAGCATGTATAAATACAACTCCTACACCCACCCGCAAACACACACACATATATATGTATATATATATATATATATATATATATATATATATATATATATATATACTTCTGCATTTATAATTTTTGAAATTAGATACAATCTTTGCATTAGATATCTATACATGTAAAAATCATTGAAACGTACCTAAACTGCTTAGAAAATCCATAGCTTTGATTTTTATAAAAAACTGCAATTAATTATGTAAATTTATTTCAGATTTCAGTTACAAAATCATGTTTAATTATAATTTAAAAAGATTGGATTCCACTTTCAAGACACCAAGATCAACAAGGTACAATAGACAAAGAAGACGACGCAGGGATTCGGCTGATTCTGATTCCAGCATTGAATATGAGATAGAGAAATAATGAGAGAGAGAAATAATTATGAAGTGAGTATATAGTATGTACATTAAAATCAAATCTACAAGGCAACCAGCGATGAATTTTGAAAGTGAAGGATCTCCTGTATTAGTCGTATGAAATCTAATGTGAGAGTCAATGTCTCAGCATATATTTGATATTATGGTGTGTACATTGGATTGAAGTTATAAAACTAATTATATGCGCATAAAGTTAAAAAATCACTTAGAAACAGATTACAATGTTACTGTTTACTTATCTGCCTCGGTTGGACAGTCCGCATCGAACCCCGTTGATGAACAACCCGAACATAGCTTGAGCGTGGAAATTTACCCACAGTTTTTTATATGAAAATCAAAACTATACCAGTTAAGGTAAAAACAAATGGACATATTGTTTCAACATGTTAAAACAAATGTTCATGTAAAATTTCAGCTCACTAGCTATGATAGTTTTTAAAGAGCCAAACCAAAGTTGCGAATCACAAGTAACCGTAAGACAAGAAATGACTAAAAATGTTGTTTTCGCTCTCATTTAAAAACTAGAATAGCTAGTGAGCTGAAATTTTACATGAACATTTATTTTAACATGTTGAAACAATATATCCATTTGTTTTTACCTTAACTGATATAGTTTTAATTTTCATATAAAAAACTGTGGGTAAATTTCCACGCTCAACCTATGGGGTTCGATGCGAACTGTCCAACCGAGGCAGATACGTATAAAGTAACATTGTAATCTATTTCTAAATGATTTTTTAACTTTATGCGCATATAGTTAGTTAGCACATGTATTACCTGTTCCCTTATAATACTTAAGATATAATATGAAGATTAGCGTCAGTGAGTAGCATTGAAATTTACATATGTGTATATAGGGTTAGGTTATCACTCTTATCACATTGAAAATCTTACTTTAACTATTGATTGACTGTGAATATAGATAACTGAAGTAGTTTTTTTATTGATCGTTACCTTTTTGCAAGTTTCATGGCTATAAAATTTTATAATATATTTAAAACTAGCACTTGCTTGCCTTAAACATAATTTAAGATTGTGATCCAAATAATATTTTATGTCAATAATTTGATGTGTTTTCTTAGAGAGTAGCTAACATACTTGATGAAGTGTAACTAAATAGGACCAATGCATAAGAAACATCATGTTCTGCCGAAGGCTCTGAACTTGCATCATCCACATCTTCAGTAAATGAAATTCAGATATTGTTAATCGATGAGGAAGAAGAAGCAGACGCAAGTTCAAATATATTACCTGATGCTGCTATTTCAGTAATTACAAGATATAATTATACTGTAATACGTAGAATTTGCAGTATGCATGCATGAATAATTATTATTCAGTTTTCTTAAAAATTGTCTCTTTGCTTACTTATGTGTTCTTTACTAAGACCTTTGGATTTAGCTAACCATTTGAAAGGTTGGCCAGCTAAACTTGTTTCCTTAAAAAATGTGACTTTTTTCATTTTTAGGTTTGGTAGCGCATTAAAAATTACTATTGTTTTTAGGATAGACGGAGATATTTTGAGCAACTCGTCGACGAGTACGATGATGATTTTGCAAGTGATGATGATTTTATCGGCTATCAAGATTTTGTTGAAGATGCGGCGATGAATGGTGAAAATTTATTACAAGAAATGTTAATGAATGACGACGACGACGTAGGAGATGTAATTAACGCGCGCGTCAATGTAATTACAGCCGAAATTATATTAGCAGTCTTGAAGTTTTCGTTAGTTTATAACCTGCCACAATCGGCCATAGCCGATTTATTCAAAATGATAAACCTGTTTTTTCAACATCAGTTTTACCTCAATCGCGTTACAAAATTGATAAGATATTTGGTTTTCAAAGTAATATTAGTTATTATGCAAACTGCCCCAGCTGTAAAAATTACGTTTCACAATTTGATCGTGAACAGGATTACAACGCACATTATGATCATTGTGATACAGTCTTTTGTTTGAAAGACCCTACTTACACAGATTTTTTTCTATAATTAATCCGGAACTTGAAATAGCTCATTATTCAGAGTAAAATTGGTATGAATCAGTAGTTGCAGCACAAGCGGGTAATCAAGATGAAACAATTAATGAATTTTACACTGGATTGTTAAACAGAGGTTTGAGAAATTCTCTTCCAGATGGCAAAAAAGATAATTTTGTCACTGCAACATTTAACAGCAACGGTTCGCCAGTATTTGAAAGTTCTACTTTTTCTATTTGGCCTATTAAAATTATAATTAACGAGTTACCTTTTAAAGTTAGAACATCAAAGTCAATTGTATGCAATTTATGGTACGGGAAAAATAAACCGGACATGAATGTTTTTTTTTAAACCGTTTGTCAGCCGAATGAATATGTTATCTAATAAGGGAATAGCTTGTAATGTAAGAAATACATCTCGCAAAATTTATGTATATACTGTATGTTCTTGTGATGATTCAGTAGCACGCGCTCCAATGCAGGGACTTACACAATTTAATGGTTATTTCGGATGTAACTGGTGTCTACACCCGGGGTATTACATTGCAATTGGTAAAGGCGGTAGTGTAAAGTACATTTTATTGGACGACGAAGTAAATGATAGAAATGAAGCGGACACTTTGAGACATATGAGAGAATCTGTTGCCTCTGGAAAATCTGTATTCGGTGTTATGAGGGAATCAGTTTTAACTCGTTTAAATCACTTCAATATTATCGTGGGATTCGTTCCAGATCCAATGCATTTAATTGATTTAGGTATTGCTAAACAATTCATGAAATATTGTTTTGATACCAAGAATACAGCTTATTCATTAACTAATGCAGAAATTGATATGATTGATACTGTTTTAAAAGACCTTAGCGTCCCTAGCAAGATTGCTCGACACTCTCGCTCGATACGCGACAGAAAATATTGGAAAGCAAAAGAATTGCAAAATTAGGTTTTATATTATAGTACTGTTGTTCTTTCGACAATTCCAAGAATGAGATGTTACGTTGAACATTGGTCATATTTAGTTAAAGCTTATTACATTCTTTTGCAAACTAACATTAGCATAGAACAGATACACGAAACCCATCGTTTAATAAACAGATTTGTAGCACTAACAGAATTTTATTACTCTAGAAGTTCGATGACCTTCAACATTCATCAACTGTTACATTTAACGCAGAGTGTTATCAATTGGGGTCCTTTGTTTTTTCACTCTGGATACGGATTTGAAAATGGTAATGGTCAAATTGTTAAACAGGTACAATCTGCTAACGGTGTTATACACCAAATTGATAGAATTATTGGGTTGAAAAGAAGTGATTTGATTTTAGAACAGTTTATGAGACTAAATAATCCCGATTCAGTGATACTTGACTTTGTTGCATTTTTAGAAAAAAGAGAGTGCAAAAAAACTTTGAAAACTGATATTGGCAGGTATTTTGGGAAAGCTTCTCTTCCGACGTCCCTGTGGGTAAGAGAACTTAATCTCTCTGATTCAGCTGTACGTTACAAAAAATTATTAAGATCTGAATGTTCATATTTATCTTGTAATACAATAAGACTAAGGTCAAATAATTCTTTTGCAATGACAATCGATAATAATTTTATACAAATTAATTCTTTCATTGTTGATACATTAAACGGGCGAGAATATACTGTATGCAAGAGCGTGAATGTATCAAATATTTTTGATAATAATGAAATTTTGCACGATTTCCAGATTAAACGAATATTAAATATTAGTGTTGACTTAATAGCTATTAATTCAAGCAACATACATAGAATATGTGTTTATATGGTTTGCGACAACGAATCTTTTTTGTGCGCAGTCCCAAACATGCACTCGTATTAATTATTTATAAGTTATTATTAATTTATTTATAATATAAATGATTTAGTCATGAGAGTTTAAATTTTAATATAATGTTTTTATTTTTATAATGTAATCAATGTAATAGTATTTCTCCCAGAACTATATAATTGTTAATACAACGTTTTTATGATGTGATGAACATAATAATAATTCTTCTTGAAATAAAAGAAAATAATTTTTAACATTCAAATATTCTTATTATCATAATTATGTCAGTATAATGACGTTAATTTCAACCTAAATGACGTCATTAATGGAATACACGAAACAACAAACTTAAGACGAAGGCTTTATTGCAATTTACGTTGCAAATGCTTTGCTAGAAATAACGTCATTTATTGAATAGGAACATCTTACTGAAAATTTTAAAAATAGCGTCATTTCGATGCACCAAACATACCGAAAATTTAAAAAATGACCTCATTTTGATGCCCCAAACCTACTGAAAATTTAAAAAATGACGTCATTTCATAACGTTATTTAATGACATCACTGTATAACGTTATTATTTTCGACAGGGATGTTTAGTCATACAGGGTATACAGGGTGAGAGACACAAAATTTGAATCCTATCTTTGAAACTAAACGGTTTCATAAGCTGCAAAAAGAACCTATCCGAGGTGATCAAAAGATCGATATTTCCCCAAAATTTTAACTTAAATAAAGCCTTTTTACTCCCGTAATCGTACAACATAGTTTTCGATTTTTAGCTCGAAAAAAAGTCGTTAAAATAGTTTAAAATTTATACAGCAAATCAAGATTATCGTATTCTATTATCATAATTTTTTTCAAAACTATGAAATAGCCGAAATTTTATTTTTGTAAAATCCGCTATATATATGTGTGTGCGTCCTACGGCGCCCGAGACGGACACAAGTGCTAAAATATCATCCGAGTCTGGAAAAATACATTCGTCCCTTGTTGTGTACCGTGGTTTTTATAAAAAGTGTGTAAGAAAGACTATTTTTGTCGCCTATGAAATAGATCGAGAATAGAATTTTTTGAGTCGTCCACTACAGTGTGTATATATATAATATTTATATGGAAATTATCCAAAAATTCATAAATTTTTCAAAATTTAGAAAGTTTTTGCCAATTAAAAGTTTTAATGAGGAAATGAAGCAAAAAATATAAACAGGAGCGAAAATCCTCCTTTTTTTTTAATTTTCTTAAGTGGAGCGAAAATGGTCATTTTCGCACCTAGGGGCGACCATTTTCGCTCTACTTGTTTTCTTACGCTTGGAAAACTCTATTTTCGGTCCTCTTTATAGGCGTCGAAAATGGTTTTTTCATTTTTTTTTTCGCTTAAAGGAATTTTTCCTTCGTAAGCTTTGGTAGCAGGCAATTGGTAGCGCTTTATGGCTTTCCATCCAAAATTTTTTTTTAATATCTGAAGCTTATTTTCATCTTGTGTAAAATTGTACTTAACGCTTAAGTTTATGTGGCCTCTCATATTGTCTACACAAATTTCTCTTACAGATGAAATTTTTATTTTTTCCATTGAAAAAATTTCGAAAATTCGTCGAAATTAAAAATGTTATCTTGCGTGATTTCATGTAACATTAATTCACTGTTTCAACATGTTGCCTGCGAAACGCAATAGTCGTCGTGGCAAATAAAATGGAATATGTGAGTCTTAGTGGTAAAATGTGAAACGTGTTCGTCTTCGTGAAAAAAACGTGAAATGTATTAGTCTTCGTGGCAAAAGCGTGAAATATCATAGTTTTCGTGGCAAAAAGATGAAGTAAGCTATTCTTCGCGGCAACTGTTGAAATGTGAAGTTTTTCGTGGCAAGATTTGAAATGTAGAGCTCTTCGTCGGGTGAAAATAAAATCTCATACTATTCGTAGGAGGCGACGATATATAACCTGGAAGACAGTCTCAACCCCGTGAAACGCAGAGAGCTTTCATAGAAACCAAAAGAAAATTTGAATAAAATCAAGATAACAGTAAGCAGCAAAATAAACATTCTCATCTTGGTAAAAATTTGACTCCGACATAATTTATATTAAAATTATTTAGTTAGAGACGCATTTTCGCATGGTTTATTTCATGATTAATAAAAACATCAGTGACCTTCACAAAGCTAATCGGGAGAAATGGACACCGGATTTTGATTTCACAAAATGATAAACTCAATTTAGATAGATACACCCTGACGTGATAGAGACATATGGACCCTGGATTTGGATTCAGCGACCCAAAAACATATACATGCATTTTTTCAGATGTTTTTACGATTTTTTATGAATTTGACCTCTAAATGACCTTGACCCTGACGTGATGGATACAAATGGATAAGGACCCCGGATTCGGATTCAGCGACCCAAAAAACATATAGATATACCCACGGAGTCTATTAAAACAATTTTTTTCAAGCAAGGTAGCAGAAAATGTACATTTTTATACAAATTTCTCATTTTGAGGGTGAATTTCGAGGGTATATATGGGGTGCTGGAAACGCGACTAATTTTCCCTTAATCTACTATTCTTAAGCTTTCCAATTCTTTTTTTTTATCGGTTTCCTAAGAGGTGCTACTTAATTTTTTCCATGCGTAAGTCGAAATAAAACATAGTGTGGCGGATGGGGGAGAGCTCGCTGGGGTATATACCTAGGAGGGTAGAGCAGAAATAAAATATGCTCTATGGGCCAAATCAGGCCGCCGCATTTGCCGTGTGGTGCGACTCGTATGCTGCCAAAAAGAGATCCTGGGTGGAGAGGCAATCTGAGGTTGCGAACCAAAGTGACCTAAACCATCTTTGGCTCCCGCTGACGGCAAGACGGGGGACCAGTCGCATAGCCAGTTCCGGTCAATCGGCTAAGGCGAGTGCGTGATATTGCTTAATGTCTGCTAGAAAATCTCCAGAGAGCCAAACACTTTGTTTGGGTGGGAGGTTCGAGAGAGTGGAAGTGGGCTAGAGCAGTATCGCGTGCTATACCCTGGTATGCTGTTCCCATTCTGGCACCACTTACAGTCATGTGTTGGGGCCATGTCAGCTGCCTCCATAGACGGGGCGATCGAAGGTGGTCAGACACATACCGGGGTGAAGGCTATTATCGAGCATGGATAATTTAACCGAGCATGAAGAGAAAGCAAAAAAAAGAAGCTCTTGAGATCTGGAATACAATCCGGGATGCTGAGCGAGAACGAGAAAGCATATGGGACAAGATCCGAGACAGGCTGGACTCGATGAATAATGTTGTGTCAAACTCATCCAACATTCATAAGCCTGTTAAAAGCGATCTATCAGTGATTATGATTCAGGTTAAGTGGCTTTAAAAAGGACAAGTGGCGCTGGAAAAGAGCAAGGAGAGCCTTGGATTGGCCTTGGAAGGACATGCAGCAAAAAGTTGCACAAATGAGTTGAGTTGCATTCTCTGCCAGGAAAAGAATGCAGAATCAAAGAGTGACCATGCAGATGGTAGCTATACATGCCCAATCTACCGAGCCACATTAGAAGAACTCAAGGAACAACGAAAATGCAGTTAAATCTAAACCACTGTGAGACAGCCCAGGACCTACTTAACCAGTATGTCCGCGAAAAAGATGTAGACGTAGCTATTGTATGCGAACAATATAAGGATCTAGACGAACCATTGTAGAAAATGGACACTACGGGTAGAGCAGCGATGTTGGCATGTGGAAACGTTGCTTTCCGTGAAAAAATGAAGACCCGTAAGGAAGAATTTATACGGGCTGAGGTAGCAGGTGCTACTGTTTACAGCTGCTACGCTTTACCTAACGTTCAAATCAAGCAGTTCGAACAACTGCTAGATCAGCTCATACAAGACGCAGTAGGGAGGAAACCGGTACTACTTGCAGGCGATTTCAATGCGTGGGCTGTGGCGTGGGGCAGCATAGGGACTAACCACAAAGGTCGAGTACTCTTGGAAGCATTCGCTCTCCTGGATGTGGTCCTAGTTAACGAAGGATGCACCTACACATTTAAAAAAGGAGACGCAGGGTCTATTGTTGACCTGACGTTTCTTAACAGCAGCCTTATTGGCTCAGTTGATTCTATTTACTATTTACTATTTACTATTTATTCACCAGAAAATTTTTACATAGCATGTGAATCATGCCTGAAAATCCTGCAGAGGTAAACAAAGTTACCAAGAAATGCTTGAAAAAAAAATTCAAGGGTAGGAAAATCTTCGTCAAAATGCCTAGTTTCCGAATCCGTTTCCCCCGAAACCCGCGGACGTCTATATTTTTTGTCCCACCTCAAAACCTGACCTCATTTTTAGAATGTCCTTTTTCGATTTTATCGATAATAAGTTAGATCGTTGTGTTTTACATTTTTAACCATAATACACGAGATATGGGCACAGTATTTACTAGAGTACACTTATATACTATATATAACAAAAATATGTATGTATGTATATATAGGTCGTTCATGGTCAAATCAAAGATCAAAAATTTGTTGCTTCTTCAACCTACGGTAAATATGTTCCAGAAACAGTTTCCAGTGCACCTGAATTTTTTCAGATTTTTAAATTACTTTTTACGAAAATGGTAAGGAGCCAAAGATGTCAATTTTGGCAATAATTTGGTTTTCAGCACTAATTAATTAATTCGTAGCTCTTCAGGGAAGCATTTTTCACTATAAACATAAATATACTTTTTTTTGTAAAATTTTCTGAATTTTTTAATAAAAGTACCCTTAAAGCTATATATATGTGTGTCTGTCTGTCTGTGTGTGTGTGTGTGTTTGAGGCTACCTTATTTTCATTTTAAACCTTAAAATATGAAAACCTAAATGTTTGATCCGGACTCCGACAACCTCAATACAGTACCCGGATAGTTTTAGTTAAAAATGCATCCCTTATGAGCTACAAATCATTGAAAATAGGTAAAAAAATGCGAAAATTGCTTGAAACCTAAACTTTAACCAGCCAGAACCCGAAGCCGAATGAAGGACATTTCAAAATTGTACAAGTATAACATCCATATAATAAAATAAAGTTTTAAATTTTAACTACAATCATTAACGAAAATAATATGGTACATGATGTTCTGTAGGCAACAGTAATCTATATTGTATCTTTTGAATTCTTAGGATCTATTTTTTATCTACCTTCTGGTCAACTTTCGGATTCATCTTCTGATTCATCTTCTGATTCATATCTTAATTCATCTTCTGATTCATGAGAATCAGAATCCGTATTTTGAGTATGTGATGGTATAATAATTAAATTTTCCATATCTTCAGATAAGCATTTGTGTTTTTTATGACATGTTGGCCTTGACAACGTTATAAAAGGATCTGAATTAATGAGTAACCTTTTGAACATGTCTGTGTTTGTATTTACCCTAATGCAAAAGAAACAATAAAAATTTACTTTAATACTTGTCTAAAAAAGCTGTAGAATACTTAAAATTATATATGATTTGAATTATATACCGAGAAATTTTCCTTGAAAATCTATCTCTGAAGCGTTTTACAAGTTTGTGGTTGCTTTCTTGTGCCTCCTCTGACATCATTCCAATTGGTAACGCAAAGTTGTCAATAATCGCATGTCCGTGAATCAAAATAACATGCATCGAAGGTGTCATATTATACCAGTTGTATTTATTTATATACAACTTTGCTGTTTGAAAACAATATTCTTTGAAGGCAGCTGTATTAATTCTATTACTACTTGATATAGTGCCCAAAATGGTTTGAAACTTTTACAATAAGACGATGTCAAATTCTAAAAGAGTTTTAATATATTTTAGTGCTATCAACATACAATTTCTTAACGTTTTTGGTAAACATAATATATTTTATTTATATTTTAATTGTTAAATTAAAATGCTTCATTATAATCAGTGTCTTACTCTCAAAAATAAATGATAATCATTCCATTTGTTACAAGATTGGTCGTTGTAACTATCTAATTCTCGCTCACAAATTGGTTGTTTATTTTCCCGCGCGATCTTTACGTATGGATAAATTGTTAACTTCGAAAAATAAAAATTAAGAACATATTACAAAAGTGACTTAAGCACGTTTGAAGTCACAATTAATTTGTTAACAAACGATGCACTGGCTCAAAATGATTTTGAATGCGTTTATGTTTAAACTTCCGTAGTAACATTAGTAATATTGTTTACTAACTACTTACCAGTTACATTTGAAACAATATCAGGGTTATTAAAAAATGTTCTAGCTGTGTTTCCGTCATTTGTATTTCCAAAGTTTTGAGTAGGAGCATCAACCAATATACCTAACTGACTTAATAGTTCATCTTGTATTATTTTTTTCCTTTTATTGATAGTACCCTGTTCTACTTTTGGAACCTACGATAAGAAAAAAAAGGTAAAATGACATATATTAATCGATTTACATAGAACTAGTAATATTGTTCGTGTTTATAAAAGTGCGAGATTTACTACTAAATTATAATGTCAGAAAGCTAAAAATTTATAAATTTCATGAATTTCCAAGCTTAGAATCATTAACGCTATAAATTACTATCATACAAGAAAAAACTAAGGTGTCATTTAATGAAATCTGTTTTTAAATTATTTGATTTTGCAACTATTACATTGACTCTTTTAGTTACTGTTTCTATCTTGACAGATTATTCATCTTAATATTTACTCAAAATTAATGTTTGGATTATAGAGCTACCAAATAATCACATTCATGTACTTACACGCCACTTTTTAATGTCTAAGCGGTATGATATATGCAGTACCAATTCCATAAATCGGATTCGAGCATGTAACACAGAAAATCCGTAGTTTAATGCGTTATCATTAATTTTTCTTTGTACTACATTTTCGAAACTATTCAGTTCTGATATAGTAGCACTACAGACAAAACATCTTTGACTTGACGATCTATTCAGTGCATTGAAAATCTAAAATTATTTTATATTTTTATATAGATATTTAAATTATTTTAGATAAAATATATTTAGATGAAAATGAAGTAGATTTTGTAAAGTTTACAACCCAACATGTTTAAACTAATTGGGTAGAATAACGTGGATTATCTACCTATCCATGCTGGTAAATATTGATTCTACTTTAATTTAACGTGGATATCTGCATAGGTTATTCACTTAAATTTTCAAATAATATTAAAGCGGGGTTGATAATAAAAAACAAGGAGCTTTTAAGGTACAAAATAGTTCATATTGATTTTACCATCTAAATGGTACTGTGCAAATTCAACGACGAATCAATTGTCTCACCAAGTTATAGACTTGTTATAATTAAATATTCTCAGAAATTAATGCAAAGAATTCATGTAGATTAATTTAGTCAGATAATTCATGCAAATATTCACGTTGAATCAATGTGAATGAACATGGATATCTATGTGGATAATCGACTCGTTATTTTCGTCATAAAAATAGCGTATGACGAAATGTTTGCTTAATCAATTTACCCTAACGATTGTCCTAAGTAATTAAGAAAATTATTTGCCATGTACACACCTTGCCATCTATCATCGTAAGCTTTAAATCGTCGGATATTGAGCATCCTGTCTAAAGACCACGTTGCCAAGTGAGGCCTCCAGTAAATAAAGCTGTATCACGGTGAAAATATATAAAATATTTAAGATAAATTCAAAAGATAACTGACAAAAAATTACTAAATTACATGTAGTTTAAGAGTATCCAATTTTTTAGTTTTTTATTTTGTCAATTATTTACAATATTAACAGTTTTTAGTTCATTCGGGAGATCATTGAATACAGATATAGCCTTAAGATAGCTCATTTTGTTGCTAACCCTTTTATTAAATTTGGGTATAGGTAAGTTCTTATTTCTAGTAATACTACTAGAGTTAATATATTTAGTTCTAAGATCACAGTAGTGTAGTTGTAGCGATTCATATGCGAATAATTTAGCTATATTCATAGGATTTTTTTGAACAAACTTATTTTTATATACAATCTTCAATCTCCTAAACTGCAAATTTTGAAGTAGGTAACTAGTAGACTTATATGCACCTCCCCAAGCAATAATTCCATAAGAGAATATGCTATGAAAAAAGGCATAATATATCAACATCAATGTTTCTGTTGACATGTACTGGGAGATCTTGTAGAAGATGTAAATTAGGTACTTGGTTTTATTGATGATATTATGTATGTGTTTATCCTATTATAGGTTATAATCGAAAATAATCCCTAGGTATTTGCAGCTCTCGACTCTACTTAGTTTTTTATCTCTTATTTTGACACAAGACTGTATAGGCACGCTATCACAGTAATTTCCAAAAGTCATATAGACAGTCTTATCAACATTCAGGGATAATCTATTACTCGCTAACCAAGCATCTACTTTTAGTAGATAACTGTTCATATTATCCTGGGCATCTTTCCATGAAGACCCAGAGGATACTATGACAGTATCATCAGCATACGATGAAATGGCTTTGGAAGGGATTACTTTTAAAAGGTCATTTATGTATATCAGGAATAGGAAAGGACCAAGGATAGTACCTTGGGGAACCCCAATTGTTATTTGCTTGCTAGTACTATCTTCATTACCTACTCTAACTTTTTGCAGTCTATCATTGAGGTAACTTCGCAGCAAATCAAGTGACTGACCTCTAACTCCACCGTGGTAAAGTTTCTCAATTAAAAGATCATGATCAACAGTATCAAAAGCTTTAGCAAGATTCAAGAAGGTAACAATGGTAGGAGTACTAGCATCGAGATTATTATAGAGAATATTCACCAAATAATTTAGGGCATTTTTAGTACCAGTATTCTTCCTAAAGCCAAACTGCTGATCAGATATCAAAGTTGGAGATTAAAGATATAGGCCTGTAGTTACATATATTATGCCTTTCTCCTGACTTATGTACAGGAATTATCTCCGCGTTTTTCAATGCGTTTGGCCAGATGGCTTTCTCAATACATAAATTAAAAATAAAAACTAACGGTTTAACAATAAAATTACTCAAAACCTTCAGAGTTTTGGTGTTAATCTTATCGACTCCACCATTTTTAAATTTCATATTATTTATGATATTCAAAACTTCAACAGAATTCGTTGGAATTAAGAAAATGGAATTACTGTTCATGTCGGGCATTTTTCTCGCATTATTAGTAGATTTGTCAAACTTGGCACTCAACCTATGACCAATTTCACAGAAAAAATTATTCATACAGTCAGCTATTTCAGCCTTATTAAAAATCTTACTATCATCTATTTTAATATAACTTATACTATCATTAACTTTACTATTTTTCCCTATTTTGTTGTTAATAATACTCCATAATTTTTTTTGAGTTATTTACATTACTTTCGATTAGGTTCTTTTCATGCTTCATTTTAGCATCTTTTATTACCCTATTCAGAACTTTGGTATAAGTGAGATACTCAAGCTTGAGCTGTTTGTTATTAATGTCTTTACGCCATATGTTATACAGTAATTCTTTAATGGCACATGATTGCATAATAGCATTAGTTATCCAGGTCTTTCCGGGCTTATGATTCACATTTCTTTTTATAATTGTAGCATGTTCAATACAGAATTTGATATCATTTATCAGTTTATCAGATGCTTTATTAGGATCGTGGATTGACATAATTATATTCCAATTTATAGTCTTAGCAACATTAGTTAATTTCTTATAATCAATAAATTTGATGGGCTCAAAATTTATAGTTTTCATTTTTTCGAGAGTAATAAATATTGGATAGTGATCAGTTAGAGAGTGTTTAAGTTTGAACGTAGCAGTTTTTAGATTATCAGTTTTTATGAAAATGTTGTCAATGCATGATCCTTTGCTACTTCCAATCGATGGCCTGGTAATACCCAAAAAGCCTGGTATGTATCCTTTGTCCAGGAAGTTACAGAGAAACTCCTGACTATCCTTTTCTGTATCAAGTAAATTGATATTAAAATCCCCCACTAGTAGATGATTTTTAACATTTCTTTTTTTGTTTAAGAAATTATTAAGAGCTAAGATAAATTCACTCTTAGGAATTCCATGAGATCTATAAATAGAGGATATATCAATTCCTTTATTATTACTTAACCTAATATGAACGTTGATCAACTTTGCCCTACCACACTCAATAATTTTGGTCTCATGGACAATATTGCTATCAACAAAGACTATAACTCCATCATTTTGATTAAGATGGCTATCATTGTAGTAACTTTTGTATCCATCTAACTCAAACATCTTGTAATTAATTTGAACAAAAGTTTCTGTACATATTAAAATCGATGGTTTAATAGTTAAGCTATTAAATACAATTTTCAGTTTATCAAAGTTAGCTAACATGCTACGAATATTTACATGCATTATGAAATCTAATTTGTTGTTCAGCGCTTTGTTAAGACTAGATGTCGTTTCGAAAACTCTTTCCATGATAATAGAATCGTTGTTTATTTTATCCAAAATTTCAAAATCCATAATTCAATTAATTTAAATTTGCGACCAGTTACTGGGGAGAGATAAAACTTTACCTAGTCTTAACAGATTTTGCAGTCGTTTTAGTCTTGGATGAATTTTGTTGGTTACGAGTCGGTAGTTGATTCCTAGATTTTTGTAGATTTTGTTCAGCATGTTGATGTTGATTCCTTATAGGCTGTTTGTCAGTAACTCGTTGAATGCGTAGGTTTACTTCAGTGGATTGATCATGGTCACTGTGTAGATCACTTGCGTTCGAGATAGATATTATCAAGTTGATTATTTATCTCCATATGATAATTTATCGGTATTGGTTTAACCGTCGGTAACTTAGGTTGCACCGGATAATCAGTTGTCTCAATGTATTTCTTAATTTTGTTTTTTAATATAATACACATATTATAATCCGTTGCATCATGATTGGTATTGTAATTGGTTTCAAACTTGGAGTTGCTGAAACTACAATTAGGACAGGCAAGCGTGGTACTGGTGCAGCTAATTGTTTTATGCTTCTGTGAACATCTGAGACAAGTAGATTGATTAGTACATTTAACAGTACTATGTCTAAATCTCCCACATTTCAGATATGGCTTGATGTTTATTAGGTCGAATACTCTGCAAGATTGCCACCCGACAAAGATTTTGTTTTTACTTTCTCTGATATATTTGTATACTTCAGAGGTAACTTCAGCTAGTACACTAGTGAGGTTAGTTTTGCTATTCGTATACATGTGTAAAACATTTACTTTAGAGTCAAAATCAGGAAAGTTTCTGATATTGATGTCTTCTTCAATGCTCTTGATGTGCAGATTTGAACAGTTTTCGATTCCAACAATTTTGATCTTTAGGTTGTTTAATTGTTCAAGTTTTATTTCACATAAGTCACTTAATTTGGTTTTCAGCAGTTTTTCAGTCTTGTTTACACTTTCAACATTGATACACTTCACCATTATCTCGTTACGTTTTTTTAGACAGTAGACATCATTCGTTTGAATGCTTTTTTCTTTGATTAAACACTTGGTAATGCACTCTTTGATTTCCATTTTTGTACAATCACTGTTAGGTTTAATGATAATTTTAGGGATGCGTTTAGGTTGCGGCTTGGTGCTACTTGCAATCTCAGCATAGGTTTTAAAGTTAGTTTGTCGATTTGACTGTTTAAAAATATCCTGGTTTAGAGAATCTCGCAACATATCATTCTTTTCTTCAAATTCGCTGTTCAGTTGCCTTAAAAGCTCATTTTCTTTATTAAGATGTTCACATTCGCCTTCAAAATCTCTAATTGAAGCATTTAGTTCATGAGACTTATTTGATAGTTCAGCTAGTATATCCCTTTTTATTTCTTCAGATTGTTTCAGTTTAATGGTAGCAATAAAAAATCTGGCCGAATTGCTTAGTAGACTTTCATCAACTTTTGAGGTTAACTTGGGATGATCTTGACAAATCACCAATCTATCACTTATAAATACCAAGTTTTTTTGTCGAGCACTCTGGTGGAAAGCACCGTCACAAACTATACAGATCACCGTGGTAGCTTCACAATTACTGTGGCACTTCAAAAAACTTTTCGTGCCTTTGTCAGGAGGTCCTTTCCCTCCCGCCATGTTTATACGATATTATACTCTAAGAAAAATAAATACTTAGTGAAAATATCAAATCAATTTGATAATTATAGTTATAAACGATTATTATTAAAAATACAGTTACAAACATTATCATCATGTTTTTTTTTGTTATTATAATTATCAAGTTGATATATGTATATATGTATGTATGTATATGTATAAAAATATATATAAATATGTATATATATATGGGTGCATAGACACACGTGTGTGTGTGTGTATGCATTTATTTATTTATTACACATGCACATCTTTACACCCTTACGTTGTATAAATAAATATACATATATGACTTTAAGGGTACTTTTATTGAAAAATTCGGAAAATTTTACAAAAAAAGTATATTTATGTTTATAGTGAAAAATGCTTCCCTGAAGAGCTAGGAATTAATTAATTAGTGCTGAAAACCCAATTATTGCCAAAATTGACATCTTTCGCTCCCTACCATTTTGGTAAAAAGTAATTTAAAAATCTGAAAAAATTCAGGTACACTGGAAACTGTTTCTGGAACATATTTACTGTAGGTTGAAGAAGCAACAAATTTTTTATCTTTGATTTGACCATGAACAACCTATATATACATACATATATATTTTTGTTATATATAGTATATAAGTGCACGCTAGTAAATACTGTGCCCATATCTCATGTATTATGGTTAAAAATGTAAAATACAACGATCTAACTTATTATCGGTAAAATCGAAAAAGGACATTCTAAAAATGAGGTTTTGAGGTGGGACAAAAATATAGACGTCTGCGGGTTTCGGGGGAAACGGATTCGGAAACTAGGTATTCTGACGAAGATTTTCCTACCCTTGAATTTTTTTTCAAGCATTTCTTCGAGTGAAGACAGCCCGTGATCACTTTTTTGATTTTCTGGCCCACTGTGCGGCGCCTGCTACCGCTGTTGCTGCTGCTGCTGCTGGTACGGCTAGTCAAACCGTCATTAGTGTTATTTCTACGACGTATAAGTCGTACCCCTGAGCCGCCGCCGCCACCACCATCACTACTGTGACTGCTCACCGAAGCAGTGACGCACTCGGAGTTCGCGCCTTTAATAAAAATGACCAAAATTTATTTAACTTATAAAAAATGCAATCAAACTAAAAAAAATCGATTAGACTGAAATAACAAAGGGACAAAATATTACTACAATTAGAAGGCAAACTAAAATAAAAACTCTAAATATTTAATTAGAAAATGCAAAAGCTATATTTGTACGTCGTCGGGAACAGCCTCCCTTCGTACAAACTCTACCGTGTTTGTACCTGCACAAATTTAACTAACTCTCTCTCAGGTCTTTTAATGACCCCATTGACCGTTTGCCGGACCGTCACCACCGAAAAAATACTCTAAAAATTATTCCGCTTTTTCATATCAACCTATCTTCAATCAATTCTATCTTCCATTTTCATTGGGACCTCCGCTTAGCGCTATTTATTTCACAATTTCCTTCTCAAGATTGCATAATTTTTCCTTCTCGCAAACGAATACATCAGTCACTCCTTCACTCCCCCCATATGCCAAACAATTAATGAACGTGAAGAAACTATCAACCTCTGTGCAACCTTCTTTTTAAAAAACGTGCGCCTCTTAAGATTTTGCGTAACTAAAACCATTGTTTAAATTATTGTAGGCTTACTGTGCATTAAAAAATATATATTTAATAAATCCGGTTGCCCAGCGCCTCTAAAGCCTACTGTGCAACTTGTTTACTGAAGGAACTTACTTTTCATATAATATAATTTACGATAAAAAATAATAACCATTCGTGGAATAAACTCGTTCAAATTTCTGCCTCAATAGCACAGTGATCGATCATTTCCCCGTTCACATTTACTTGAACTATGACTAGCACTGAGAATTCTTATCAGCCTTTGACCTCGTAGGTTACAATATTCGCAAGGATATGTTTCTGTGCCTGTTTATAGACATATTGAGCAAGTTTTTCTAAACCCGGCATTTCCACATTTTTCCGTGCTTCCGCGACAATATAATCAAAAAATTTATAAGCCATTGTACTAGGTAATTTCTTAATCAAGCAATCTACGAGTTCAGGGCTGTCCAAGTATCCCCTGCCATTCTTTTGCGATTTTATCGCCAAAACTGAATCTCTTAATTTAATCGAAAATTCTATCAATCCTATCTTTCTCTTTTCTACACTCGGTAATAACCTAATATCATCTAAAATCTTAGTTACAATTAGTTTAGAATTTCCAAATCGCATTTCTAAAGTGTCCATAATTTCTTTTGAACTATGATCTATCATAAATAAAGGCTTAACTGCCTGGCGAGCTTCGCCAGACAACGTATCGAATAATCTTAACACGTTTTTGCGGTCTGAATAATTTCCTAATTTAGTAGGTAATTCAAAAGACTTCATAAATCTACTCCAATCAAGTGGTTCTCCCGTACAACGCTGTAACTTTTTTACCGATGTCATTCTATTGACCAATGTTACATTGCCGCTTACAATACCTGTTTGTCAGGCTGACACAAGACCCTTCTAAATTCCTTTAACTAAACGCTCCTCTAAATTCGCACCTGATCGCTCGCAACAAGCAGAATCAGAATTTCGACTACTGCCGTATCGTTCATCGCTACTACTATTTAAATATTCGGAATCATGAAAATTTGAATTATAATTACTTGCGTATCTAACTCGAATTTGTCGATTTGATCGTTCATTTGTAGCAAAATTTGAATTTAAATCATCTGAAAGTTTACCCCGAAAATACTCATCCGAAAATCCATGACGTACTGAAAGAATTTTGTTTATTAAAACCGTTTACTCCTCTACATGTTCTTTTAAGAACGTCAACATCTTTCTCCCTACCGCTTGATGCAGTACCGCCCAAACTCTCAAAATTGTCCTCATGCGACTCAATTTCACTACTAGATTCTAACCTTTCTCTGCTTGTACTCTTTATCCTTCTGCTTGTCACTAAACGACCGCGCTTAGTCGACTTCTTCCTCCCGGTGGAGGGACGCTTCGCACGCGAACTTAAGTTTCTACGTAAACCTCCGGAGAGTGATGATGATGATGTCGGCTCCAATGTCCACGAAGAAGTCGCTGTTGGAGGCGGTGTGCTCATAAGCACTACCGCTGGATGTCGGAAAATCTTGAAGCTCGTTGAAGTAGGCGGCGGCGTGCTCGAATTTCCTTTGCGGCTGGGGAGTCGGCGTGCTCGAAAGCAACACCTAATGTTGAACCTTGGCGCTTCCTTGCACTGCTGGCTTTGCTTGGATCTGGGAAGTTGGCCTGCTCGAAAGCACCACCTGACGTCGAGTCGCTCCTCGCACTGCTGCTACCCTCTCCCTCTGCTTACCTGGCAACGGCGGCGTACTCCCAAGCACGGCCGCTACAGGTAGAGGCGCCGCTCGCTCGCACTTGGCTGTAGATGACGGCACTTCAACAACTGCCTCGGCCAACCCTGCTGATTGGCGGCTACCTCTCGCTGATCTCTTGCCCTTCGCGGTTGATCGCTTCGGAACTTCAGCAGGTAGATCAGGAGACGATTTCTTCCTGCTCTGCGAGCGCCGATCATTGGCATGCGGTAGCACTTCACCTAAATTTTCCATTATTTTTGACTTCTAAAAAACTTTACTGCACAATCACACGCAAGGCACAATACTCCGACGCGAAAATGCGGGTCGCAAAAAGTCCCGGGTTTCGGCACCAAAATGTGGCTGCTCATCGGAGCAATGACGCGCTCGGAGTTCGCACCTTTAATAAAAATGACCATAATTTATTTAACTAATAAAAAATGCAATCAAACTAAAAGAATCGATTAGACTGAAATAACAATGGGATAAGATATTATTACAATTATAAGGCGAACTACTACTGTTGCTATTACTATATATACGCCTCTCCTCCGGTAATGCTCCGTCCCCCGAAAAACTAAACAACTGAAATCTACGTTTTGTAATGCACGATGTCAACTTTTCGAACTTTTTTTTGAAATTTTAATCGGACTTACGGTAGAGCATACAGGTCTGCCAGAAAAAACGTACCGCAAACTTTGAATCGTGATTTTGAGCAAACTAATAATGCGACATCACTCAACTTTTGCACATATCAATAACATTATAATCCCTACTTATTCTCAAAATTTTAGCGCTCCAATTCAAAAAATGACGGATCTATGAAATTTCGAAAAAACGCCTAATATTTCGGTTTTTCCTAATTATCTCAGACTCTAATTATTCGATTGAGGCGTTCGACCTCTCATTTTGTAGATATTTCTATTTTCAATAAGGAACGGAAATGCAAGTGAAAAACATATACCCTTTCATCCGCTTCTCATTCTTTACATGATCGCACAATCGGTTTGCTGTAACAAATTATGTCATGTGAAAATGCTCTACAGCTTGGCCAAACAGCGCAAAGCGGAGCAGCGTGGGTCATCGTTGCATGGCATATGCTACGTACAAATGTCACCCGGATTTTAAGAAGGTGTACCATCAAGCGCGTTGGGAATGCCCGTCAAATTTTCAGACCCCGTTTTTTTTAAGACACTGCAGAGAAACACGCGATTATAAAAGCCATTCGTCGGCTAAGTTTTCCTACAGTCCCAAAATTTTCTTTACCGCGTCAAGCCGTTTGCGCTTCTTGCAATATGGATTTTCTCGACAAAGTTCTAGACAACAAAGTGTTCTCGGAGACAATTTCCGAGGAGATCAAGGCAATAGTACTCAGAATGACGAGCAAACATCGGTTGAAGCGTGCGTGGTGAATATGGAAAACACCGAGACGTCGAAAAATGTTTCAAAGTGCTATTATAATAGTGCGTTATAAGGTGATGAGCACGCAATGTTTTTGCAACAATTCGACTGCAAGCTGACAATTGACGTAAGGAGCGAAAAACGACTCAACCTCGCACGGAAATTCGATATCGCAAGTGATTCTTTTAGTGAGCCATTTGTAAAATTAGGCCTAGTGTACGAACTAATAAAAACTGTAAACACATGTGTGAAAAAAATTAACGCAGCATTAACAAGTGCAAATATAAATAGGCAAAATCGGTTTTCCTTTGCGATGGGTCGCAAAATATTGGAAGAAAACGCCGCCATCATTACCCCACCGTTGATGGAGCTATCATCAAAGGAATTCATAAGCAGCATACGAGTGGTATCGGATGGATGTGTGTCACGGGCACGTGAACTGCGCCTGACAAGACAAGATGCCATCAGGATTATGTACAATCTGTGCATGCTTACGGTGTGCTGCACACATTAGTAAGTACTTTTTTTATTACTTAAATTCAACGCACCCTCGCGCGCTCAATTTTCTAAGGTTAGAAGTTAAAATTCGTTACTGTATTCGGAGCGGATATTTGTTTCTCAATAGATCAATTTGCTTTATTAATGGCTTCAAGGCATCCGGGTATTGCTTCTAATTTTAACAAAGAAATTCAAAAAACATGTACTGTGCCAATCGCGTCAAATAGTGTCCCAATTTACGGCATTTGTATGACGCTGTTTAAATTTTTTTAAAAATAAGTGTACATTTTTAGCTTAAGTGAGAAATTCACTGGGGAATGGTTTAAGGAAGCCGCGAAGAAAAACGTGAAACATTTGGCGTGGCCTTGAAAAAACGCCCAGTTAGACGAAGATGCCGCGGATATATTTGGCTTTGACAAGCGGCTATGCAGTGTGCCATACGGGAATCTGTTTTTTTTTTTCAACTTTATTAGCCCGGAGGATATAATAGTATATTGTGTACCAAGGGCGTAAAGTGGGCCGCTTTTTTAGGCTGAGTGTGGATTGTGCAGTACGAGTCAAGGCGAGTTAGCCCGAGCCGAAGGCGAGGGCGTTTACAAGCCACAGACGAGTACTGCAAAATCCACGAGGCCAAAAAGCCCACTTAGTCCTTGGTGCACACCATATTTTATGTAATGCGCGGACGTATTTTCGCGTTTTTTCGTACGTGTTAAGAGGGACTGATGTGACTATTTTTTCACACGGCAACCGTGCTCTTGTCTTGTTCAAACATTATATAAAATAAATAAATAATGCAAATTTATCAATGTCGGAATTTGATTGTCTACTCAAGCCTCAATCAGCTTCAGCCTCGAAAAGAGGTTAGTTCGGCGCACCGCCGAGAGATGGTGCCTGGAGCGCGCTCTCGACTCGTTACGGCGGGCGGCCGGTGCGAGGCGCGAGCGCTCGATGCAGAAGCCTTTCAGCCAGCGAAGCGAGCGGACGCCAGAGAGACATTCTTACCACGCACATCATTTTCATTATTTTCGTGTGCAGCTATCCTTTTTTTTGGAATAAACCACCGCTGCAAATCAGCCAAGTGTCCAGCCTTTTTCATTAGCCCAGATTGAAACAGTTCATGGTCCTTCGAGCCGGATAGGAACCTGAAGATTCGGAGTACATCCCCAGGATATCGACTTTATTGAACGGTAAGCTGTGAGTGCATGCCTTCCGTGAGTGCATCATTCAGTGCGCGACATAAAGATTGGACTCCGGGTCTTCGAGGCCCATAGCGAAGTGCAGCCATTTGTTGGGCTTTGTGTCCGGGCTCTGGGTTCAAGGGGGGTCCACTTGCAGCTCCTTATTACGTGGTGCAGTCCGCACATGTTGACGTCTCGAAAAGTCGCCGCGTGGTCGCGAGCCGAACGGATGTTACATTCGTCGAGTGCATCGCAGACAATCGCCACGTGGCGTGTGGTCGCATGCAGAGCAACCGCCATATCCGTCAAGGACGAATCGAAACGATGCCACGTGGTCGCGAGTCAGACGTGATATTCGTCAAATACGTTGTGAAGGGCCGCCTCGTGTTCGCACGCCGAGCGAGCGACATCTTTCTCACACGCGTTCAGAGATTCGCCACGTGCTCGCGCGTTGACCAAGCGCCATGCTTTTTTGAGCTCTTCTCTCCATCTTTATCACTGGAAGGATGCCATATCTGCTCCGGTGGGTCTCTGTCTTTTCGCGAGTAGAAATGCCCTGTCGAGGCCGTGTCATGGTATGTGGCGTGGGTAACTGTAACGATCATTTTGATTTGGGCACTCTCTCTCTCTCTCTCTCTCTCTCTCGCGCGCCAGAGTCGGTCATGAAGGAGATCGAGGCGGTCATGTCAACGCGGATGTGGGTTGATACCCAAAAGGCGTGACGCAGTACATCTCAGGCGCGCCTATGCTCGCGCAGGCGACATGAGACAGGAACAAGGCGAAGTTCTAGTTCGTCCTCTCGCCACGTGGCTACCGGGGCTTGGCCACTGTGGTTCGAGATCGAGAACGCATGACCTATCAGGCTCGAGTATCACTCGCCACGCGACATATGGTTGCCACTGACGGTTTGACATATGCGGATCGATGCATATTGCGTAGCCATCTCCTCGTTGCTCGCCCTTGATCGCACTATAGATCAGGGCTCGAGAACTGATTGTGAATGATCCGGGTTCGACTGGACTCCACTCGCAATGAGTGTCGAGCTGACGTTGATTATGATTTGCAGGGACAATGGCTGAGCTACTGGCGACGCAACAAGCCCTGGTGGCTGTGATCAAGGCATTCATCAGCACGATGGCCTCCACCCCTACTGACATCTGGACGATGGGCTTGGTCCGGGTCCGAATGGAGGTGCTGCAGAACTACTGGACGGACTTCCAGACAAATCATCTTGGGTTGATCGCATTAGCAGTCCCTGACGCCGATTACGACCGAGCCCGGGTGTACGCAGACATAGAAGGAGCCTACATATCTGCACAGTCGAAACTCTACGATGTTCAGCGCCGGCTGGAGGGTCCCGTGCCGCCTGGCACCGGTCTGGATGACACAGGACGATCAGATGCGACGGGTGCAGAGGCTCACCTGAGATTCGGGCGGCTACAACAGATCAACGTTCCTCCTTTCTCAGGCCGTCGAGAAGAGTGGGAGTCATTTAGAGACATTTTCCGGGCGATAATCCACTGCGATCCGCGCCTCAGCGACGTAGCTAAATTATACTACCTTAAGACGCTCGTTCAGGGGGAAGCTAGAGCCGCTTTGGAGACCTTAAAATTGACCGATGCTAATTATTCTTCGACTTGGCGTCTCCTTCAATCCCGATATGAGCATCGGAGGCTGCTGGTGCAAGACCATCTGAATGCTTTACGAGCACTCCGCCCACTACGTGAAGAAAGCTCTGTTGGGCTCCAAGGTATGCTCGATACGCTCAGTCGTCATCGTGATCAGTTGCTGACGCTACAGCGTCCCGTCGAGTCCTGGGACGACTGGTTCATTTCGATCGCCACGTCATGAATGGACCCCGCTACTCGCCGGGATTGGGAAGATGAGCTGGAGAAGCTCAACCCCAGCCCTTTTGATGTGACGGCACCGGTGGCAGACTCCAGCCACCTCGAGGAGCCGATGGCCACTTATGCCAAGTTGTCAGAGTTCATCCAACGGAGATGCAACACGATTAGCTGCATCGAGGCCGGTGTCCCAACTCCTCAGCCACGATGATCCGCCAGTGGCCAATCAAGCAGCCGAGGTCCACGTAGCCTAGCCACTCGGGCCACGGCCAGCCAGTGCGTTCAATGCCTAGGCGATCACTACATCGGGCACTGCAATCGTTTCTTGAACATGCTCCCTGAGACGAGGAGTGACGTCGTGACCCGGGAGAGACTCTGCTTCAACTGTCTTCGGCCTGGACACGTAGCGCGGTCGTGTCTGTCCAAATCGGTCTGCCAGCACTGTCAAGCTCTTCACCACTCGCTGCTGCACAACAATCAACGAAAACGAGCCGCCACCGATGAGAACGTCGGAGTGGGGGGCCAGACTCTCGAACGCGTCTCCATGAAGGCTCAGCTCACCCTTCACCTGCCAGATCATCATGCTCCGCTCGGTTTCGAAGCGCTTTGCGTTCGGAACCTCGGCATCTCCACCCCGGCATCGCCTGTGGACGGTCAAGCTACGCTGCCCTGGCAAGGATTAAAGCTGGCTGACCCACAGTTCGGCACACCTGGGGACATTGAACTGCTCATGGGTGCCGATGTACTCCCGGATATCCTGAGAGCTGGGCTTCTCCGGCGATCTGACTTCACAGCACAGCGCACAGCGGTTGGATGGACGATCTCCGGGCGTGCCCCAATGGCCCACGCTGCCACCCAGACTTCTGCCTGTTCAGTCTTGCGAAGTGAAATCGAAACCCCATGGCATCAACAATTGATGGGCGCACTACAACGCTTTTGGGGGGTGGAAGAGATGCATCGCTCCATCCATCAATCACCAGAAGATGAAGCCTGCGAGCGCATTTTTCTCGAACATCGGCGAGAGACCGATGGTAGGTACGTCGTGAGATTGCCCGTTAAGCCAGGCGCCGTAGCACTTCTGGAGGACCGACTGGCGGGGGCCCCAATTGCTCTTCGATCTCTCCAGCGTCGCATGAGTCAGGATTCTGTGCTGGCAGCAGAGTATACCCGCTTTATGCAAGATTATTTGCGGCTTGGCCACATGAGAGCGGTCCCACCTGACATGCTGCAGTTGCCCGCTGCGACGATACACTATATCGCCCATCATCCCATCTGGCAGCGGGGGGATCTAATGCGCAAATTGAGATTGGTCTTCAACGCATCGAGAAGACCCAAAAGGAAGACTCACGAAGGTTGCAGCTTGAACGAAATCCTATTCACTGGACCGAAGCTTCAAACGTCCATATGGTGTGTACTGACACGTTGGAGATGACATCGAGTGGCCTTTTGCGCGGACATCAAAATGATGTATCGACAAATTCGAGTCGACGAGCGTGATGTCGACCTTCAGCGCATCCTCTGGAGACCCCACGAGAATGAGGAGCCTGCACATTATCAGCTGCTGACCTTGACCTACGGAGAGTCGTGGGCTCCGTACCTTTCGCTGCGCGTTCTTGAGCAGCTATGCACCGATGAAGGGGCTAATTTTCCTGACGCGGTTCAGGCCTTACTCCGAGATCGATACGTCGATGACATTCTTACTTGCGCCGACACCGTCGACGCAGCTCTCGTGATGAGGGGCCAACTCATCCAGCTGCTGAGCCTGGGAGGCTTCCCGCTGGGGAAGTGGGTCGCCAACACACCGGAAGTTATCGAAGAGCTGCCCAGTGAAGACTGCCTGCGCCCAACGTGGGTCCAACTTGTAGCCGATGGGCCGGTCACCGAATTAGGAATCGGCTGGAATCCGACCGATGACACTTTTCGACTCGCTCCTCCCCGTTTCGAGGAGCATCAACGAACTAAGCGAGAGATTCTCGCTGCGATGACTGCCATCTTCGATCCCTGTGGATGGCTCGCACCAGCTGTGCTAGTGGCCAAGCTATTGATGCAGGATTTGTAGAGAGCTCGGCTCGACTGGGACGAAAAACTGCCAGCATCGTTCGCTAGGAGATGGGTAACCATTCGGCAGGGATTTCAGGCTCTCCCTGACGTCGTCATCCCGCGTTGGATCCACACCAGCCAGAGCCAGGACACTCAGCTCCATGCGTTCTCAGTTGCGAGTCGCAGAGCCATGGCAGCAGTCGTTTACGTCAGAGTGCCGACTGGCAACGCATGAGCTGTTATCAACATTCTGGCCTCCAAAACAAAGCTGGCCCCGCTCCGAAGTCTGAAACCGACATCGACGCCAACTCCGAGGATGACTATCCCGCGCCTCGAATTGCGGGCCGCCGTGATTGCAGCAAAGCTGCTGCGAATGCTCGCCGATGAGCTGAACATCCCCTTAGAGCGCTGTCATGCGTGGAGTGACTCCCAGATCGTTTGACATGGATCCGATCGCCTGAATCCGTCGGAAACGACATCGTCGACAACTACGTCAGTCACGTGCAGGAAGTGCTGCCGACCAACGCTTGGCACTACGTGCCAACCAGCTCCAATCCAGCGGACGTGGCCAGCCGTGGGGCGGACCTGACAGAGCTGCTTCACCGTTAGGATTGGTTCGGCGAGCCCGCCTGGTTGTCAGAAGCTCCATGCTCCTGGCCTTAAGCAAACTCCGAATCGCCCCGTGATGAGTCTCCCCAACCGTCCTCTAGCGTGCTGACTTGTACCGTGCAAGGTCATGCCGCTGATCCCCTGGACCGACTCTCCAACTTAAACGTTCGCCTGAGATTCATGGTGCGACTGCGGCGATGGATCCGGCTGCGGTTTGCGCGGACACCAGCTGTGGCCGTTCAATACCCTATCAGCGCCGAGGAGTTAGACGTGGCTTTTATAGCCTGTGTCCGAGCAAGCCAGCAATGGTCCTTGCCTGATGAGCTCCATCTGCTGCGCAGAGGAATGCCCCTTCCAGCTCGAGGCCCGCTCCGAGGTCTTGATCTCTTTATCGATCCGAATGACGTCCTGAGAGTTGGAGGCCGGCTCCATCATTCCGACCTGCCATACGACGCACGACATCCGCCTCTCCTGGATGGAAGATCTCACCTGGCCAGTCTGATCATCGGTTGGGCTCATCAACATTCCCTGCACGGAGGTTTCAGATCCACCTACGTCTACGCCGTTCGCCGGGCTTGGATAGTCGGGGGGAAGCGCAGAATCCGAGCGTTCGTCAACAAGTGCATAGTTTGCGCACGAGCCCGTGCACGACCTTCGGAACAGAAGATGGCCACACTTCCCTCAGAGCGCGTCACTCCAGCTCGTGCGTTCTCCCGCGTGGGTCTCGACTATGCAGGCCCCTTCCAGGTGCTGGCCACTCGCGGCAGAGGAATTCGAACGACAAAGTCATACGTCGCGGTGTTCGTTTGTTTCATCACCAAAGCTGTGCACCTGGAGCTGGTGGAAGACATGACTACTGAAAGCCCCATGGGAGCTCTTACCAGATTCTGCGGTCGACGAGGCCGTCCTGCGGAAATCTGGAGTGACAACGCGACGTACTTCCATCGGGCAAACCTGGAACTTCGCGCCGCCTTTGCGCAAGCCAATCTAGATTGGGCGCGCGTCTCCGAGTCACTGGCTGAAGATGGCATCGCCTGGAAATTCATCCCTCCCGCCGCTCCACACTTTGGTGGTCTCTGGGAGGCGGGAGTCAAATCCTTCAAGACTCATCTCAAACGCACTGTAGGCCCCCGACACCTCACCTACGAGGAATTCACCACTCTGCTGGTCACCATTGAAGCTATCTTGAATTGCCGCCCGATGACTCCATTCACGGGCGATCCCGAGGACCTACAGGTGCTGACGCCTGGCCACTTCCGCACTTCGCAGCTGATAAATAGAAAATACGTTTTTCCACTAATGTAACATAACTAAAGTAACTAAATGAAATAACTTTTATATTTTATTTTTTATTCTTTTCTATTTTTATATAATTATAATATTAATAATATTATTAAATTAACTTTTTTCGATTAAATTTTTAAATCATACGTAGAGAAATTAAGTAAGCGCCAGAAACGTAGGTATACAAAAGATTTTAATTTATTTTATATAAACAATCGGACCTTTTCAGGGCTATCAAAAATATTTCTTACGTAGTACAAAAGAAAATTCAAAGCAAGTCATAATAGTCACACGCATCATCACTCAAAGGTGACTATAAGAGACACTCTATAAGAGACTAGTCATATAGAGTAACATCCGCATATCTCTATCAGAGAGGGAAAAATACCGCATACACCTTATAGGCCGGGAGGGGAAAAACACCATTAGACATTTCCCCTCATACGCTATAACAAACTAGCTTCCCCCTTATGCACCCAGAAGTCGAAGGGTAGGGGACCGCTCCCCTATACATCACCCTTTCGGCGCTATAACAGCCTGGACCTGGTCTCTCCATACAGCCCTTCTAACTACTGTCGTAAAATATATCGTCGGGGTATTCACCCGATCGAAATTGGTGGCGAGCCTGTGGTCTGTGGCTTGACTTGCTTGGGGTAGTGATGTTATTAACTTACTATCCATTTTTGATTTATTTTCGGGGTTTCTCTAAACAAAACTCATATGTGATCAGAATTGCGTTTGTTTGTTATTAAATCTCAATACGAGAGTTTAGAATTATCACACTTTGACGCGAGAGTTCAGACGGACAAATGTTAATTTATTGAAGATAGCGCAGAGTTTGGAGCAAAACATCTTATTTTTCAAGCGACGCTGATGGTTTTCCTGATTTTGCCGAAGATTTCCGTAATCATACCATTAAATTTATTTCCTTTTGAGTTTTTTATTAGAATAGGATAGCTAGGTTTCGAAATAAATAAAGCACTTTTACTCGAATAATTATTTACCAAATTAATGAATGTATTTATTTATGCATAAGACCTAAAAACCTGCTTAATTCTCTGTCAAAAGGTGTGCATGAATAATAATAATACTGAGGTTAATAATAAAGAGATTATAATGTAATATTGAATAAGTAGCACGTGCCACTAGTCAGCGGCACGTCTGCTCACGTCGGAGTCTTGAAGTCAAGAGAGAGAGAGAGAGAAAGAGAGAGAGAGAGAGAGAGAGAGAGAGAGAGAGAGAGAGAGAGAGAGAGAGAGAGAGAGAGAGAGTAATGTACAGTAGATCATGTTTTGACTCTATACGTGCTCTAAGTATACACGCGAGGTATACGCAGTATGCTTGCGTTCGTTTGTGCTTGTCGGGCTGCACGAAACTGTCAATAATCAGGAAATAGCGTGACCATCTAAATCGTCATTGTTCTAGATACGTAGAAGCCATTTGGGACTAAGGAATGACCTAAATATTTTTTAGAGAAACTACGCAATAAGGTTCGAGTAGTGGGGGTAAAAACCGTTAGACTTAAACAGTATAAATACCTATGGTCCCAAGGCTTCGACAGGTCAGTTAGTTATGTCAGTTCAGTTGTAATGAAACGCTGTCTATGTACAGAACTGGATCAGTATATCATACTGTATTCTAAAATATTACTCAAATACATCTTTCTATTATACATTTACCCACTGTGTATCTCATTATTTACACCAATAACGTCAACAGGTTATGGGCCCAGGGCTGCTAAGTGTAAACACGAAGTGAGTAAGAAGAAAGTGTTGTGCAAATTTAAGTGACTAAAAGTACCGTGCGGAATCAAACAAAAATGGAATCAACCAACATAAAGATTGAGAAGCTGCGTGGCAAGTATAAATGACTCCAGTGGAGATTTATAATGCGTACACTTTTGGAGGAAGACGATGACGTATTTGAAGTGTGCGAAGGCAGTCTGGTTCATCCAGGTGATGGAGAAAACGTTGCAGACAAACGAAAAAGGTTCGTAAAAGCAGATAAGATCGCAACAAAATTGATTGTCACAGCAGTAGAGAAGAAGCCGCTTGATCTACTTTTGAGTTGCACAACAGCACACGAGATGTGGATGAAACTGAACGCAGTATATGATATAAAATCAGACGAAAATATAAATATGGTCCAGAAGCAGTTCTTCGATTTCAATTCGGAAGAATCTGAAAGCCTCACAACTTATCAAAGTTAGAGCAGCTAGTAGCAAAAATGAAAGCCCTTGGTAGTGATATTGGAGAGAAAATGCTAATTACACGCATTTTAACGACATTCCCGAAGAAGTTCAACCACTTTCACAGAGCGTGGGATTCTGTCGACGATGAAAAGAAAACTTTAGACAGTTTAACTACCAGGTTGATTATGGAAGAGTCCAGATGGAAAGAAGATGACGATCATCGAGAAGCATCGGTAGCACTCATAACGAGTGGAAAAGGCAGTAACAACAAGAAGAGCCAGCAGACAAGCAGAAATGAAAATGAAAACCAAAATCAAGGTTGTTTTAACTGCGGAAGAATGGGTCATATGAAGAAAGATTGTTTTAGATGCTTTATCTGCAAGAGAAAAGGCCATAACAGCAAGAATTGTCCACAAAAGAACCAAAGAGGCAACAACAGAAGCAAGGGGCAACCAAGAAATCAAAATCAGGAAAGCAACAACGAAGGGACAACGAGCAAGATTGGTCTACTAGGAAGCAGCAGTTCAACGACGCAAGCGGAAAGAGACGACACATGACAGGACAAAGGGAATGGTTCAGCGTCTTCGAAGAATTCGACGAAACGGCAAAGATAGAGATCGGCGACAGTACATACATGGATGCGTGCGGTAAAGGTAATATTGAAATTGAGACGTTTGTAAATGGTAAATGGCTAGCAGCTACATTGCATGACATTTTGTACATTCCGAAAATGAAGAGAAATTTATTTTCTGTTAAATATGTTGCAAAGAAAGGAATAGATTTTATCATTTCAGAGAACGGAAAAGAATGCGCATTTTTACAAAATCAGAAAATAATCGCGAGAGGTATTGATGTCGGAAATTTATATAAGATAGATATGCGCGTCGTGAAACCATCAGTTTGCAATCTAGGAAGTAAAGTAGAATCGAAATCAGATACACTGCAGTTGTGTCATGAACGACTTTGTCATCAAAATATTAAACATGTGAAAGAATATTTAAAGAATTTAAATGTAAATTTTGTAAACGATGGTAGCTTTTTCTGTGAAGGGTGCATATATGGTAAGCATCATCGGTCGAGTTTTCACAACAAAGTTGAGCGTGCGACTAAACCTCGCGAAATTATCTATACAGATGTGTGTGGACCTATGGAAGTCGAGTCCTTAGGAAAGAAACTCTATTTTCTTATTTTTAAAGATGATTTTTCAAGATTTACAAAAATTTACTTCTTACGACACAAGTCAGAAGTATTTGAGAAATTAAAATCTTTTTATTTCGAAATTGAGAATCAGTTTGAATGTAAAATTAAAGAAATTCACAGCGATGGAGGTAGAGAATTTAAAAATAAAGACATAGAGGAATTTTTGAAAAGCAAAGGAATTAAGCACACTATTAACGTTCCATATACACCTGAGAAAAATGGTGTAGCAGAAAGAGAGAATAGAACGGTAGTAGAAGCGGGTCGTTCGATGCTATATTCAAAATCAAATTTACCTTGGTTTTTATGGGCTGAAGCCATGAACACTGCAACGTATGTAATTAACAAAACGGGTCCGACTAAGCAGGGAAATAAAACACCACATGAATTATGGTACGGAAAACCACCAAACGTAGAGGATTTTAAAATCTTTGGTACGGAGTGCTTTATTCATATACTGACAGCAAAGAGAAGACAATTAGATGCAAAAGCAGTAAAAGGATATGTGGTTGGCTACTTAGATGACGGTAAAGGATAATGCGTGTATGTACCGAGTGCAAGAGATGTAAAGTTAATTCGCGATGTACGATTCATGCCGGAGCAGATTACAGCCGAATATACCAATTTGCCGACAAATAGTACTAAAAGTAGAAATTAAAGAAAACTTGCATGCCCAGAGCGATGATGATACGTACGAGAGTGCAGAAAGCGATCACGAAAGTATAAAAATACCACTAGAACAGTCACAAGAAAATGTAAGACAATTGCGTGATAGAAGCACAGTCAAGAAACCCAAATTTTATGGATGTCCAGTTATGTATGTAGCGGAAAAATTACCAGTCAACTTTAATGAGGCTATGCAATCTGAAGAGAAAGACTTGTGTAAAGAAGCTATGCATGATGAAATGAATTTGCTAAAAGAAAACAAAACATTTGTACTTGTAGATAAACCAGAAAATCAAAAAGCTATCAATAGTATGTGGGTTTTTACAAAAAGATTAATGCAGACAATTCTGAGCGGTATAAAGCACGTTTTGTCGTTAAAGGATATTCACAGAAAGAAGGGATCGATTATAAAGAAACGTTTAGCCCTGTTGTAAGATTTGATACAGTTAGATTAATGCTTAGTATTGCAGCGCGGAATAACTTATATCTAGGACAGTTTGATATCAAAACTGCATTTTTGTACGGTAACTTAAAAGAAGATATTTACATGAAACAACCTGAAAGTTTTCATGATGGTACGAATCGCGTATGTAAATTGATAAAAAGTTTATATGGATTAAAACAGTTTCAAATTACTTAATGATTTGAATAGAGAGTTTAAAATCACTAGCACAAAAGATGTAAAGCATTTTCTTGGGATTGAAATTTGTAAGTTAGATAGTGGAGATATATTTATTAATCAAGGTAAATATATTAAAAGCATTTTAGAAAAGTTAAATATGAGTGAGGCAAATAGCGTTTCTACGCCTATAGAAACAAATTGGGCCGAAGCAGTCAACAATAACAGTTGTAAAGCTCCATATAGAGAAGCAGTAGGAAATT
This sequence comes from Nasonia giraulti, assembly GCA_016647725.1. NCBI lineage: Eukaryota > Metazoa > Arthropoda > Insecta > Hymenoptera > Pteromalidae > Nasonia > Nasonia giraulti. Next base: position 98,842 of record QLYP01000362.1, read on the forward strand.
TAATATTTTTACAAACCGTTACTAGACCTGATATTAGTTTTGCCGTAAACGTAGTATCAAGAAACTTAGAAAGACAAAGTGAATATCATTGGCAATTAGTAAAAATAATATGCGCTATCTCAAAGGCACTACAACTATGGGATTATTGTATTCAAGAGATGGGGATTTAGAAGCCTTTAGTGATGCAGATTATGCGGGTGATAAAGAGACGCGAAAATCAACGTCTGGCGTTTTATGTAAGTATGCGGATGCGGCTATTACATGGCAAAGTAAACGACAGCGCTGTGTGGCTCTGTCTACAACAGAAGCAGAATATGTGAGTGCGACCTTAGGAGTGAAGGAGATTATTTGGCTTAAGAAAATATTTCATGAATGTAAGATAGAGAATATCAATTGTATGTTGTGTATAGATAACACCAGCGCATTAAAATTAATTAAGAATCTAGAATTTCATCAGCGAAGCAAGCATATAGATGTAAAATATCATTTTCTGCGAGATATGTACAACAAAGGCGAAATAGACGTAATGTATGTAAACAGCAAAGATCAGCTAGCAGATATATTTACAAAAGCATTACCGAAACCAAGATTTGAATATTTGCGAAAAAGATTAGGTCTTCGAAATAAGTTTGAAATTGTAAAGCAATAGATTGTCGAGATGTAGAGTTTTAGGGAGGGTGTTGAAGCAAATGCTTCTAGAAAACTCTAAATCGTCATTGTTCTAGATACGTAGAAGCCATTTGGGACTAAGGAATGTTCTAAATATTTTCCAGAGAAACTACGCAATAAGGTTCGAGTAGTGGGGGTAAAACCGTTAGACTTAAACAGTATAAATACCTATGGTCCCAAGGCTTCGACAGGTCAATTAGTTAAGTCAGTTCAGTTGTAATGAAACGCTGTCTATGTACAGAACTGGATAAGTATATCATACTGTATTCTAAAATATTACTCAAATACATCTTTCTATTATACATTTACCCACTGTGTATCTCATTATTTACACGAATAACATCAACATGAAATAATGTACTACTTATATTTCAAACGATATGAAACAATATAAAAAATAAAGAACGAATACTTTCAAAATAAAATAATGCTTTTAATATCTTTCAATATTTAATGTACTATAAGTTATGTTCAGTTCGTTTTGTTCGTTCAAGTAGTGTAGGTGTAAATTTAGGCTTTTTGAATTTTGCACCGCTGCGCGCTCTCCGTTGCGACGTTGAGAGCGCGCGCGCATGCGTCGAGTTGCGCGCCGCCGGCCCCGCTTGCGAGCGCGCGAAGGGCCCGCGCGCGCGGATTCCTGTTCGGACTGCCTAGCGCTTCACACATTGGCAGAACTATCACTGTTCACCTCGTTCTGCGCCGTGTTTGTAATGTTTAGCGGAAAATTCGCGATCGCGTCGTTCGCGTGTGTATTTGTGCGAGTGTATGAGTGTGCCTCAAGGCGATAGTTTTAAGGTTTGTTGGCGAAGGTGTCCACGTGTTGTACGTGACTCCTTCGGGGCGAGCGAATAGCGGCAACACCCCTTGTTGCCCTCGTGCCAAGCGTCTGGCTCCCCGAGACATCGGGGCGCGCTTGGTGCACGGTTGCGGACCATCCTTTCGCTCCCCAGGCCCGGCTTCCAGACCTCCAGGACCAGGACGGAAGCGGCGGCGGAATACGACGGGGCCTGCTCAACGCCCTCTTCAACGGCGGTTTTTGCGGTCGTCTTTGCGGTAAGAGGCTCTCTCTCTCTCTGCGTGCGGAAAAGGTACCTCGCGTCTTTGCGTTTGCGTGCGTTCTTTCACTTGAGTTTTTTCTCATTTAGAGTCACTGTTCTCTTTCTTTTATTTGTATAGTTTCACTTTCCTTATTTTCAATAAAGCTTACACTTGCTGAGGCTTTTCCCTCTAAACCGTGAGGGTTTTTACGCCAAAGCAAGTGCTTTTTGTGTACCGCGAAATCGTGTGTATTAATTAAAAAGAACCCTTCACTCACTCAACCCTTTCCTTTTGTTAAACATGGTGCCCCGGGTGAGGAGTGAGTGATTGGTTTTTTCGTGCGTTTTTCTTTGTTCTATCGGGCATAATCGTGCGATAAACGTAGTGTATAAAATCTGTACACAAACGCGTTCACACTGTAACGGCTTTTTCCAGTAGCATATTATATTTCTGTTGAAGTTCCAAGTATTGTTTTGCTCAGCCTCAGTGTGAACGTTTTGTATAGCGCCGCGCGCTCTTGTTTACATACTCGGCCGGTCGAGCGCTCTCGGAAGCGAGGCCTTACGCCGCGCGCGTGTGTTGACGTTTGCGGATTAGGGAGCGGCGACTTCTTAGACACACTGCGGTCGTGTCCACGGTCTAGCGGCGTGCGTGCACGACACTTATTTTTTTAAAGTTTGCGTTACATATAGGAGACTTTGCGAGCATCATGGCTCCTATTGCGCTGAAGAAGCTGACTGCGTTACAGAGGGCTCGAGAAGCCGAAATTGAGAGCATTCGTACACGCCTGCTTGCTAAGCAGCGTGACTCGCTTAATAAAAGCATGGTCCAGGCGCGACTTGATGCTGTTAAACAGATTTGGGTGGAGACTAGGAAGACGCATTCTGAAATTGTCGTTAGGGACGATGCAGAGACAGATGCGTATATTGCAGATCAATGGTTCTATCGCATTCAGGGTGTTTACGAATCGGCTCTTGACGAGATCCTAACACTGCTTGCTTTATTCGACAAGCCTGATGCTGATGATAGCGCTAGTATGGGAGAGTCGGACTCAGATCCTGAGGTTGTCAAGCTTCCGAAAATTAGTTTACCTACGTTCTCAGGTAAAGACGAGGACTGGGCTAGTTTTAGCGATCTTTTCACTTCTCTCGTGCATAGTCGTTCTGGCATTTCTGACGTCACGAAACTGCAGTATCTCAAGTTATGCTTGACTGGTGTGGCTGCAGAGCTGATCAAGGACGTGATGACAACCAATGCGAATTATGCGAGCACTTGGCAGACGCTTAAGGATCGTTATAGTAATCCTAGATTGATGATCAATAAACTCTTGACTTCGTTTTTAGAAATTCCGCAGATGAAGAAGGAATCGGCTGCTGAAATGCGTGCGTTCGCTGATGAGGCCAAGCGGATCGTTCGAGCTTTGACAAATTTGAAACTTCCAGTTGATCATTGGGATATTTGGTTTGTTTTTTTGTTGTCCGATCGCCTGGATCCGGAGTCTCGGAAGCTGTGGGAGGCTGAGCTGAGTGAGAAGGACCAGGAGTACGTGCCGGAGGCGGACGAGCCGGAGCGTGATATCAACAGCGCTCTTCCTAAGTTTTCAGATTTGCTTAAGTTCCTTGAAAGAAGAGCTCAAGCTCTTAAGATGTACCCTTCGAAGTGCAAGGCGAAGAAGAGACCAGCTTCTACGCCGACATCAGGACCTCAGCCTCGGAAGGTTTTCCACGCTAGATCCTCTCGTTTGTCTGGAAATTCTAATTGCGCCCTTTGTAACGGCACGTATCCTCTCTCGAAATGCTTCAAGCTGAAAGACAAGAATCCACACGAGCGGTTGGCAACGGTCAAGCAGTTACAGCGTTGCTTTAATTGCCTCGGATCTCACAGAGCCAACGCTTGTAATTCTTCGGGACGTTGTTCTACTTGTCAGGGTAAACATCACACCCTCTTGCATCTTAAATTCCAGGGAAACTCGTAAGCTGGGCACCAGAACACCGATAATTCTCAGGCGGGCAGCTCTGGCTCGAAATCTGTCGTGAGTTTGCATGCAGCGGGCGTCACGTTTCCGAAGCGGAGAATCGTTCTGGCTACAGCAAAGGTGCAGATTATAGGTCCAAGAGGAGACAGCACCTTTGTACGAGCACTCTTGGATCAAGGGTCGGAGGCTTCGTTCGTTTCGGAGTCGATTGTCCAGCTGTTAGGGCTCCGAAAGGAGCATACTTGCGTACCATTGACAGGGCTTGGCGCTAGTGTAGCGGGCACTGCGCGCTCGAGAACTCAGCTCGTTCTAAAATCCAGGGTCGACACAAGCTTCCAGATTACGACAGAGGCGCTCATTCTTCCTCGTCTAACGTGGCAGCTCCCAGTCGACAGCATTGAAGATCTCGATCTCAAGCAGTTTGCAGGGCTCACTCTCGCAGATCCGGAGTTTTTCCTATCGAATAAGGTCGATGTGATTCTCGGTGCTGACGTCTACGGGCAGTTGCTCCGATCGGGATTGAGACGCTTTCCTTCATCGCAGCTTGTCGCTCAGGATACGGCTTTTGGTTGGATAATGTCCGGAGTTTTACAGGCGAAGGATTCACGGCGGGCGGAGTCGCATACTTCCACACCGTTGCAGGTATTGCATTGCGCTTCAATGCAGGAGCTGGACCAAATGCTGCAGAGGTTCTGGGCTTTCGACGAGCTTCCTTCGGCGTTTTCTAAGTTGAAACCGGAGGACGGGGTCGTAGGGGAGCACACTCTCACGTTCGAGGAGCTTTCGACAGTTCTCGTTGAGATAGAAGCGTGCCTTAACTCTCGTCCATTAGGGGCTTTGACTTCGGACATCGATGACCTCCATGCGTTGACACCCTTTCACTTTTTGACAGGAAGTGCCTCAGCGTTGATTCCTGATGATGATTCGCCAGACGTGCCTCTGAATCGTTTGAGTCGTTTTCAGTTGCTCCAGCGGATACGTAACCAGTTCTGGAATCGTTGGTCGTCGGAATATCTCCTCCATTTGCAGCAGCGAGAAAAGTGGCGGAATCCTACAGAGAATTTTTGTGTAGGTAAGCTCGTTCTTATCATGGATGATCGTTATCCTCCATCCAAATGGCCGTTAGGACGAATCCTTGAGGTCCATCCAGGTCCAAATGATCTCGTCCGTGTGGTTACAGTGAAGACTGCTACCACTTCTCTTCGTCGTCACGTTGCTCGTCTTTGTCCGTTGCACATCGAGGAAGGGGCTAAGAAGACTTGAGTAGGTTCCAGGTGGTTGGTTCGTCTGTTAGACGAAGGCGGGCGGGATGTTCAGTTCGTTTTGTTCGTTCAAGTAGTGTAGGTGTAAATTTAGGCTTTTTGAATTTCGCGCCGCTGCGCGCTCTCCGTTGCGACGTTGAGAGCGCGCGCGCATGCGTCGAGTTGCGCGCCGCCGGCCCCGCTTGCGAGCGCGCGAAGGGTCCGCGCGCGCGGATTCCTGTTTGGACTGCCTAGCGCTTCGCACGTTTGGCTTCCTTACGCTTTTCGATTTTTCTTTCTTTGTACGGTGGGGCCTGTGACTTATTCTTCTCAAAACTATCACTGTTCACCTCGTTCTGCGCCGTGTTTGTAATGTTTAGCGGAAAATTCGCGATCGCGTCGTTCGCGTGTGTATTTTTGCGAGTGTGTGAGTGTGCCTCGAGGCGATAGTTTTAAGGTTTGTTGGCGAAGGTGTCCACGTGTTGTACGTGACTCCTTCGGGGCGAGCGAATAGCGGCAACACCCCTTGTTGCCTTCGTGCCAAGCGTCTGGCTCCCCGAGACATCGGGGCGCGCTTGGTGCACGGTTGCGGACATCCTTTCGCTCCCCAGGCCCGGCTTCCAGACCTCCAGGACGAGGACGGAAGCGGCGGCGGAATACGACGGGGCCTGCTCAACGCCCTCTTCAACGGCGGTTTTTGCGGTCGTCTTTGCGGTAAGAGAGCTCTCTCTCTCTCTGCGTGCGGAAAAGGTACCTCGCGTCTTTGCGTTTGCGTGCGTTCTTTCACTTGAGTTTTTTCTCATTTAGAGTCACTGTTCTCTTTCTTTTATTTGTATAGTTTCACTTTCCTTATTTTCAATAAAGTTTACACTTGCCGAGGCTTTTCCCTCTAAACCGTGAGGGTTTTTACGCCAAAGCAAGTGCTGTTTGTGTACCGCGAAATCGTGTGTGTTAATTAAAAAGAACCCTTCACTCACTCAACCCTTTCCTTTTGTCGGAACTCACTCTGAGTTCTTTCACTCGTTCTAGGATTATTAAACAAGTTAAAAAATATACTATTATCTCGTTCACTTTAAATTTTTTAACTTTAATAATATTTATAAACATTATATTTCTTTATTTATATTATGAAACTTACCTTCAAGAATGTATATTTGAATTCATATCAATTTATAACATAATTTATTTTAAAAGCATATTTTTTTCTTCTTTCAAGTTTTTACTTAAATTAAACAAAAATATAAATCATACTAGCTTGAATACTTGGCTAGTCTTTGAAACAAATTTCTATGACGATAATATTTAGCTTCTGCTACATTATAGGTGGTTGCACCACTTTTATATTTTTGTTAGTGCAAAATTTTAATCATTATTTTGGTTTAGAGCGATTTGTTTGCAAAGCTGTAAAAGGTATAATAAGCAGACGACCTGAATTGCAGGACTAAAATTATATGAAGTAAAATTTTATAAATATAAGGGATACTGATCACGAACAATTTTAAACTTATAATATATTGAAAAGCTCTGACTTAGTTTCGTCATAGTTGAACAATTTATTTGTGGTCCGAGATGTCGTGGTATTGATTTGAATTTTATTAATATTTGTCGAGTTTTGATAATTCTTTAATATGTTGTAAATTTGTTTATAAATCTTTGAACTCATGTAGAAACTACTCAAATTACGTATTGCATTTGAAAAAGAATTTATTTTTGAATTGATAAAAAATTATACTTTCTTCTCAAACAAACTTAATGTTGTTGAGACTATTCAATTTAATCTAGTCGAAAATAAGCAGACATTGAATAAAACACAACGTTAATTTGAGGTTATGATGCAGCTTAGCAAGGATAAATCCTAAATGTCACACGGTAGATCGAAATCCTATAAAAAAACGAACAAAAGTGAAAAATTTTAGTTAAAAATATCAATAATTAAAAATTTGGCTAACACGCGAAGATGGCGTGACCTTTTTTAAACGTATTTTTCTCATACAGTAAATTTGCAAAATTGATTGCTCTATACAGAGAGGAAAATTTTAATCTATCGCGCCCTCCTTGAACGTACGACCTTTTTTCATCAAATACTAACTTTTTTTTGCTATTAAAGTTGTTTTCTTAACAGTTTAAATTTTCGATACACCCTAATATACATATTACAACAAGTTCTTAGACCCCGTGCCAAAAACTGGCTATTAATCCAACCAGGGTATCGCAAGGAGTTTGCGAGGAGGTACAGATAGAGCACGCTACGAAGTCGTAGCAGTGAGAAAGGATTTAGCCTACATGTACGCATTATAAATAAATTGCATTTTCGGTTACTTTATGATTTACACACAAACTATTTCACATATGCATCTGTATCAATATGATGATGAGCATTCTTACAAATATGGCACGTTACAGATGTAAAGAGTATTTTTTTATTACAAATTATTTCAATATTTCTTTAGGATTGTTTATATTATTTATAAATGGATTGAGTGCAATCGTACACATTGATGAATGTGAAGTAACACCAGTTATACACGTCTTGCAATATACAGGATGCGTACCAAAACCAATACCAAGTTTTGCTTGTAAAGGAAGATGCAGTAGCTATTTACAAGTATGACAATTTATATTATATTTTTGTTTAGTTGTTATTGTCTTTAAAAGGAAAATAATTGATTTCCAGCTTGATATATCAGGTTTTGTGTAAAATAAACAAAAAATTTTGCATTTGTGTTTTTAAACATTCTTACTATTAGAAAATTATGTTCTTGCCAAATTATCAAATAACCGTAAATCTACATAATATTAAAATTCTTTATTTTGGAAAACGATGTTTTCAGTAAACATCCCAATATTTCGTGAAAATATTCAACAGAAATTAATTTTCCAACATCGATTGTAATCTTTGCATATAAACGCCTGGATTCATCTCGGAAATTGTAATTATTAATTCATTTGTTTTTGCAAACATTAACAATAAACATAAGCAAAGTAGCGTACGTCCGTACGTATGTACAAACATACTTATCTCCTATTTTAAACAGAAAAATATAATTTTTTTACACTAATAGTACAAGTTTAGATGTATAAAAATGCTAAATGAAAATTTCCAGATGTGGTCCAGATCAGATGATGCTGAGGATAATCATGATAAGGACTATTTAAACAATATGATATACAGACGGTTTTTTTGTACATTTGGGGTTATATCAGATGCTCTTTCTTCTAGACGATGTCCCGTAGATCAGGGAGTCATCCTGGCACCTGGACATCGTCTACAAGAAGATATGATTTATTATCGGTAAATTTGGATTATATACGATGGATGAAAAGATGACGTAACTTTCTCTCTCTCTCTCTCTCTCTCTCTCTCTCTCTCTCTCTCTCTCTCT
>QLYP01000362.1:107157-133178 GCA_016647725.1 Nasonia giraulti
CTCTCTCTCTCTCTCTCTCTCTCTCTCTCTCTCTCTCTCTCTCTCTCGGGAAGGTGCGTGCAAGATGACGTCACTCTCTCGCTCTCTTTTTATCTCTCTCCGGTGGTGAAGAGCGGTAAGGTGCAAATCATCCTCCATCAATACTTAAAGAGCAGTACAAAAAGTTTTGATGCAATGGGAAATTGAACCCGCGGTTTTGAGATCGAGAGCCTCGTGCTCTAAACACAGAGCTATCGTCTACGATGAAAGTCGTGTGCATCGTAGTCGATAGCCTCTCTCACTTTCTCTCTTTCTCTTGTCACCTCTTCTGTGTCTAGAGGTAAGAGAGAAGCATAACTAGAGAGGAAGAAAGAGAGATAGAGAGAGACATGTTGCAGTGTTACCGCAGATATATTTGTATAAGACCCCAGGGCATTCCTCACCTTAACACACACACACACACACACGCACACAAACGCGCGCGCGCTGGCGCACACAGAGCACAACGCCAATATATATATAAACCAGGAGATCAGGATTTCTGTTGACAAAATTGGAAACGCAGGAGGAATTATGCTGAATTTTGCGGAATCATGCAGACGTGAGCATAATTTTGAGATTTATCGAAAAGGAACTTATGCGGACTAGACAACCTCTTTCCTATATATGTATTAGGGTGTATCGAATTTTTGTACGCACTTTGGTGACTTGTAATAGTGCGGAAATTTTAGTAGTTATATCAAATAGAACGTCTGTAAAATTTAAGCGCATAAAGTTAATTGCTTCCGCTCTGTCCAAAATCAAAAAGTCCAAAATTACCACATTTACGTTTGAAGCAATTTTTTTTCGATTCTTCAAACAAATTTAAGAAAAAAATGTTCTAATACATTTTTTTGTAAAATGCATTCCTTTTTGTTGATAAATTATTGAAGTTTTAGAAATTAAGGTTGAAAATATTGAAATCAACACTTCAATGATTTTTCAACGAGAAGGAATGCATTTTACAAGAAAATGTATAAGAACAATTCTCTCTCAAATTTGTATGAAGAATCGAAAAAAAAAATTTTTCAAACGTAAATGTGGTAATTTTAAAAAATTTATCATTTTTGGCGACCTTAGACCGAGCGGAAGCAATTTACCTTATGCGCCCAAATTCTAGGGACGTTCTATTTGATATAAGTACTAAAATTTTTGGCACTATGACAAGTCGCCAAATTGTGTACAAAAAATTCGATACGCCCTATTATGTATATATTAGGGTGGGCCGATTTATTTGTAGTAACTTTCATGACTTGTAATAGTGCAGGAACTTCAGTAAAAATATGCAATAAAACGTACGTGAAATCTGGATGCTGAGGGTTTAGTCCTTCCGCTTTGGAAATGACCAAGAAGTTTATTTTTTTGCTCGTCAAATTGTAAAAGGCACCACACATCCTTTAAAAAGGTACCACGCTTATTTTAAGCAGATACATTTCTAAATATCATCCTGAACTTTTCTAACCTTAACCTATTGTACAGGGTGTCCCATTTCAATTTTGGATTTGTAATAACCCCTATATATATATATATATATATATATATATATATATATATATATATATATATATATATACACCATACAAAATCACTGACCAAAATTGACATTTTACTATATAAATAAGTGTTTTTAGTCACTAGCTACGGCTTTGTGAAAGATCCGGACCGTTTTTTTACTCTATCCGGGCTTAAAATGTACCTTAAAAATGCCTCCTCAGACCTAATGAAATACATTTTTAAAAAATATTAATTAAATGTATTAGTTGCGTATACAACGTATGGATAATAATAATAGTCAATTAATATTTTTTAGAAATGTCTTTCATTAGGTCTGAGGGGGCATGTTTAAGGTACATTTTAAGCCGTAGAGTAAAGAAGATGGCCCAGATCCTTCACAAAGCTATGGCAAATGACTAAAAACACTTATTTATATAGTAAAATGTCATGAATTTTGATCAGTAATTTTTTATCGGACGAATATTTTGTTGTTTTTTTGTAGGATATAACCCAGGCTGGACCCCTCAAATTATATAGAAAAAAAAAAATTATACTTTCTATGCGGTACATGATACTTGCAGCATACAGAGGTCGTGCAACAATCTGTACGCCTATACCCTTGTCACACGTGGTAGTCTGGTTTTATCAATACATCCGTCTGTTATGATGCGGATGCTATTGATGAATTTTGATGACGAAAGCGTCATCAAGGGTGGAGTGCAGATAGCGACATTTTCATGTGGCCTTTTCTTAAGCACGAATCCGTTACTGCAGTATTAATACACGATACACTCCTGTTAATTGTCCTCTGGAGCGTTTGCACTAGTTCAAGTGTCTTGAAGGGCTCCAAGAATTCGAAACTGGACGTGTAAAACGCTTGTGTGCGCCGACACGGTCGGCGCGGTACGTTTGATCTGCGCCAGAAGATAGTCGCTCAAACCTTCATCTATACGCAGAATATCTTGAAATATCTGCAATTCTTAGGGCTGCTCCTGCTGTTGTTACTTCGGGTGTTGTTGTTGCTCCTGCTGTTGCGCCTGCTGCTGCTCTGCTTTACGACGGAATCAGGGCAAGTATTTCGGCAGTCGTGAGGCCAAACATTTCTGCGTCATACGCGGCGAGATCGGCGTCGGCACTATCACTGTTTACACCGCTGATGGTGGTACGGATTCACGACACTCGTTAGCAGGCGATGATATCTCCATGATCTCACCGCCGGCTGGAGTTTTGAATAATTCTTTGAACAAATTATCGTCAATTCGCTCAGACCATACATTATATGCTGTACTAGTGACATCATTGCCGAACATTAAACTATCGCTGTCGGTCACTGTAAATAACGCTTTACCCGAGGCGTTACTCGGAGAATTTTTCATTTCTTCGCACTGATCGCCTATCGCTTCGGTCAATACCCATATCATATCCGGATCGAAATACGCAACACATATTTCACGCTCTGGCAGATTACTAGTGGTAATAGTAGCAGGCTCTGTTGCAGTCCTGGACTGCAATTCATGCAGAATGGTGTCCAACTCTTCCGAGTCGTAGTGGGCGTCCGTCATAGTGCACACTTGATCGATTAAATCGTTGTCGAAAGAGGCCATTACTACTTTTTTCCTAAGGTGTGAACGTGTAACTACGCATAGAACTATACGGTTTAGAGAAAAATTTTTGACTGAATTTCATCCTTTAAGGCAGCATAGCAGAATAACTTTTTATCTTCAAGAAGCTGTGTGCTTTGGAAAAAAAACGGTAGGTTTAAATAATATCGGCGTTATCCTGGCGAAGGGACATCTGTATATTTTTATATACTTAATGTGTACTTTGAACGATTTTTCCTATTGGATATAAAAGGAGAAGGACAGCGAGAACTGTGTGTCACTTTTCATGAAGGCTGTGTACGGAAATGACCTCTTTCATTTACATTTCATAATGAAAAACTCTACTGAAAATAAGTTTTGCGGTATTATTATACGTGTAGTGGATTTGTTGCGATTAAGCACCAATCATATTGCTATCTGGAGAGTGTCTTAAAGTGGCATCGTCGCTTGAGACGCATGCGTTGCGTACATCTGAAAAGAGTATTTCGCTAGATTCTTAGCTGTTGTACTATTCGTGAAATTGCTCGCCTGTATCGCTTGATATTCCGTAGAAATCATTTGGCTGTAAACACAGCTGCCGAATTTATTTTACTACGTGATCTACATCAGATGGTTCCTTTGCAGTGTTTAATGACTGAATACAACGAATATGTTGGTAAGTACTAAACCTTGATATATTATTTTTGAAAATCAACGCATTTCCCATAGATTATGTTTTACAGCGCGCGAAAATCTTCTAAGGGGAACGCGCGATAACGATAATGACGATGAAGATAGGCAAATTAATGCCGTTCTGTCCTCGAGTGATGACAGCGACGACGACACTATACGTCGATGGGTAATATTGCGATCTGCAAAATGTAGATTGTCTTACGATTTGGACGATGACGACGGTGACGATGACGGTGCTGGTACGAGTGTACCGAGATCACGCCAGTGTGTATTAGGTCCATTAGCGCTTGTGCCATATACCGACGAGGACACAGCTACAAGTGTGTGTGCAACCCCTATTTCCGCGACAGAGCGTTTGAACCACGGTCATCAAGCCGAAATTTTGAGCGGATTTGCGATGCTTGAAAGTGGCGGAGTGGGTGACGCTGATTTCACGCCGTCGTAACCTATAGGGCCTCCGCAGGCGTGTTCTTTTTCGTCTCTAGATGTCGAAGCCTCTAATCGGGCTTTTATCGAACGGTAATATCCTAGAGGTGATTTGGTACGTGTGACAAACAAAGCTGTACAGTGTGCTATCGATGCACTATTAGTATTTGAAAGCAGTGACGAAGATGATGAACCTGCCAATAGCACAGCTACAGCAGCAGCGGCAGCCTCTACAAACAATGCTCAGTGATCGGCAATACAAAACTTTTACTCTCGACCAGTCCCAGAGGCCGAGCGATCGGACCCGAATGACGTATCATCGGTACGATGAAAAAGATGTTTTCGACAACAACATACTTTTTTCGTTCTTTTTTTTTAAGAAAAGTAAAGTAGTTTTTTTTAAGAATGTAATGACTATATGATAAATAATAGATCTTTTTGGTAAAACTATTATTGCAGCAGCCCGTAGTACCTCGATATCGCCGGAGTTTCAAATACAGAACCGTGTCGACGATTTCGACTTATCCGAAAGTGTCATAAATACTGCTGTAAACACGCCAACACAGATAGGCGGGGGATCAGAGGTACGTCGTTGGCCTCGTCGTCGTAGTCGTCAAAGTGGCGATAATGACAGCTCTACATCATAGCGGCGACGAGCAACGTGTACACACCGATTACGATAGCGTCGAGGGAGCGTTAGAGAAAATGATTATAATATGGGTATTCAAGGGCCAGGTGTTCGATTTGCCATCATAGATGAGCGTAATCACTATGTACGTAGATTTCGTGTAAATGGTGTGCGAATAGTCATGCGTGTGTTAGAGACTATGCCTAAAAATTTTGACCTTATTTTGTGGCTTGAGTTAGTAATGCGTGACATTCACGCGTGACTGACACGACAAAAAAAACATGGACTGTAATACGCGACAGTCGTCGCGCCTTACAAAAGGAGCGTGCGTTAGAGTTAACCGTTGCAGCTGGCGTTACAATACCGGCGGCTGGGTGTGGATTTTGCGAAATTCAGAAATTTCAATACTATTATGCGCGAAAGTATATAGCGATAGTTATACAATCTTCTATCTCCGAAAGTCATTAATATGTGGTATTTTATTTTGTAAAATTTGTCGGTCACGGAACTCCACAAACGCTGCGTGTTACATGCAGATTGTGCACGCTCCAAAACAGCTAAAAGAATCTAAATAGTACCTTTACGTGTTTTACGATTTTGAAACACAACAAGATATTCCGTATAGAATGCGAACGGATACGCGTTTGCATACTCTGAATCTGTGCGTTGTTCAACATTTATGTACGGACTGTGACACGCGCCGATGATATGAAAATACGCTGCGATACATGCGGTATACGCGAACACATCTTTCGAGAAAACGTCATGGAGCATTTCATCGAATTATACGTTCGTGAAAAATCGGTATTTGAGTGTAGTATATGCATCGCGCACAATAATAGTGGTTTTGATGCCCAGTTTATTTTGAAGTATTTAATCGAAGAGTGTGAAAATGTCAATCCTCGTGTCGTGCTCAATGGAAAAAATATCGTTTTGGTACAATGTGGCCATCACGAGCAAATAGCGGATCGTGAGTTTACCGGTACTTGGGTAGTGGACGAGCTGCGCAAAGCCGTTGAGCTCGGTTATCACATAAGCGAGATATACATCATTTGGCAGTATGACACGACGCGCTTTGATGGTACGGAAGGTGGGCTCTTTGCGCAGTATGTACATCTATTTTTGAAGATAAAACAAGAAGCCTCCGACTGGTGTATCAACGAAGATGCGAAAGCGCGCTATTTAGCCGAGTACGAGCGCGATGAGGGTATCGTTCTAGATCGTGAAAAAATTAAGAAAAATCCTGGATTACGGGCTGTTGCCAAACTTTGTTTAAATAGCTTATGGGGTAAATTCGGTCAGCGCAGAAATATGAAACAAACCACTGAAAACCGTGAAAAATGAAAACGATCCGGACGAATATGAGCCGCCAATAGGTAATTTCTTAGGTGCTATAACGGATGAGTTAAGAAGTTATGGCGAGGGTACGTACATAGAAACCATGATGTCTGCAGCGCCGAAATTTTACGCTTATTGGGCAATTACATCGGTGCCACTATAGAATGCCAATATAGAATTTTGACAGCATAAAATCTCTAATTGACGATGAATTTGCTGAAAATGCCGACACAAGCGACAACGACAATGATGATGTCGACACCGTCAAGGACAAGCGTACAATTAAGGTACACTTTTCAACAATCAGGCGCACACTAACTCACGAGGTTGTGAATCACGACGAGTTCAAAACTTGTAGCGTTGTTCTTATAAAAAGATGATATGTGTCAAAAAACTGTTCTCTCCCTTTTGGTTATAAAATAACTAATCCATTGTAAAATATGTCTACATCTGAATAAGTATGATTGAAAATAAAATAAAAAAACTTATCTTGATGTATTCTTATCTATAATGTAAATGTTACGTCTATAACGTAACTTTTAATGTTTCGTTTTCAATTGTAAGTAGGACATATTGATGTCTCATTGTTTTAAAGAATCAAAATTCAAATTATTATTACGTTCGCAAAAATGCTGTCGAAACGTGTAAGTGTGTCAATGAGCGCTGACACAGTCAAAATGTACACTCAGCGTTCCGTGACGTAGCAAGCGAGCGTCACTTTTTATGTGTATAATTTCGCTACTTTTAAGGTATAATGTTTATAAATCTCCGTAAACATATTGTGCCATACGAAGTTTTTAAAAGGTTTTGTACGCACTTTAGCAGTCAGTTCAAAATTAGAGCTCCGTACCGCACGCCAGTCCGACAATTGGTGACAAGTACAAACAAAAATTTAAAGAGTCTAGTAAATAATTATAACTACAAGAATAAATAGAATTATAAGAATAAAGAAATAAACAGTTTCTGTTATCTAAAGAAACCTGATTAAAGCACCAAAAAATGGTAAGGTTTAAATATTTATTAACTAACACAGTGAGAGTGTTAGGCGCGTACTAACTAGTTTTGAATATTAGAGCCTTGCCACTACACCATTCAGTACGTTTTGATTATTATAAATCATTTAGTAGTCAGGACGTAACATAAAAGTAAAATAATAAATATATTTACCATTACTCATCACTCCAAAAATCAGCTTATTACCGCGGCGACCGATCATCAGCTGATCACCCCGCGTGTAGTAGGCTAGGAAGCAACGCGCCCGCCCGCCCGGAAAAACAGCTGATAACGATGCACGCGATGAGCTGACGTGCCTCGACCGCGCCGCCGCCGCGGGATCACCGACAATAAAACAGGTGGACGGTTGTTTATTTTTGTCAGTAACAAAGATGGATATTCACTAAAAGCATCATATCAGGCCCAACGATGTATGGAAAACCCGTATTCGTAAAACGGTTTCTCGCTAATCTGTCTGAAATTTGCAACGTGCGCTTTTATCGTGTCTTATTTTACTATGGTGAATGGCAAGATATGTATAGGAGCGAATTCAAAGTAGCCGGTAATCTGAATATAGAGTTTCGGGAAGGATTGCCACAGCCAAGTGACTATTCCAACAATAACGATAAGAAAAAATTGCTCATTTTAGACGACTTGATGCGTGAATCATCTAACAGTGAACTACTCGATTTATTTGTACATGGCTGTCATCACAAAAACATATCAACTATATATCTTAGAATCTTTTTTACAAAGGTGCAAATCAGCGTGATTTGTCTCTCAATTCGAATTACATCATTCTGTTCACGAATTCTCGCGACCGTGCGCAAATCCAGTACCGCGACAAGTTTATCCCGAAGACTCGAAATTTCTGCAAGAGGCCTACATGGATGCATGCAGTTGTCCCCATAGCTATCTACTCTTGGATCTAAAATAGGATACGCCGGACGACTTTCGATTTCGAACATGTGTTTTTCCCGACGACCAGCTGGAATACGCGTACGTGCCTCGTCGTTGCAAATCGGCTCGACGATAGATGCAAAGTGCGATATATAACATTATTCAATATGCCGATCCTAACAAGGATAAAGCAGTCTCTCTGTGACGATGGCCGCACAAACACCCTGCAACAGCAGCACTGATTAGCGTATTGTTTGTGGTAAACATTTTTCAAATAAACACATTGCACTTTTGAACGCACTCTGTCATGCCAACGTAAAACAGCGCAACACGACCGCTGGTACTTGGAAACGCCGAAAACGCACTATAATTCAGAGCGGTGGTTTTTCTTACCACTGCTTTTCGAAACGCTCATCAGCACAATTCTTTCAAAAATTTTACACTTAAATGGAGCACGCCAGAAAAATGATTGTTGTACCGGAGACGATGGCCGAGCGTTTACAAAATACCGCCCAGCTTACGACTGTTCAGCAGCAGCAGCAGCACGCGATACCAGCACCACCAACAACCGAGGGCAGTGTACAAACGCCTGGGGATAACTTATCATGATTAGACGCGGAAATGCACGAGATTCTTAATATAAAAAAATTTATCAGTGGAGAAAAAAAGTGTAAAAACTTCTTGCAAGCACTGCGGCGATTCCTGTTCTTCAAGGAAAGCGAACAACTCGAAGAGCCTTGCGATGAGAATCTTACGACATCGCTCTTGGAAGAAAGTATTATCGAAAGCGAGCCAAAAATTCATCAGAAAAAAGCACGTTTGCTGCTTAAACACTGGTAGGCTAACGAGTCCGACCAGCTCAAATGGAACAATACGGGTAGCGTTATCATAGACGGTAGTCTCGTGCCTTAATCAAATATCGCAGACTTTCTAAGCGATATATTCATAAAGCCAAAAAAGATGCCCAGTATGATCCGCCCGTTGGACAATTTCAATTTGCAAAGTTTATCGCCAGCTCCGAAACGCCGAATGAATTCGTCGGGAATACGCACGTTTCAAAAATGATTAGACAAATATCGGCTCGAATAAAGGTTGCGAAAAGCAAAAGTACGGATACAGTAGCCACGTCACCGCTGCCGAGTAAAGTCAGACACGAGCCGCAGCTGCCAAGACGATCGGCTCGTGAAAAAAGATGGTTAAATCTACCGGTATGAAGTTTGAGAAACCGTATTATGATCCCGGATACGAGGCCGGTTACACCGGTGCTCAAAATCTCCTCCGTGTCAATACTTGAGACAAATCTTTAACGAGCAAAGAAAAGAATCGCATCTACAAGTGGCTGAACAACCAGGACACGTTTTATCATCTGATACGCAAAAATATTTAAAGATTGCACTATAACGTCACCAACATTGACGACGTTTGGGAGGCAGATTTGTGTCAATTAACCGTGCTCAAAGAAGCGAATGACGGATTCTGTTATATACTCGTCGTCATAGATATTCTCAGTAAATTTGTATGGGCCGAACTTGTGTGCCCCAGTGTTTACAATCAGACAAGGGAAAAGAGTTTACAGGTAGCGCTGTTCAAAAAATTCTCAAAGAATACCGAAATCCGGATATCAGAGCGGCCGTAGTTGAACGCGTCAATTGTACGCTGAAAAAGCGTATGTGGAGGTAGTTCACCCACCGCAACACCAAACGTTACATTGACGTGTTACAGAAAATTGTCGACGCATACAACAACACGATTCACACGTCTACAAATATGAGACCTGTTGCGGTTAATCTCTACAATGCACCCGATACAGCCTAAATACCGTGTCAACGACTACGTGTGCATCAGTCAATCCAACGCCACCTTTTCGAAAGGGTTAAAAAAAAACTTTAGCGAAGAAATTTTCAAAATCAAACACGTAACTCAGCGGCAAGGTAATCTACACATACGAATTGGAGGATCTCAATGCTGAAATCATTGACGGCTTTTTTTATAACGAGGAATTGGCGCGCAAGAATTCAAGATAGAGCGTGTCATTAAAACCAAGGTTCGCGGAAATAAAAAGCAACTGTTTGTCAAGTGGCTGGGATATCCCGATAAATTTAACTCTTGGGTGAAAGCGAGTGATATCAAAGGTGTTTAAATTGTGGATAACGCGGATGACTTTTATCTCCTGCACCGAGTAACAGCAGCTGGGTCTATTTTCCCGATAACCCAACAACTTGTTTCAGCACGCATCTGTGCCGCGAAATAAGACTAACAGGAGATTGGCACGTGGGTCTAGCCGAAATCCACGTACCGCACACCGTTATGCACATTTAAGAATCCGAGGCGTACCACACTTTTGAACTTGGCAGTGAAACCAAGACGGCGATCAGTACAACAACTGTGGACCAACTGGCCGAAGAATTGAACAAAGTACGAGATTTTCGCAAGCATCAAATACTTGCACCGACTGAATTTCAGAAAGGCTACTACGCCTTGAGTGTAAATGTAAAGATCCTTATTATACAAGTTTTAATGAAAAAACTCGGCGCATATTTGGATGCAAAGATGACGTGCACAGACAAACGGGCAATTTGGTACGTCGAATATGGGTGTAAGCAATATCGTGGGTAGCAGACCTGCCTCTTTGGCACGCGCTGTGCCCGATCAGCTTTACTTTCTATACAGACATATGCACACCGTTCACGGTCGGCGATACGCAAGCAGCACTTTTGCGCATAGTCGCTTTTAAAAACTCGAAGTACTAATTCGGCACGTACATGGTTAAACAGTTCGCACCGATCCATTCACTTCACTGCTGCATCACTCTTTCCAATCGTAATCGGTATAAGAGATCAGCACGGTGAAAAAATACCATTCGAGTACGGGACGCTGACGGTTACGCTTCATTTTAAGCGTAATATGTAGGCATAAAAATAAGTCATTATATTCATTACCACAACGACCAAGTCGATGATGGCGCCGGTGTAAAATCTGTATAAACCGGAGCGTATTACCAACGAGGTTCGGGTATTGAAAGCTTCCTCGGCTTGATTTTTCGTTGAATAGCACCTTATCTCGCGCGCGGTGCCAAGGCGGTCGGCAAAGAAGCTGTTCGCGCTGGTCTGAACGTAATCGACGACATCACCAATAACAGTGCTAATGTTAAAGAAGCCCTCAGCGATCGGCTGAAAGAGTCGGGTATAAATTTGAAAAGAAAAGCAGAAAACAAGCTTGATCAAATGATGGTGAGCGGCAACGGCTATATAGGTTCTGTTGCCAAGCGCAAACGGCAGTCGAAGAAGAGCTGTGCACCGGTGCACAACGTACGTCGCAAGACAAAATCAAAAAAGCGAGTAAGCAAAAAAGCAAGCAAGAAAGTAGAGCACAAAAAGAAGAGAAAGAGGCGGATTAAAAGTGTGACAGATATTTTCGGTCCTAAAAATTAATAACGATGGCGTATCTACACGCGTGCAGCGGCGAGGGAATGAAGAGCGAGCTAGACCTCTTTACTCTTCCTCTCACTTAAACGTCCATCGAAAGTATCGCTTATCTTTACTACCGCTCAGTGACGATGGTGACTCACCCTTGGAATTTTTAATTCCAAGTTCAACCGATCACGACAACGATCTCGCGTACACCATGTTGCACCTGACCGTTCAAATACTACCAGCTAGTGATACACCCAGTGAAAATCTCAACGTTGGCATTGTGAATAACTTTATACACTCAATGTTTGATCAGATTGACATATTTTTCAATCAAAAGTTAGTTTCACCGCCAAACAATGCGTATCCGTATGGAGCCTACATAGAAACGTTGCTAAATTATGCGGCACCTGCTATGCGCTCTCACCTGACGTCTGCTTTGTGGAGCATCGAAACCGCCGCTGCCATGGATGCAGCGCCAAATTTAGACCGTAAGACTGATGGTATGAATTAAGGCCTCATTTACAGACATGATCGGACATTTGCATTGTGACATTTTTAATCAGCCTAAATTCCTGATCAACGTTGTAGACGTAAGAGTAAGATTGGTCTGTAGCAAAGACGCCTTTTGTCTCATGGACTGGTCAGACGATGGAAAATTTTTGGTACACATCAAGGAGACTACACTGATCGTGCGTTACGAGTTTATTCAATAGTTTGCCTTTGCACTAAAATAATATTGACGAAAAGTAACAGCAAGCTAGAATGTACCGTAAGTGTCCATCTATAAAATAAATAAATACACAATAATTAAATGATTGTCAGCAAACTTTGAATTAGTAAAAAAAATTAATTAATTATAGTTTAATGTTGAATAATAAATTTTGGATCCATAAGGTACTGAGCGGTCGTAGCAGGATTAGGTAGAATACAATACACAAGATATTTTATGTTTATTATAAATGTGTGGAATGAAGCCTTTAATCGTTTCATTATTATTCTCACGCAAGTAAGAGAATCAGTATCGAAACCAAAGCAATACAATACAATACAAATCAATATGTCAATATCAACAATACACTCGACGATACTGTCATATCTGGGGAGCAGGATGGCTTCTGGGTTAGATTAAATGCAGCTGTAGTTTAATCTAAGTTTATTGTTAATACAAAGAAAACGCTGAACTGTTACGGCATTGCCGGAGCGCTTGTGTGCTGGCCTGGGGTCAGCACGCAACTGACTATACATATGAGCGCTGACCGAGTAGCCCGTGCCCTACTCGCCATTTCGCATACATTCACCTATTCATATAAATATTAGCCTAGGTGAATATGTATTCATCACAGATACAGCAGAAGTAATAAACGTAGTTGTATTTATTATTTACGTCTAAATAAGAGAAAAGATATAAAGCGGCAACTTTATTGTAGAACAGGAAAACTATTTGATTGTTTATTGAAGTTGAATTATGTGTCTAAGTGAATAGCTATAAAAATTATTAATGTATGAAATGAGGTTAAATGTACGATAAACAGTAATGTATGAGAGAAGAACAATAATTATGTTATGTTGGTTTGCGATTGAACGAATTTAACAGGATTGATGAATTGCGCATGAAATTTGAATATTATACTTAAAATATGAATTTTAAGAATTATAAAAAAGGGGTTGTATGACTTTGCCTATGTCACAGGCAGGAGCCTGGATTTCAAACAGGCCTTCTAGACCAAACAAGCTAACGTCAATTGTAATTAGGAAACGAAAATATTGTAATATGAAACGGTGTTATAAATATATAATTTGGTTACGTGAATGCTATAGGAAACGTGTTAAACATAGATTGAGAAAATTGTAGATAGATACATAGATTGTTAGAAAAAGATGAATGAATGCGTTGATCTCGTCGTTATTACCCACATACCCACAGTCCAAAAGAGGCAAGGAAATTCCGCGATAGCGGCGGAAATCGATTTTCAGCAGAGAGAGAGAGAGAGAGAGAGAGAGAGTGCAAGCGTTCAGTGCCGTAGCATGCGAGTTGGCGCCTGCGGTAGTAGATCAGGTGTGTAGCCAGCTGCTCAGGCTTCCCACTCTGCAGGCATGATCCTACTTGACCGTTGCAGCGACGAGCCAAGATAAGCCCGGTTATTTTACTAGCGCATGCGAACGCTCTTGCTAAAACAACAGCCAAGTACCCCTTAACAAGGGCCAACGTTATACTCGGACAGCTACCCAAAAGGATCATCCTGGGCTTCGTTAAAAATAAAGCCTTCAACGGTAATAGAAAGCTTAACCCTTTCAATTTTCAACACTTTAACATAAACTTTATTTCGCTCTACGTGGACGGTGTTCAAGTACCCAGCAGGCCGTTGCAGCCACGCATTACCGATGACCATAAGCTATACGTAGACGCTTATCATACGATTTTTTCCGGCACAGGTATACATTATCTAAACGAGGGTCTCGATATCGACCGTTACGGTTATCCCAACGGATTTTGCCTGTTTGCTTTCGATCTGACTCTGGATTTGTCAGCGCATTTTACTAGCCATTGAAATCTCGTTCGCTTGAGGTCTCTACGCGTTGAGGTGCATTTCGCAGAAGCTCTAACGGAAACGCTAAACTGCATTGTTCACGCAGAGTTTGATAACGTGCTCGAAATCGACTTGAATAGACAAATTATAACGGACTTTAATTCCTAAAGTGGCTGGGGGGAGGGAGAGAGAAAAAAAAGGTATAAAAGTCCTGACACTGTATATCGTCGACTCAGTTGATCAGCGCCAGCAGCAGCAGCACTCGATACATTCGCTATTCTTAAGAGCACACATACTACGTAAGTGGATCCATTCACATGTGCCCAGTGAAATATTGGAAAAAATACAAGAGACTGGCACCGACGTGTTTAATCAAGCTATTCAAAAGCCTATGTGGTCTCGAAGAGGTAACACTGTGCAATTTCGAGGAAGGGACGTGGTAGACAAAATCAACACCTGCGGCAGCGACGACGACGAATATACAAGTAACGACACCGATTCATCTACAATAAAAAATGAATATGGCCAAGATTATGAGAGCCCTAGAAGACTTAAAAGCCCGGACAATCGGGGTTTACGCTGCAGATCGGATACCGCGGGTGCTGATGGCGCCAGCAGCAATAGTGTGTAAAACCGATGATCACACTAAACCAGGAACACACTGGGCAGCTATTTACATTGACAAAAATAGATTGGGCACGTATTTTGACAGTTATGTCCTTCCACCGGTTTCAAGACATCATATAGAGCGCCTACGTAAGAACTGTAATATGTTCGCCGGAATACAAAAACTCTTCAAACATCGACTCGATTTGCTGGGGGCAATACACTATTACGTTTTTGTATCACATGTGTTGCATTACGAGACTCGAGACAGTTTGCCGTTTATTCTCACAAGACACTAGGCGAAACGATACCTTGATCGTCCAATTTTATAAAAAGATACGCAATAAACTTAAATATAAAAAATGTAAGCGAGCGTCTACATTTGCTGATGAGCGTTCACTAGGCTCAGGACCATGTAATCAAGCGTGTACCTCTAGACTAAAATGTGTTTAATGTATTTGTAATCTTGAATAAAGAAAAATATTAAACGTAATATAAATGTGTTCTCATTCTACCTACACACATGTATTCCTTTATTAATCAGTTAACAAATTTTCCTTTTCCGAACAGACGGATGTCGACCGTCGTACTTTTCTCTGACGAAAGATTTATTTTTTATTTTTAACGGTCAGTTTATAACGTCCTACTGCCGTATTTTTAACAGCCGTATAACTGTTGGACTACGAAAGGGTAGTAAGGAAAATTGTATTAAAGAGACGAGGCCAGTCGCGAGTTTTCATAGTAGCATCGAGACTCTCTGACTATGGGCTTGTACACTATAACAACTTTTTTCTTTTACGAGTAAGATAGTACTGTGAATTTTTTTGTGCTTCACTATAGCGAACTGTCAAACACCCGGAAAACGTAGTCCGACTGCTGAAATCCACTGCTGTCGACGACCTACGCGCTCAACAAATCCAACTCAAAGAGAGTCTACATCGACCTGGAGTACAGTGATGGGTACTATCATCAAGTTATTTAACTCATAAGTAACGGGCCCATGTACAAAAACATAACTCTTGACTAAAACAAGCTGGACTCTTCTAAAAGATCTGTTTGACGCTATAACAGCTCATTTGAACAATTCTTATTCGTTTTATCACGAATTTGGACATCCTGTTAAGATCTATCTTATAAATCACGACTTTAACTTTTCAACCGCATACGGCATCAAGTCAATTACAATCCACGAAAGGCCTAAAAACGCATAGCCAAGCGAAGAAGACGAAGGAGGAGAAATCGCTCAGCCGGTTTGTAAAAAAACGAAAACATCCACCTACGACTACGTTATCGAATATTGAAAGACTGCTCTGAAAACCGAAGAACCACGAAGCATTAAGAACATTTTGACAGATTTCAAGGAATTCTAACAGTTTTATTCCAGACATAACATCACTCTAGAAGGTTTGGTACTGGATCAATATTTGAGAATTGAGAAGAATATTATTCGAAATCCTCGTGTGCGGTTTACCGTTCATCGCAAAAAATGTGCTAAATTATGTAAAATTCGCCAAAAAATGTAACCTCTTGCGTACACCATGTATATACTTTCTTGAATAAACTTTTAATACATTTAAAGAAACATTTTATTATTATTCACCATCACACCTTTCCTTATTTATACCGCAACAATTATTATTAAAGTTCCTTATTCGGCAATCAGCCAATGCGCAATATGGGTGTATGCGCAGAAAAATTAGAGTTAGCGCGATTGAATGACAGTGGGGTAAAGAAATACTGTTATAGAGAGTGTTATGAAAAACGACACACTAAATTAGAAACATTTCGCAGAACCAACAAAGCAGATGTAACGGTTTAACTTTCTCCAAGAGACTGGATAGTCAGTCGGTTCCAGGATCTGGATAGCGGAAAGGGGCAAGAAATGAGTCTGTTTTTATATTAATAATAACAAAATATATTTCTTAAGTAAAGAATAGCAATTTGGGAATCAGTTGGTAAATCCCGACTGAAACAGAAATCAATTATGCGTCTTGTTAAAAATATTTCGCCTTTACAAATAGAATTGTTTAAACTAACGCGGTTGACAATTTACAAGAATATCTACGCGATTTCGTTACAAGAATGATTCGGTGTTCGCGGCTACGGTGTTTCGGATCGGTGGCGGATTTTGAGGTTAGGAATTCATTCGGTACGGTAGAGTCGTGTGCGCACGGCTACGCCGATCCGAATGTGTCGCGTACCAACGATCTCGACCGTTCTGTCTGCGCACAGTAACGGCCGGGATAGTGCAACGGGGTTTTGAGGTTATGATACGAAAAATCAGAAGGAAGAAGAAAAAAACTCCTCCAAATCATTTACAGAAAAATACTCTACAAATACCGGATCTATACCCAAAAGAAGGGTTATAAACAATTATAATTTATATTTCATAGAAACCATCGGCCCTTTTAAGGGCCGGAAAAACATTCATATGTATAGAACAACTAACGTTTAAAAAATGACACGAGACGCTGAGTATGTACAACAGATACACTACACATACGTTAAAGTGGAGAGAGCAAACATAACGCTTCTACACCATGTCAGTCTCAAATAAGAACATATCTGTTGCTTTCTTTAATGTCCACTTAGCAACAGGTACTCCTTATCAGCCCCCGAAAAATCAAAAATGACCTACGCCATAACACGTCCCCCCAGGCCGAGTGAGAGATAACGAGATAGAGGGAGATGTACGCTATACCGGCCTAGACCTCCAAAGCCGAGGGGAGGGGGAAATCAATAAAGCCGATCTCGCTATATGGCCCTTCTTACTACTAAAAAAATAGGTAATGAATTATTTATACTTTTTTTTCCACACCACCCATGAGGTAAATAAAAAGGCGCGTTTTTCTCTGTTTACAATAATGTTATGTTTTATTTAACTTGATTTAAAATTTCAAATTTAGATTAATTATCTCATAGAAATTTAAATATGCTTGAATCGTGTATCTTATTTGTGAATATTCAATACTTTCATCACTTTTATTCAAAATTATATGAGTACATAAAAATTTCAAAAAAACTTTGTATCGCCACACAGTGTACCAAAATCCAATTTTTGTGGCCAAAATACGCTTGACAAGCCAAATTGCAATCATTTTCAATGAAAAAATTGCAATCAAAGCAAAATACTTGTACGATGATTTTTGTTCGTGTAGAACTGCTTATATTTAATAAAAGAGTACATAACCTAAAAGAAAAATAAGAAAACACATGAGAATAACAAATGTAATAATCAAAATGTTTACTAAAATCTCTAAAACTGTGAGAAAAAAAGGAAGAAGAAAAAAAAAGAATATATACTTGCTGATTTGGATCTTTGAACTCTAAACTGATAAAATATAACTTTTAGATCCTTATTTTATAAACCACCATCACATAATCGGCATTTTATGAACTTGACGGGGTCTTAAATACCTTATAGATTATTAACTAATGCTGTAACTTTTTCTATTTTTCTTATAGAGTATGTAACGCGTTATCAACTAAAAGCAGTTCTACATGAACGGAAATTATTGTAGAAGTATTTTGCAATTTTTTTCATTGAAAATTATTGCGATTTGGCTTGTCGAACGAATTTTGACCATTAAAAGTCGATTTCGGTACACTGTGTGCCGTCGCATGATCATGCGAAAGAATGAAATCCTTGGATGCAGTGAAATGGCATATCAGGTAGTCAATTAAGAACACACAGGATATAGGGGAAACAAGGTACTCTTTATTCTCTCCAGCGATCATTTCTTCTACATCTTCTTCTTTTCCCTAGTTCTTCTTGAGGTCCTGTAGGATCTCTGCCAAGATCTGCTTGCGTGCGGCTCGCTTCGAGCATTGATGCGACCGCTTCACGCCTGGGTGGCCACAAATGTAGCATCTCGGCTCTTCCTCCCTCTTCTTCCGGAGATACTCGGCGCATTACTACTGCTCCTTATCCGCGCGTATTCTTCCTCGTGGCGAACCCGTGTTAATGTGATATATTATGATGATGTCAATGTAATATATTGTGATTATGTCAATGTAATATATTATGATGATGTCAATCGCCCAATGCGGCACCTTGCTCACGTCTTTCGAGATGATAACGCCGTCGGCGCGCTTTCCGTTACAATTTTCCGAGGTCACTCGCGCGGGCGGTGAGAGGGTTTCGGGGTAGCTCCGTTAACGGGTCGCCCACTTCTCTTCGCCACCGCGGATGTCGACCAATATTTACCGGGCCGTTGCTCGCGTTCGCGCTTCCCTCCCGCCACTACGTCTGTCGGCTTGAGCTCAGACTCGAGTTCGCACGATTATGGTGGGTCGCTTATTGCCTTCACCTCTCAAGCATCTCCTGGTGATCGAGACTCATCGTTTGCAATAAAAGATCTTCATTTCTTTGGCCGATTCTAGCTTTTCCACTCTTTCTTTTTTATTGATCAGCTCGAATGTATTCGAGTCGACTTGGACCGTGATCGTATGTAGGTCTATGTACGGAAAAGCCAATTTTGCCGTGATGCCTTCCGCCGCAGACAACAATACGTGTCTCCTATTGAGGACGTCGCCTACCTTGAAAGTTGGCGCTAGTCGTCGGTCATTAGTAAATGCCGCCTGGCGATCTTACAACTCGCCGAACAGGGCCTTTGCACGCTCTTGCAGAGCTGGCAGCTTGGCATAGCGGTTTCGCTCGCTCTCACAGCCTTCTACTGTGCAACCTCTTGATCTTCTTTCCCTCTAAATGATGCTGGCATTTTCGGCTGCCTGCCGAAATTCATCATCGCGAGCGAAGCCCCCGTAGAATCATGTACTGCGGTATTAAGGAAAAACGCTATTGCTTTGAGGTATTTGTCCCATGCTCGATGATTATCTTGAGTAAACGTGAAAATTTCTTTCTTGACAGTGCGATTTATTCGCTCCACCGGATTCACCTGCGAGTGATATGGCGGCGAGTACGAGTGGTGAATTCCTTGCAAATGACAAAGCTATGAATTTTCGAAAAAACGCCTAATTTTTGGGTTTTTCCTAATTATCTCAAAATCTAGTTAATCAATTGAGTCGATTGACCTCTTATTTTGTAGATATTTCTATTCTCTTAATTAAAAAGTAAAAGCTTTAAAAGTATTTTTATTGAAAAATTCAGAAAATTTAATAAAAAACAGAATTAGGGTAGTTTTAGTTAAAAATGCATCCCTTATGAGCTACAAATCATTCAAAATAGGCAAAAAATGCAAAAATTGCTTAAAACCTCAACTTTGACTAGCTAGAACTAGAAGCCAAATGAAGAAATCGCTCTGAATTTTTGCTTTCTCCAAGAGAAAGCTTTGTGATGGTGAAAAAATCGATATCCAAGATTTTGATAGATTTCGATGTTTTCGAGGTTCCTGAGTCAGAAAAAGTGATTTTTGAAAAATGTATGTCTGTATGTATGTATGTATGTATGTTTTTTTTTCTCTCTCTTGGAGAAAGAGGTATTAGGGAAAATCTTAGAAAGACCATAGCATGACTTTGTTTATGGGGTCGT
This sequence comes from Nasonia giraulti, assembly GCA_016647725.1. Lineage (NCBI taxonomy): Eukaryota > Metazoa > Arthropoda > Insecta > Hymenoptera > Pteromalidae > Nasonia > Nasonia giraulti. Next base: position 127,266 of record QLYP01000362.1, read on the forward strand.
CGAAACAGTCCCATCACCAATGTCAGCCGTGTGTCGGATTCACACCGACTAAACCCATTCCCGGTACGGCCAGGTGAAAAACACCCAACCGTCACAAGGAACGCCCTCTTTGCCTTTATCGACCCTCGGTAAAGGTGCCTAGCTCCATCTTCTGTGCCCCTAGACCCCGCGGTACGACCGTCGAGTGGTGCTTCGTGGGGCCAGAAATCTTTTTGCCCTCTTCTAGTTGATGTGATCGTTATCCCGTCTTCTTTTTTCCGCATCGTCCGGGCGTCTGCTTCTTTCAGCATCGTCCGGTCGTCTTCATTGTGTGGTATTTTCCGGCCATCCTTTGAACAGCCTTAACCCCGACGCGGGTTTTCAGCCTTGTCTCTTTCTTCTCTCTTCCTCGTCCTTTCTGACTTTCTTGATAATGTCTGCTGCGTAGCTGCTTACTGCGCACCATCCATCCTCTGAGGTCAGCATGACCATCATAATCGACTCCGGAGTTATTCTGATCTGGAGATAACTCTGAAGTTCTTCTCGATCCTGCTGATATCGCGAGCACCCGCAAAAGACGTGCTCAGCCTCCTCTATTGCATCTGAACATGTTGGGCAGTTCGGACTGTCTTCTAATTTGAACCGGTACAGGTAAGCCCGGAAGCATCCATGTCCGGTCAAAAACTGTGTGAGGTAGTAATTAACTTCCCCGTGTCCTCTTTTCAACCAGTTTTCTATCCTCGGTATGAGGCGATGTGTCCATCGCCCCTTGTCACTAGCATCACATCTTTTTTGCCACTCAGCTATTGTCTGTTCCCTTGCGGAGTCCCAGATTTCCTTCTGTGTGTTGTCATTTACCCGTCTCTTCTCCTCGAATACGTTCTTTCTCTCCATTGCTAACAGGTCAATAGGCCTGCTATAATGCACACCGCTTCGTCCGATACCGTTCAGTAAGCGGATGCTACCCTTAATGCACTTCCTCTATATATAGTCGACAGCTTCCGCGCGTAGGATTTCACCAACATGGCATCTCCCCATATTGGAGCCCCGTACAACATAATCGATGTGATTACGCTGGTTAAGAGTAACCGTCTACTCTGGGTTGGACCCCCCACATTTGGCATCAATCGAGATAACGCAGTGCCAACCTTTGCTGCTTTATTGCTCACCGTCTCAAGATGCTGCTTGAATATAAGTCTTGCATCTATGATGATGCCCAGGTACTTAATGGTCGGTTGAGAAACAATCTCGTGTCCATCTACCGTCAGAGTAATTTTCTCCATCTTCTTCCTACTAGAAATAAGAAGAAGTTCGGTCTTATGACTGGCCAACTGCAGCCCTGTCTCCGCCAGCCATTCGTGTATTATACGAATTGACTCGTTAGCTACTTCTGTGATGGCTTCTATGGTTTTTGCTACTATGATCACTGCTATGTCGTCAGCAAAACCTACCACTGTCGCCCCTTCGGGTAGCTGCAGTCTCAGTACTCTATCGTACATGACGTTCCAAGTCGGTGGGCCAAGTACTGATCCTTGAGGAACGCCTCCTGTTACTTCATAGGCCTTGGTTCCATTCTCTGTGTCATATAATAGGACTCTGTCCTTTAAATAGTCAGCCATCATTCTTCTTATATATAAGGGCACTTCTTGATTTCGAAGTGCCTCATGTATTTTGCTCCATTTGGCCGAGTTGAATGCATTCTTGACGTCCAGCGTGACGACGGTGCAGTACTGCTTTGCTCCTCGTTTCCATCTCTTCCCCTCTATCGCTTCTCGTGCAATGTCAACCACTAAGCTTACTGCGTCTAGTGTTGATCTTTTCCTCCGAAAGCCATATTGGTGTTCCGCAAGTCCACCTCTTCCTCTATAGTCGGGTCCATCCTGACGCAGATTATGCGTTCTAGAATGCTTGCCTGGGGTATCCAGCATGCAAATGGTCTGTATGATGCAGCATCCTCAGGTGGCTTCTTTCCCTTTGGTAGTAGCACGAGGCGTTGCTTCTTCCAGTCGGTGGGAAATATCCCCTCTTCTAGGCATGAGCTGTACAAGTCTATGAAGGACTCTGGTCGCGCATATATAGCATGTTTTAACGCTATATTCCGTATGCCATCCAGGCCTGGAGTCTTATTGTTTCCAACCCTCTTGCAGGCGCTAAGCAGCTCCTCCATTGTTACTGGGGGTATGGCTTCCTCGTTCGCCTCAGCTTCTATAACACACGGTTCTTCCCGTTGCCTGGGAAAGAGTGTGGTCACTACTCGGTCTAATAGTTCCGGACACTTTGGGGGGGGGGGGGTGCCCAGCTCCCTTTGATCCTCTTCATCACTGTTTTGTAGGGTCTATCCCAGGGGTCTTTGTCGACCTCGTCCTGCAGTTCCTTAAGGCACCGTTGCTTGTTGGCACGGATTGTCTTCTTAAGCTTCCTCTTAGCGTCCCTCATTTCTTGTCCGCGGGCATCTACTATTTCCTGGCCTCTTCCGGTTTTATAGTATTTCTTTCTTGCCCGTTGTTCTCTTCTTCTGGTCCGGTGACACTCGCTGCGCGCACTCTCAACCTCTTTGTCCCACCATTATACTGGTGGTCGTCTATCGTTGGGCTATCGTCTATCTCTTCTTGGCATAGCGGCATCACAGGCTCGGGTAATACATTCCATTACCTATTCAGCCTTGCCGTTCGCTGTCCCAGAGAGTTACATTTCTTCTAGTGCCAACAGAAACATCTCCTTATCGTACTCCTTCGTTTTCCAACCGACTCTATTGGTCCTTGTACTCACGCGAGGTCCCTGCCTTGGTCTATTTATCTCCATCATTATGGCCTAGTGATCGCTATTTGTATAGTGTTCACTTACGGTCCACGTGTCGACTGAGTCAATTAGACAGTTACTAACATACGTCAGATCTATTATCGATCCTGTGCCTCCTCTTCTAAAGGTGTTGGTACCACCTTGGTTAACTAGTAACACATCTAGAAGGGCGAATGCATCGAGTAGTATTCGACCTCTTTGGTTAGTCCTTTGGCTGCCCCACTCTACAGCCCATGCGTTAAAATCGCCTGCAATAATTACTGGCTTTCTGCTCGAAACATCTTGTACTAGTCGGCCTAAAAACATTCGAACTGTTCGGTAGGTGCATTAGACGAAGCATAGCAGCTGTTTACGTGTATATCTGCTACCTTTGCGCGAACAAAACCTTCCTCACGAGTCACCATTTTTTCTTGGAAAGCAGCGTTCCCACATGCCCAGATCGCCGCTTTGCCAGCGGTGTCCGTTTCCCATGTTGGCTCGTCTAGATCTCTGTATTACTCACATATGATGGCTACATCGATCTTCTCCTCACGGACAAACTGATTTAGTAGATCCTGAGCTGTCTCGCAGTGATTTAGGTTTAACTGTACTATCTTCATTTTCTTTTCTTCTTTAATTCTTCTAATGCAGCTCGATAGGCTAGGCATGTGTAGCTACCAGCTTCATGGTCATTCCTTCCTCCTGCGCCCCTTTCCTGGCAGAGTACGCAGTTTGGCTCACTCGTACAATCTCTTGCCTTATGTTCTCCATTCTCACATCTGTAGCAGAGGTTACTACGGTCCTGTGCTACCGGGCAATTTTTGGCGATATGTCCAAATCCTAGAAATTTATAGCATCTAAGTGGGCGAGTATTCCTTTCTATCTCCCGTATTCTGCAGACTACCTAGCCTATCTTGATTTTCTGTTTAGCTATTATCTGTCGTGCTGCTTTTTCTGGCATTTGGACGACCGCTATCTGCGTGTCGCCGTATGCCTTACGCAATGACTTTACTGTAATCTCTTCGAACGCGGATATGTCGCCACTTTTAAGTTCCTCACGTAGCGCATCTGTAATGTCCTATTTGCTAGTTAAGACGTCCAGATCCTTTATTTCAAAGATCATTTTGTCTTGCCAGGTCCTTATTTTGGTACCTTTTTCTAGCACTTCTTGTATCACCTGACTGAGTTCCGTTGCTTTCCCTTCTGCCTTTCGCTGGAGTTCCAACAGCAGGTATCCAGCCGCAGTCCTGCGTACCCTGTTTACGCAATCGCCGAGTGTCTTCAACTTAGGATCCGCCTTCATTTTTTTCAAGATATCGGCGTAAGACTTCCCGTTGGCAGCCTTTATAATAAGGGCCTCCGGCCGGATTGGTCTTGCCCGTGTTGCTTTAGGCTTTCTCGTGCCTTTTTGACTTAAGGCATCAACGCCACCTTTGTCATCTTTTTTTTCCTTTGTCTTTGACTTGTCTCCACTACCTGCCAAGATGTCTGTGCACCTGTCACAGGAGCTGGGATTTGGGACGTGCTGGGAATAGCCGTTCCCGCCCCCTGGAGTAGCTTCAACATTTGCCCCTCCTCCTTCCTCTTCTTGGTGGACATCTCCTGTTCAGGTGTTCGCTGCTCCCTCTTCTTCGGCGTTTTCTCCGTCCTTTCCCTGCTTGGGGTCTGCGGGTTCCGCGGGCCGCTTGTCAACATCAGCCCAAAAGTCGACTTGGTCTTGTTCGTCGTTTCTCTCAGGCTGGTAAGTCGCTTCCAGAGTGACATGGTCCTCTTCAGGTCCTCCTTCACAACATTGTGTATGTTGCGGGCTACTGACACCACACCATTCATCTTTTCTACGTTATCCTGGATCTTATCCAGTAGACCCTGTTCAATGCCCTCTGCTTCCTGAATTCTGTTCCAGGCATCCATCATTTTCTTGCTCTCCTCTTCTCGACCACCTTGCATGCTGTTATTTGCGGTGATCGTTGGAACTACACTTCCCAGACTGTTGTTATTGCCTGGATCGATTTTTTGTTCGGTCTGCTTATCCATAATGAAACTGTTCTTCATCCCAATATGTGTCCGACCGCCCGGATCCCCCCGTCTATGGAGGCAGCTGACATGGCCCCAGCATATTATCTGGTGGCGGTGCCAGACTGGGCACATCATACCAGGATATAGCACGCGCTACTGCCCTAGCCCACCTCTACTCTCTCGAACCTCCCACCCCGAACAAAGATGTTTAGCTCTCTGGAGAGTTTATGGCAGACGTCAGACAATATCACGCCCTCGCTAAACCGATTGACCGGTACTTGCTAGGTACTGGCCTCCCGTCTTGCTGTCAGCGGGAACCAAAGATAGTTCGGGTCACTTTCGCACGCAACCTTAGATCGCCTACCCACCCAGGATCTCCTTTTGGCGGCTTACGGGTCGCACCGCACGGCCAACACGGCGGGTCGCTTGATTAGTTGGAGAGCAGCATTTCACTCGTTTAGGGGAAATGCTGCTCTCGTAAGCCAATCACCCGGTCAGCTGCTAAGTTGTTAAAGCAGCTGCCTTCGACAAGGAGCGAACATTCTATGGGATGTATGTATGTATATATGTATGTATGTATGTACGTGTGTGCGCGAAAATGGTTACCACGATAACTCTCTAACGCATTTATATTTTTCGCTGAAACTTTCCAGGCCTATCAAGTATGATCAAATAAAGAACTGATTAAATTTTGGAGCTAATTCACAAAGATTAAGCGGGTTTATGGAAAAAACATTTTTTTTTATAAAAACATTGATACATTTTTTTTTTATTATAACTCCTGAATGCAATTGTACTTTTTGCTGAAACTTTACAGGCAAATAAATTTACAGAAAAATAATTGTTTTGGTTTGTCATCTTTCTCCCAGCGTTTTACAGGACATTTAAAAGTTACTAAAGCGGATATTTTCCATCTGCAATTATAAAATACAAAAAGTTCTTAGCGATACAAGATAATATTTACAAATTTCATAATGAAAATGAAGTATACTTAGGCAAATAAGGGTTTAATTTGGAGATAGATATTGTATCTTTCAGCTCCGTCAACGGTCTTTTCTGGAAAAGAATGATCGAAAATTGTAGTATATATGATATTCATCATGCATAATTTTGATTAAGGTTATAGAATATGTTTATGTG
>QLYP01000363.1:7928-104034 GCA_016647725.1 Nasonia giraulti
TCGCGGGTATAGTCGCAAAGGAGCGGCTGCGCCGGGAAAAAAGAGGAAGGATGATAAGGAGCCGCCGCCGCGGCGCATGAAAGGGGCTGTCCTCTGAATGGCTCGCTCGCTTTCAAAAGTGCGATCGGCCTTGCTGCATTATTATTAATCGGTAATGCCTAGACGGCGTATTAACGGGAATACGTACGTAGGTACAACGCTCTGAGATTTTAGAGAGACAATAATCGCGTAGTCAAGTCGAGCTTTTAATAAGCCTGAGTGCCGCGCTCTCGTGAAAGCCGCCAATAAAACCGACCTACCCGTGGGGACTATCAATCTCTGCGTGTATACGCTTAAAGCGTGCAGGTATATAACCGCACCAGTTGCAAGGAAATTAATCGGTATAAGCCTGGAAAAATTCAATCGTCCCCCGTAAAAATTCACTGCACGAAAATACGAGACAATTAGGCCGACTAGACTCGCCGCGATGCGCAACAGTATAGAGAGCTGGCCATAGCCATAATCGTTGTTGCCCGCGAGCGAGCTCGGCCGCGCTTATATCGATGTAACTCTCTCTCTCTCTCTCTCTCTCTCTCTCTCTCTCTCTCTCTCTCTCGGGCGAATTGAATCGCGCCCGGAATTAGAGTCTCGGGGATAAAATTTTATTCTCTCCTCCAGCGGTCTTGCTGTGATTGTGCCAAATCGAAAATGCCCTTTTATTCCACACACATTATAGAGCCGCACATAGCTACGCGACGACGATTACGACGACGATGCTTCTAATCACCCAGGACAATCACGTATCGGTGTGTATATAGGAGCGGGCTCAATAAACGGCCCTTCTTTATCGCCGAGTCGCGGAGGAATCTTCGAAAGCGTGCCGCGACGCTCGGAATTTCATACTTGTTTTTATCGCGTATACCTCGGCGGCGCAGCAGAGAATAAGAGAGCCGATCGCATACGTGTCTGATTATTAATTATCGGAAACCGATTTCGTTCTAAAATTAGGCCTGCGCATCGCACGAAAGCGAGAGAGAGAGAGAGAGAGAGAGAGAGGGACACACACGCTAATTAAATTGATCGCGTGCGCATCGGATACAGGCGATGTGTGTATGGATAAAAAAAAAGTGCACTCGAAATCCCGCGTGCTCTACGGAGCTCGTAAACAGGCGTCAGCGTAAATCGCGGCAAAAATTAGCGCTAAGCCCTTCGTCGCACATGCGTGTATAAAACGTCGATAAGCTCCGCTAGGCTCTGTCGCTGGCGTTTGTCCTCGTTAGCGCGTCGCGCGACTATATTTCGGTTAGTCGAGTTAAACCTCTTCCCTCTATGGTATACACAGCTCGTATGCAGATGCGTCGTGTGCTGAGCTTTTCTTTTTTGTCTTGCGCCCGGCTTAAGCGAGAATTGAAATGCTCCGGAGTGGATTACGCGGAGCGTTTCCTTATTCGACTGCTATAGACGAAGGAAAAACAAACGTATACACGCACACGCCAAAGCAAGCAGGCTTGAGAGAATTTAATTTTGATAGCCAGCGATCGAGAAGCTAAACAGACGTGCCCCCCTGTACACATGCGAGGCGCGCGAGTGTCTTGAACGTCTCTGCGTCACAGAGAGCGTATAATCAACAAGTAGCTTATACGTCGAGGGGTGCGGGACGACTGCTTATACACAGCCTCTAGTTAACGTCGCCGTGTACACGCACACATGTACACGCATCGGCGATAATACAAACCGAGGCCGAAAATCGTTTATATTAAACGGCCTCGCGCTGTGCGCTGTAACGAGGAGATTATGCGAAATCGCCGCAATCGCCTTCTATCAACTCTCACTCGCTTAATTTGACGTTTATCGTTCTCCCCCGCACGACGACGTTGATGATGCAGTGCGCGCACGGAAAATTACCTATCGCGCGGCCCGTAACGTGGATTCACGGCTATAGATTATATAGGCGAAGAGGGAAAAACCGAAAGTTAAAATTTCAGCTTGCAACGCACACATAGCCTACTTCTTTTCCCAATTAAACGCGGCTATCGGCTCGTGCGATATCTTTTCCCGGAAAATTCGTCGGCAATCTAACTTGCCGCGGAGTTTAATTATATAGGCGGCGCGTGGACGTTGACGCCGAGTTAACGAGTACAGAGGCGCAGCTCTCGATATCGAGCGCCTCCGAAATGTTGCGACGACGAGAGAAGAAGAAATTAGCATACAGTCGGAAGAAAAATCCCAGGAGGTAGGGGGACGCGCATCAGATATCAGCTATTACGTAGGAGGAAAAGTGGCGGTCGACGGGGCGCAGTCGACATGTAATCGCTGGCGCGTGAGCCGAATGTCGAGAAGAAGCGATTTCGAGAGCTTTTCATCGCTGCGGCGGCGCTCGATTGAGATTCGCCGATTTTGTTTGTTTGGCTTGCCGACGACGACAACTGCAAACAAAGGCTTCGACTCTGTTCCGTTATCTACGTGGAGAAATTTTCGAGCTTTTTCTAAGGCTTGAAAAATTCATCGAATCGGGGCGTGTAATCAGTGCGCGGAGCTGAGGAGGAGCAGGGGTGTGGAAGAAAGTCCGAAGTCGAGCATCTATACTCTTGTTTCCCCGTTTCCGGGCTCGGATAAGCGCGCCGCCTCTAAATTTCATTACTCGAATCGACGAGTTTAATTAAATAAGAAAACACGAGTAGACGGAGGAGCTTTTTTAGGCGGAATCCAATCAGTCTCCGGTAGTCGGGTGCAAAACTAGCGCGAGATTCGCGATGATCAACAAGTAGTCGGGGATATAACGCGTCGTGTAATCAGGAAAGACACGACTAGCGGTAAACATCTAGCTCCAAAATAAAAAACGATGACACAATACAACACAGGAAAAAATCATTCCCCCCCTCGCGATCGAATTCGATTACGAGCGGACCGGGCTGCTGCGATATCGTCTATTAGCGAGAATGAATTATATTTTTTACGCTCGACCAAAAACTCGTTTCACCGAGAAAAAAAAATAATTTCCCGATCGCGCACGATGCTGCAGCGCGTAATCCCCGAAAGCGCCGCGAAATCGCCTTTATTTAAACAATGCGCAATCACCCAAGCGCCGGCAGCAGACTGTAACAAACGTCAATTGAAGCGCTTCGCTACTTGCCGTCGCCGGAACAAAGACGTCACACGTATACATATACACATAGACACGGAGAGCTACTGTGCTCGGAGCCGCATAAAAGAACGAGGCGAGAGGCTGTCACGCAGAGTATCGCCGCAGCAGCTCTGTACACCGCTACTTGCAGCAGCTCCGGCCTGTATAGGTCGCTACAATCGTATCTGGAAACGGAAGCCGACGACGCGACTCATTCTCTCTCTCTCTCTCTCTCTCTCTCTCTCTCTCTCTCTCTCTCTCTCGCTCGCTCGCTCGCTCACTCCGCGGTCTGCAGCATAGCGCGCGACATTTCCTTCTCTCGCGAAACTCGCGCGCTTCTGGCTCGCGCATACACAATATGAAGTTAATCGACGAGTGTGTATAGTCCGCGTAGCTTTGCCGTTTGTTCGAATACACACTCACTCGCTCGCTCTGTGCCTGAAGTAGTCGCGCGATAAGTCGCGAGAGGAAGCTTCCGCAGGACACGGCCGCTTTTCAGATCAAAAGAGCCGAGAGAGAGAGAGAGAGTAAGGACGTTTCTCTGCGCTTTTTTTATTTTATATAATGGATAGGCTGCGCAGACGGGGAGAGAGGGCGTAATTTTATTTCTCCGATTTTAAGCGGCGCGCCGGCTATACCGCCGTTAATTTCGTTAAACGAGTTGTTCGCTGATTCGGTTAGAGGGAGGGGAGTCGCCGCCGGCGGAAAAGGGGGATTTTCGATTCTCTCGTATATTACAAATCTGTTTACGCGCTTTTTCTCCGGCAGGCGCTAATTGATAGGAAGCGCGACGGCAGAGGGCAACTCAATTATTTGTTTGTTCGAAGGCGAAGGATCAGCGCTGCTGGTTTTTTTATCGCATATACACTCCGCACGTGTACTGAAATCGCGTATAATATACTCTCAACTCGATTCTCCGGCGTATAGTAATATATACGCGTCGATCGCGTCTTCGTCTGAAAAAAAAATAAAACGCCCCGAAAAATACAACCACACACGCATCGTCCCCCTGCAGTATACACCGCACATGTACGTATACAACGGCTAGTACAGTCGCAACCTAATTAGCCGAGCGCACGCGGGAGAGAACTGAGCGAAGCGTATAGCCTCTCTCTCGGTACAGACATAATGGTTTTACGCGGTTATTGACGTTTTAGGCCGAAATCTAATTATTCGATATACGTGAGCGCGCTCGTCTCTCTCTACACTGCATAGTAGCAGGGAGTCAGCTGCCCCCGCTACCGTATGCGCAGCAGCACGTGATCCTGCGGTCGCCGCCGCGAGCTTGCTATTTGTTTATTGCTTTATTTGTTTATCGGACGTTTCGGCTGCGGATTTAAACCCGCTGGCCTTGTGTATGGTATACAGTGTAGTAGTCGGAATTGCGCCTGTTTCTTCCGTATAATTAAGCTGAAAATTCGAGAGCCGTCGGTAGGATTTTAAAAGACGGTTCCGCGCGTTAATCCTTATGTAGGTACACAGAGAGAGAGAGAGAGAGAGAGAGAGAGAGAGAGAGAGAGAGAGAGACAGACAGACAGACAGAAAGCCATAGCTACTTTTACGAGATACACGTGCAGCTCGCTTGCTAAGAACAGAAGGACGCGAACGTCCGTTAATGGCCGACACTCGTCTCTCTGTTTTATGGAATCCGTGTGGAAAGGTAAATTTCTCGCGCGCAAGCGCGGCCCTTTTTTCGCCAAGTGTTTTCATTTGCCCTCGACGTGTAAACTTTTAAGAGTCCTGCGACTTTTATTATTTCTCTTATGCCTCCCATTTTTTCCTCGTCTCTCAGCAGTTTCATTATCGCCTCGCTCTCCCGCGATTAGCCCAAGTGCAACGTCATAAAGAGGAGATCAGACGCGCAATCTCGTTGGCAAACATGGCTGGCTTGCTTTGAGGAGAAACAAATTTCTTAATCGGCATTTTACCTCCTCTCAACTCATGTATAGGTATGTGTGCCTGTACGCGCGATCGAAATCATCGCAACGGGACTACACAGTATAATACGGAGCGACGCGCGCAATAAGGCTTAGAGGGACGAAAGTAATCCCGTGTCTTCGTCCACTTTGATCAGAGCTGCTCTCTCTCTCTCTCTCTCTCTCTCTCTCTCTCTCTCTCTCTCTCTCTGTACGGCCATTGAAAAGTGATGAGCTACTGCGCTCTTTTTCGGGGCGTCAATGGCCGCGCGGACACTGGTAGATTAACCTGACCCATTAACATTGCGCGCGAGCGAGTCCACCGCACGCGGAATTGAAAAGTTCGTTCGGGGAAAAAGCGCCCACTGGCTTTAACCAAATTCCGCCTTTGTTTTCGGATTCAGAGACAGAGGGATCGATCTTGATGCGCTTTTGCCCAACGCTGCATGTGTACGTATATGGTTGGGTCCGTCTTTGCGGATTGGACTTTTTCCATCAGGCAGAGAGTCTCGTTACGGCTGATACAGCAATTTTCCTCCGCCGATATTTAATTCGTCGGATTAATATCGCTCGAGTAGCGCTCGTAATCGTGTCAAGTGCCGCGGCGATTGTACTCTTCGAAAAAAGCTTTGACGCGTCGGATCTGAAAAATCGTTTATCAATCGCAAAAGCGCCAGCGCGAGCACTCGGAACGAAAAAAAAGCGCGGCCTAATCGAGCGAGTCTCGAGTGTATGTCGTACTACGATGCATAGCACAGACGTTAACTCAGTGGTCAAAGCACAAGTCTCGCGGTCTCGGGTCCGCGGGTTCGATTTCCGTCGTCTATACAACTCTTTTTCGCTGCCTTCGTCGCCTTTGTATGTGACATGTACTATTCGAACTCGAGCGAACACATCGCGATCGCAGCGTCTCGGAAGCTGCTTAAGCGATCGAAGCCTCATTAGGCCGAATATGATCCCGCGGAAAGTCGAAGGAATCATCGATTTCATTAGCATGTCGTCGAGAGAAAGCCGCTTACATCCAAGCTAGTCGAGCGGAGCAATTAGGACGTTACTCCGAATCATCCGTCGGCCGCCACCTGATGCATTCAATTATCGAAGGGCTGATGCGACATCGCGAGGAAGAATCCAAGAAGACACAATCTGGACGCAGACGTACGGGTTTCGTGACAGGCGAGCCGTTTGAATTAACGTGGTTCGTTGTCGACGAAACTTGCACGATTTGCAACCATCTCTGCAGTGCGACAAGTGCACACACTCGCTGTATACTATATACTTATACTTACTCCTGCAGCGCAAGCTTAATCTTCGCCGCTCGGCTGTGTGTGTGTGGGTATCCTCGAGAGCAGCCTGCGTAATATACGCGTACAACAACCCCGGCAGCGTTTCCGCATATGCGTCTGCTGCTATCTCTCTCCCTCTCCCCCAACAGCAGCAGCGGCAAACACGAGCACCTCAAATTAGTTTATAATTACCCAGCGACGAAGCCCCTACTCCGCGCGTCGTCAAACGTTTTACTCTCTCACCGTGTGTAATTGCTTTGGCACAATATCATCCCGTCGTCGCGCGTCACGTCGCGTTATTCACATGCTCTCGCGACTTTGTCGCGAATTTTTCCGCGTAATCGAGCTGCTCTCGGGGGCTGTATACCTGCGCTGCTCGAATCGCGTATAACGCGCTGGTTATATACGGGAGAGAGTAAGTAGTCTCGAGGCGGCAGCGACGGCGGCGATAAACGGGAGTCGAGCTCGGCGGTCTACTTAGGGGCTTTGGGCTCAACTTGAGATTAACTTGAGGTTAATTCAGTTACCGCGACGGTTGAGAGAGAGAGAGAGAGAGAGAGAGAGAGAGAGAGAGAAGTCGCGAGCCCCGGGCTCCTATTAGTATTACATCCACTATTTAGGATTAGGTTTACCCGACGACGCTTCCGCTTATTACTCACGACGCCGACGATTTTCGCGGCCCACCGAGCAGCTCCGGGTTAAATGCTAAACGCTTTCCTGTCTCTGTCTGTGTGTGTATACTGCGCCGAAAAAGAGAGAAGGAGAAAAAGTCGGGGGAAAAGAGAGGCGAGTCTTTTAGACGGGGAAAAACTTGCTGTTTTCGCAGCTGAGAGCTACGCTGTTTGAGTTTCCTTTCTATCTAGCCGCGCCATTCTGGCAATTTCAAAGTCTCGAGGAAAGAAACTGCGCGAAAATCGATCGAAGAACGACCTTATTTGCCTGTCGTAATGGCGCGAATATCGAATCCTCGTATCTAACACGCGCTGATAAAAGAGGAGAGCAATTAATACAACGAATTCTTTTCTCCTCCCTCCTTACGGTCACTTGTTTTTGTTTTCGTTCGTTTCACCGCAGCGTCGAGTGATCTCTCGCTTCCGAAGCGAAAAACTCCTCCGAGTGTCTATAGCACAGAACAGAGGCGGTATAAAAACGACGACGCGAGTAATAACACACTCTCCAATCTGCGGACCTTTGCGTCTCTCCGCGAGCATAACCGGAGTGAGAGAATTGCGTAATGCTGACCCAATTACCTTCGCGTAGCAACCGTTGAAACAAAAGTCACACGCGCACGTGATTTATGAAACATGCGCGACTATCGATTTTTCCCTCGCGCTTGATGCGCGAGCGTTACGCAACATGTGTCGCGGATGACTTTTCGAAAAATCGCCTCGAAATTATGCGCAAGCAAAATTTAACCGCGACACATATCGCACGGCTAAAATGCTAAATTCGCGCGAACAAACGAGGCGCGACGCTTCGCTCTCCTCTGCGTCTAATAAAAGCAAATAAACATCTGCCAATATACACGGAGCGGGCGGCAGCGGCGATATGCTCTTTTCCATAGAATTTCGAATTCTATGGAAAAAGTTTCCCAGCCGTGACGGCTCAATGGAATTCTATTGATCATCGATGAACGCGCTCGTGTGTCATGTATGTATATGGCGACTTCTACAGGAAAAATGCCATTTTCTAGTTGGAGAAACCGAAAAAAACAAATGTTGGGCCACACTCCCGCAACTTTTTTTTCTTATTTTACATGTTTAGAACCATGCAAAACCACGTTCCAACATCGAAAAAGTGCCTTGTGACACTGTTTTCTATGCCCTTCAAATTCGTCGAAAAATAGCCATTGTTCAAGGGCATGCACTTAATGCATAAGGGCACAGGCAGAAAATGTATTACAGCAGAGTGAGAGAACGGGAAAAATGATACAAATTTCTTGCCTTTGAAAAATCCTGCAATTTTCATGAAATCAAGCATTTCCAACGCATTTTTTTTTTAATTGAAGCTCTTTTCCCGTTCTTTCATTCTACAGTAATACATTTTCTGTTTGTGCCCTTATCCTTTAGGTACATGCCGTTGAACAATGGCTATTTTCGAGGAATTTGATGGGCTTGTAAAACAGTGTGACAAGGCACTTCTTAACGTGTATAGTAAGAAGAAAAAAGTTGCGGGAGTGTGCCCCAACATTTGTTTTTTTCGGTTTCTCCAACCAGAAAATGGCATTTTTCCCGTAGAATTCCCCATATACTCTACGTGGCGCTGCTGCCCCACCTCACTCTCTCCCTCTCCTCCCCGTGTATTTCTCGCATTCGATTCGCCGCATATATACCTATACATGTACTGCCGCTTGTTCGCGGAATGCGGCTCTGCACTTTTGATGCCTTTTTGCGAGTACGGCCAGCGCCAATTTTCTTACATTTCTATATAAAAATGTGCGTTTTAGCCCGCGATCGAACTTTTTGTTTATTACCATTGCGAAGACAGTTTCGGAGACGAGCGCGTGTAATGTACGGCTTTCCGATAAGAGCTACTAGTCTCGAATTGGCACACGCGCAGGCATCGAATCGTGAAATGAGGCCGCTGTGTGCACAGACTCGCGCTATTCGTTTCAAAACAGCTTAAGAAAGAAATTGTTTTATTGATCGATTTTCATCAATGCCATATGCAAATATTGTTCGAACGATCGGTGTTACATTTTGTATAGGATAGACGGTGATGTATTTTTTTATTTGGAAAATACGGTTTTTTGAAAGAGCTGTCAAATATTCTCTCGCCGAAGATGGAAATTCAAGGAAGAGTCAATAAATTTTGTACTCCAAATGACTCAGCGCGGCATGAATTTTATTTGATCAATTTAGCTGCACGGAAAAATATTTCTAGGAATTCAATCAAAATCGTTTCGAACGTAGGTACAGGTAAATAGCATTCAAACAATAGAAACCCCTGGAGTGGGGTTCAGGTATGCGCGCCGGCCATTAGCAAGATTATAAAGGGATATACCTAGGGTAATAAAATAAGTACCCACAATAGTGGCAGTCGCAATAAAATTACAAGGTGCAGCTACAGGTAAAAGTATTGCAGTAATAAAAATATGAATCATGGTATAAGCTTCTTATACCGTTACATAGTGTAGACGTAAACAAGAGGGGACCAAAGTCCACGCCTCGAACACGCGCGCCAGGTCCAAACACACCGGCACAGATCACAGAGCTGTACAATAGTAACCGCCGAAATAAGATCGTAAACAAAGAATCGGGGGAAGCACTTATAAGGCGCCAACCCGGCGGTCCTAAGCGCAGTTCAATTTACGATCTAGATCGATCAAGTCGATAAGGTACTCCGCCTTTGGCCCTACACAGCAGCACGGTCAACTTGAGGATAGGCGGAATTATGAAGGATTTAAATTCACCAACGCCGTGCCAGCCCTTCGGCTGTCCCAATATTGGAGAAGAGCAGATAAGCCAGACCGATAAAGTCCACAACACCAGGAATGCGCGGAAGGTGCAAAACCTAATAGCCCAACTTGAAGCCTACCGTAGAATAAGGAACGACTATTTCAACAACAATGGATACAGCGCCGAAGACGCTTACTCATCCATCAATGGATGCTCCACCAACAATAGATACGGCGACGGCTACAGCTATTCCAGGAACTACGGACACGGCACCGCCGCCGACGCCTATTTCCCCAACAACGGATACAATAACAGTTACGCCCATTCCACGAACAAGAGATCAGTGAAAATAGCCGCTCAAAAGACCTACCTGCCCCTCATAGACAGCAGTATAGTGAGCATGGTGCCGCCGCCGTGCTTTATAAAGGGCACTGGGAAATTCGCGATTCCGAACATCGCTAAAAAGAACGCTGGAGTCACTCAATTCGGAAAAACAGCTGTACGCCGTTTGAACACTAAAAGGACGGCTACTGTGCCTTGTTCAAGGCCGGCGGAAGAGAAATTTGACATCATGTTCTACGTCAACAACGATCACTACTACGAAAAATTTGTCAGCAAAGAAGAGATGACCATGTTCAGCGCATTAGAGCGGTCGCGTTGCTTGAAAAGTATAATGAGGAACTACTTCCAATATGACTCAAGCTCACCTTCTTCGTTCACCAGCTCGGAACAAGAGGCATCCGTTAAAGTTGAGGAGCAGCGCGTCTCTCCGAGCGAGAAACCGGCTGAAGAGGCATCCGTGGAAATCGAGAAAGAAACGGACACCGGCTCCGAAGGTTTGCCAGAGTCGAGCGACGCGGAGCCCGTCTCTGTAGAGCCAAAAACTAAGGCTATTTCAGATCTTATGAAAAATGCCAAGGATGCATTCGAATTATTGCCGGCCAATCTCTGCTTATTCTACCGCACAGACCCGATCGCTAAAATTAAGCAGTACCTCGACAGCCAATGGAAGTTTAACATTTGCTGCGACTGCTGCCAGGAGAGGCCCGTCCACATTGCTATCAAGTACCGGCCCGAACTTCTCAGTATTTTGTCAAGGTAAGATTTTCATTTTTTTTGCCTTAACATTAGATTCGCGCACTGAAAATTTTCGAACTCGAAAAAATTTACCTCGTAATACGATTTCTCCGATTACAGCAAAGCCGAAATCGATCTGCCGAACAAATTTGGTGAGACCGCTCTGCACCTCGCTTGTGAAATGGGCAACACGAGTATGGTGATTTATCTACTCCATGCCGGCGCGAACCCGCTCAAGAAGAATGCCAAAGGAGAGACGTGTCTGTTCGTGTGCCAGAGAAAAGCCGACGTCAAGATGGCAAAAATAATCCTTCAAACGATAAAGAGCGACTCGATCGAGAACTTCCCCGAGGACCATATGATGATAGCTGCGGGCGACGGATGCACGGACTTCGTGGAGTTGTACCTAAAATTTAAAGCGAACGTCAACTACGTGGATGAAGGTGGAAACTCGGCCATCTCCCTCGCAGTCAAGCTGGGCTACGAGGACCTCTTGGTCTTCCTCCTCAAGCAAAAGGTCAACCTCGAGCAGACCTACACGAACGAAGGCAACAGCTTACTGCATCTCGCATGCCGGCACGATCAGGAGTTCAGCGTGGAAAAGCTCCTCTTCGCTGGAGCGTCGGTGAGTTCGACTCTCAATATATTTTTTTTTCTCAATGTCTCTGGCTTGCTCGGAACATTCACCGACACAACGCGATTCGTGTGTTCACAGGTTCGCGCAGTAAACCGCTTCGCCGAAACTCCACTGCACGTGGCTGCGCAGTACTCCTCGATTTACATCATCCAGAAGCTACTGACCTTCAAGTCGGACATTGATGCCGAGGACTCCTGTAAGCGTACACCTCTGCACCAGGCCATAATCCTGGAAAAGGTGGACGCTATCAAGTACCTTCTCAATCACGGAGCCAGCATTCAAGCCGTCGTCGCGCCGCTCATGAAGGCGATTAAGAACAAACAGTATGACATCATAAAGCTGCTCATCAGATATGACCTACACATGAACCAGGAGAAACTGCTCAGCCTGACTCTCTCTGGAGACGTGATTGAACTTGAGAATAACGACCTTGAACAATTGTGGTCCGAAGTGAAGTCGATTCGTAATTTGTAAGAAGATTCGGGCGATTTGTTTATTATTATTATTTTTTTTTAAATAATTGATATTTAATGATATTGCGACCAAAAGACTGCCTTTGTATGTCGTGATGTTTCGATGATAAGAAAGTAATGTCCAAGCTGCTAGTAGGCGAGCTCTTAATGAATGTGGGAATTTCAGGATATCATCGCAGATATCCTGCGTTTTAGAGACTTATGAAAAACATTAGCGATAAATGTTTAAGAATGTAAATTGATTTTAAAAATTTTATGATGAATGATGTAGGATTACACTAGACTGAATATTTTACTTGTAAGAATGTACAAGCGTAACTTTGTTGTAAGTCCGATAATTTGAATAGCGTGCTTTTTTGTAAATATATAATGTGTGTAACTTTTAACGTATGTAATAACGCTATGTAAATGTAAACAATATGTATCTTTGAGCATCTGAAAAAATCTCATGAAAAAATCATCATAATAAATTAGAATGCTACAACACGAAAAAAATCCCTTGGTTTCATTATTTTTCTAAAAAATTACCATTTCAAAAAATGCATGAATTAATATAGGACGAACATAATTACAAGCACTTGATTTATGACTGTTTTTGGGAAAGGTTAAAATTGAATGTATTATTTCAAATTTCAAATTTTATTTATTCAAAAATATAACTCAAAACACTCTATACTGATATTCTCAATACACGCGCTCACAGTGTCAGTATTCACTGATGAGTCACTTTAATACAATATAATCGCAGATATATAGAGAGCTATATATATAGAGGATTTTCAGCATTCTATCAAAGCTGGCTCAATTTGCATTTTCGCAGCATTGGCAAAGGAATTTAACCATCCTCCTCCCGAGCATCCAGGGCAACATGTTATAGAAAGCCTCGTTGATAAGGTCCTTCTGGTCCAGCATTGATTCATAGCAGTGTTGGGCGCGCATAAAAGCCCGAACTACGTCCCGAGCATACGTTGGAAATCTGGTCAAGTCGAAGAGCCTGAAGTTTCTCTCGAATTCAGGATTCCTCATGAGCGCAGCTATCTAACATTGTCTTTTCTTGAGTAGATCAAAAAATGAACAGCTCCAGACAACCTGGGTGAGCTTCATCTGATCGATCTCTTCGATGCATTGTCGATAATAACTCGACATCTCTGAATACTGGTCGATGATGCTCTCGTCTTTCAGATTGATTCCCGGCAGCTTTCTTCAGCGCCAGCATTTTTATCATAAGCCTGATGCTAGAATTGTCCCTTTCGAATCGACCCATTAGGGCCACTGAGGAACTTTTGGTGTAGCTACTACTCCTCACGTTCATTTGATTTCTACTCTTGCAATCGGAGTAACAGCTACTCCTATTCGGCGTAGCCCACACGCCGACGAGTGTAGCAGCGGCTCCATCTAGTCGCGGCCCTATTCAGCAGACAATATAACCTCAAAACGCTCTCATGAGCTATAAACCAATATTTCTTATGATAATCTCTTTAATTTTGCTAGAAATGGTTAAAATGTTAATGCTTTAGTTTTTTGACGCTCTATACGCAACAATTTCCAACAATTATATCATTAATATATACGATACACTCGAATCTGCGCTTCGTACGACATTTAGCTGTGCCGAGTTTTTTGCGCCGAATCGGAGTAGCCACTACTCTGATTTACAGCGCTTTGGATGCTCCTGCATACGGTATAGCTGCTACGCCGAAAGTTTTTCAGTGAGAGAAGAGCGTACAACCTTCGTTGTCCTCTTCAAGCACATCCGCGCAAATCGCCAAATCAATTCCCAAGAATTGATTTGCATTGTTATTATTTAAAATTGTTATAATGAATAAATAAACAAAACGCTTTACAATAAAAAAACATGCAAAACATAAAATATCACCTATGTATGCCATAAACTAAGTATACAACATCTCTTCGAAGGCAAAAATTCAGAATTTTCATTTTTAGCTTTCGCTGGCTTTACTTGCTTTTAGGCATCAAAGAGCCTTTTTATACTGGTAGATCGGCTCGAATCAAATACAGTTCTGTCATGAATTTAGGGATTTGGAAACAAATTTAATTTAAAATTTAATGCTAGAAATTAACGAGAAGTAGTTTAAACAATCTCTTATGCTGAGTAAGTCTGCGAGCCGGACAAAACTGAAAATCATGAATTCTGAAAAATAATATTTTCATTGATTTATAAAAATTGCCAATAATATTAGAAATTTACGTAGAAAGTGCGAAAATAACGTCATTTGCAACGATTTGGTTCTAGGTAAGCAATAAAACCTACGGACCTTCTAGATAAGAGGTCTATAGCTGGGCTGGGGTCCAAGGGTGGACGGAGCAGGTATACCTAGCAAGTAGATCAGGAGACAGGGAGGGGAGACAAGGTTATTGCTCAAAGACCTCTATGAAGGGGGAATGCATGGATCCCAAGGGTGGGTGGTGCAGGTATACCGAGCAGGTAATCGGGGGACAGGGCGGGGAGACAAGGTTATTGGTCGAAAGCCTATATGGAGGGTGTGCATGGGGCCCAAGGATGAACGGGTCAGGTATATCGAGCGCAGGTAAAGCAGGGGACAGGGAGGGGAGACGACGATACAAGTAGTGGCCCTGCTGCAGTCCCAACTTCAGTCTGGATCTAGAGCTCAACCAAGGTGTTTGCAGAGCAATAGTGATCTATCGAAATATTTCGTAAGTTATTTCAAGTTCAATTTCCTGACTACACTCGAGAAATACAAGCCTAGTCAAATATGGATCAATTATACATCATGCTGGCCATTCCCAACGCTCAGCCGACTTGCATCGGTCGCCTTAGACATTCAGCATGCAGAAAAGAATTCAAGTTATGTCAATACATCAAAAAGGTGCCGATTACTCTTCTCAAGCAGCGTCTTGAACACAGATATAAGCTCAACCAGAAGTGTAACTGCTGCGGAGAGTCGACCCTGCATGTGGCCGTCAGGCTCGACTCTGTAGAGATCCTAAATTTGCTAGCCATAAAGTAAGTTTATTTTTCTATTTAATTCATAAGTCAAAATTTTGCCATCACAGAGTCAACTTATCTCTAATACACAACGTATTTTTTTTTATTTCAGCAAAGCCAGGTTCGATAATGTCAACAACCGTGGAGAGACACCCCTTCACGTCGCATGTGAAATAAATAACGAAAATATGGCGGCTCGTCTACTGGACCTCCGCTCAAGCCCATACAGAGCAAATCACAACGGCGAAACATGCATGGAAGTGTGCTTAAGAAAAGGCCACATCGAAGTGGCGGAGACGATTCTGAGAAAAACCAAGGCCGACTTGACTTTCCGTGATCCTGAGGATTATTTACTCATGGCCACACGTGCTGGATCCAAGGACTTCGTAGAGTTGTTCTTGAATTTCAAAGCAAACATTGACGCGGTGGATTCCAAAGGAAACAGTGCCATTTCGCTGGCAGTCGAGCTCGGCTACGAGGACGTCTTGGACTGCCTCCTGAAGCGTGGGGCCGACACTACGCGCACCTACACAAGTGAAAAAAACACGCTGCTTCACATTGCCTGCAAGCAGGGCCGCCAAGACATCGTATGGAAGCTACTACTAGCTGGAGCACCGGTAAGTTTCACTTTCAATATTTCCTTCCTCTCAATGATCTTCCACTCGATCGAAATAGTTACTAATGCAACGTTATTCATATGTTTACAGGTTGACCAGCTGAACACCAAACTCGAAACCCCACTGCACGTAGCGGTAAAGCACTCGTCACTTTACATCATCAACATGCTGCTGACATGCGGGTCGAACCTCGAGGCTACGGACCTTTCGGAACTCACACCTCTGCATAACGCAATAATGCTCAACAAGACAATGACTGCTCGATACCTGCTCAGTCATGCAGCCAGCACGAAAGCAGTCGTCACACCACTCATAAAAGCGATGGAGAAAAAGTATTTTGAGATGGTCAAGCTGATCATCTGCAGCGGCATCGGTCACCTCGAGCAGAAGGACGCCTTAGGTCGGACTATCTTCGACGCGGCGGTCAAATACGGAAACGCGGATATTATACATTTTCTATCCAAAGTAGCAACAGAAGCAGGAGTCAGTGCGTGGACGCCAAAAGGAAAATAGTTCGTAATTAGAGCTTCCTATTTTAAGTGATACTGATTTCTGAGCTTCTGCTAGCTCTTGTATAACGACACGGGATATCAACGGAGGTATCCTACGACTTATGAATAGTTTATGTAAATAGGTCTGATCCGAGTTATCGTTTTGTAATTTTGATAATTTTAGTGTGTAAAATAATTACAATAATACAATAAATTATAAAATATTAATCTAAAAATCATGAAACTTCTTCAATCAAGCAATCTCCAACCCTCTCTCTCTCTCTCTCTCTCTCTCTCTCTCTCTCTCTTTCTCTCTAACTTTACATACAACGCGTCGTTGATCCAACGACTGCGAGTGCTCTCGGCAAAAGCGCAAAAGACGCAAAACAAAGAGCTCCTCGAATCGAGGGCTTTTCCGCGCTCAACTCGGCGGCAGCAAAATCAATCGCAGCCGCTCTCGGTAAAACATTCGTATTGTACATATACAACACACAGGACTAATAATAACTGTGACTCATTTTCTGCAACACTTGCAGACACAGAGCTGCAATGAGCGTCGAAAGTGTTTCACCGTACTCGCTCGCCGATGTTTTTCACAAGAGCGCATTATTTTCCGTTCGGATTATTAACCGGTCTAACGACAAAAACAATCGCGCGTAGCTTTGCTCCTCTACTTATCGCCCGCCCGAGAGAATCGCTGCTCCCGCGCGATTATACACGTCAATGCAATCTGCATATTTCAGACGCGGCTCGAAAATATTTCGAGATTTTCGCCGACTAAATATAGTATACATAACACTCTAGCCTATATGTATATATAGATATACATATATAAACGTGCAGGACGTCCGTTTATTATGGAGGGACGGCCGTTTGATTGGTAATTCGATTAACGGATTTTAACGCGCGCGCGCGATGCGTTTGTATTCATGAGGTGAGAGCGAGAGGGACAATGCCGCGCCGTTTGAATTTGCCCAGAGCGCGCGCGTGCGTAATGCGGGAAAATCATTTGCGATGTATATGCAACGCGTGCTATATGGCCCGACGCGGAATTACTAAATTTGACGTTAAAAATCCCCGACTGCACAGACAATCAGCCGTATCTCGACGCGGAGTTGCCTCCAAGAAAGCGTGGCTGCATTGTCTCGTTCCGCACAATACGCCTGATTTTAATTGCGAAAGCCGAGGTATACCTGTATACGCCGCTGCGAAGATCGCAGTATGTATATAGAGACGGTTGTCTATACAATATATACCATATACCAGTATTTTTTTGCTCTGGACGCGGCTGTGTACGATATTATACAAAATCGAAATAACGAATCGGACTATATTCCATTACGCGGGTATCCATATATTCCGCGCATATAGACGCACACACACGCTTTTCTCGCGGCTCTTCCGCTTCATCAAGTTGCAGCGCGCGCGCGCGCGGGGCGGCTACAGACCTGCGAGTTAACGGGCCTGACAGCTCTTCCGACAGCCACGTGACATCTGCGGCCGCGCCGCGCCAGGCATCTAATTATCGCTTTCTCGCCAACCTCCCCCGCACACTGTCCTCTCTCCTGCCTCTCTCTCTCTCGCTCTCTCTCTCTCTCTCTCTCTCTCTATATATATATATATATATATATATATATATGCCTGACGTATACATGTATATAGGGTGTATCGCTGTACGTGTGCGCGCACAGCCTATTCATCCCTGCGCGACTCCGCTGATTTTTGGACTAGATTTCATATATATCATGAAATAGTTCAGGGCTATATATACGAATATACACACAAAGTACCGCAGGTGTATCGAATAGCGGGGGCCATATATTCAAAAGAAGAGGCCGACAGCAACAAAAAGCAGCATCGGCTCGTCCTTAATTTCTTGGCCGAGCGCTCAAGCGTGCGTTCGCGTTATTTTTCCGATTCACGCGCTCTCTCTCTCTCTCTCTCTCTCTCTCTCTCTCTCTCTATGCCAGCGGCAACATCGCGCCGTATACAAGCGACTCTCGCTCGCACCTCGAGAGAGCGGCTTATCCGCCGCCGGCTCCTTTGTCTAACTTTAATTGAAAATATTGGAATAAATTTCCAATAGAGAGCCCGTCGTCGCCCCGCGTATCGTATAGTATACACTCACACAGACGTACAACGGGGCCGGCTCTCTTTTTTTCGAGTATATCGGGGGAGGATTTCAATGCTGTGTACACTGAATTCCATCGGATAAATGGCCGAGGGAGGATGAATTCGCGCGCGGGGGCGAGATGACACTTTGGCCGATTACTCGCGCGGATCGGTGCGCGCTCTTTTTTTCGCACATATATATATATATATATATATATATATGTAACCGGGTGTTACGGTCGGTGAATATTTTGAATAACCCACCGGCGGCGGGTGAGCGCCAGAAGACGTGTTGTACGTACATACGGTGGAAATCAAAGCTGGGGCAGCTCTCAAAGGTATATGCATATGCCAGTGCGCGGACACCCCCTTGGATTTGCATAACTTTTTTATTTTCATCAAACTATGTTTGTATATCGCGCGCGGTGTGTATATTTTAATAAAAATTACGAAGGGTGTATTGAAGCCGCGCTGCGGGAAAGAGGTCAGAGATCCGGAGAGTATAGGCGCGTACTGTGTGCACGCATCATCTCTCTCTCTCTCTCTCTCTCTCTCTGAAATTTTAATATTCCCCGATTGTTTCTGCCTCTTTAACTCCTCTCGTTCGTTCCATTTCTCTCTCTCCGCTATGCACACCGCGAGCCACGTATACGCCGGTATAATTTTTTCGCCCTACTTCGCCCCAAGAGCCAACGAGCGATATATGTATATACACGCGAAATATATATGCATCGCGTGCATGTGTAGCTGTGTAATCCTTTTATTTGCAGGTGTACGCATTTTGTTTAAAAGGGCCGAATTTATACGGCAGTCGGTATATATACACTGCAGCGAGAGGCGTAATGTTTTTCGATACGTATACACGACTCGCGTCGCGTTTCGGCTGGCGCGCGACGGGCTTTTGTTTTTAACAAGCGGCCGGAATTAACGCTGCGGTTGATTATGCCTATACGTACGCCGGTATACGTATATATCGTAAAGCACTCGCCGATGAGAAAATTACGCGGGAAAAATCTGCTTCCCTCAGTCGTCGCGCGTTATTATTACACGAGTAATGCACTCGTTTCTTTCTCTCTCTAAATATCTCGTTAATTTAAAAAAAGCGCGGCAGTCGTCGACCCGAGTCATACGTAGTTTATAATTAACTAATCAACGTTATGTGCAGCTCGACGATCTTCCGAGTATAGAGTCTCCATACTCGGCGCGAGCTTAAATAGTCGGGATACGAAAAAAAGCTGTGTACCTATATATGATTCAATAGCAGAGTGTAGCAGCAGAGAGAGTTGGAAGGACGATAAAAGCAGGCTTCGAGGGGAATCCGAGCGTATCGACGCTGTACGCGCAGAAATGCAATAGCGCCTGCTCAATTCAGCGGCGAAATTCACTTTGTAAACGCGAGAGAGCGAGCGAGAGAGAGAGAGAGAGAGAGAGAGAGAGAGAGAGAAAGAGAGGGAGAGGAAGCAATTGCCGCGCGTCGACGATTGCGCCTACTGTCGTGTAAATATCCAGCCTCGCGCACTGCGCTACACGTCTACATATATAGTATATAGTGCACGAGAGAGCGCATAGTGCGTCGAAAAACATTTTTACTCTTCTCGCACTCTCGATGCAAAAATTTTCGCGCTTCGAGAAAAATTCGACAATGAATCCGACTTCCTCCCCCCGACGAGAGAAGTAAATCTTCAAATCCGAATATAGCGAGCGCGAGGCTCTCTCTCTCTCTCTCTCTCTCTCTCGGCGGCTTAAATAACGCGCTTTTCCGCCGTATAAGTACCCCGCGCGCGACGGAAGCACCGCGCGAATCGAACCGCAAAAAATTCCTCTCTCTCTCTCTATCTCGTACGTATATGAAATCCGGCGAAGGAGGGAGATTCCATCTATCCATCTCTCGACGGGGGCAAGAAAAAAATAGAAGAGGACAAACTCGTTCAGCCGCGCGTAAACCTGCCGCATAATTACTTCGGTATGGCGTCCGGAGAAGAGAGAGATGAGAGAAAAGACGATGAGGAGGACGCCGATTCCTTCTTCTTTTTCCCCATAGGCCAGAGGGCGACTCTCAGTCTCCGGTAATGACGCTAATGGTAAATCTGTGCGCGCGTCGCTGCCGCCGCCGTCGATAGTTATCGGAATCGATCATTCAATTTCGCGCGGCAAATTGTCCGCGCCGGAAACTCATATCCGGGTGCTTCCGGTCCCCCAGAACCCCAGGATTTTCGCCGCCGCCTCCAGCTGCAGAGATGAACTCGCTTCCGGCACCTACAACTCCGCTCGAGAGAGAGAGAGAGAGAGATAGAGAGAGAGAGAGAGAGAGAGAGAGAGCGCCCTCTCTGCTATGTCGCGCGCGGAGGCGTGTATGTAAGCTGCAGCGCACTGCAAATTTTTTTATTTTTCCTGGCGAAAAATTCCAGGCGATACAGTCGGAAATTTCGAGTGCAGCGAGGTAAAGAGCAAACGCACTCGGCGCTGCAGCCCCGATTAGCGCTCTTAGCGGGCTCGATCTAAATTCTCGCGAAGGTATAGCTTCGCACACGCACACACACGTAAGTGAGCGCGTGTAGGAGGCAAATAGTTCGCCGGCCGCGGAGTATAAACGTCTCTATCTCGGCGCGTGCAGCAACGGCCCGATTATCGATTCGGCCGCTCCCTTCCTTCTCGTATACAAGTCTATGCGCTGCAGTGTGGTATAGTCGTCGGGATACGCTCGTTTGTGTGTGTAGGTGTAGGTGCGGCCGGAGGATGCTGCAGCAGTGGACGATTCCGAGGCTGCTGCTGCAATTTCACGCGCGCCCAGTGCGAAATTAGCATGGGCGGAGGGAGAGATTTTTCGGTCGCGTGGTGCAAGTACTGGCGACGATCGATTTTTTGCGTTTGGGTTTTCAAAGATTTTTTTCAACTTTTTTATCCGAGAGCCGCTGATTGGCTTGCTCGGAATTCGCGAGTTCCGACGGGGCGGAGTTCAAAGTTCAAAAAAGCACATCGATAAACCTCGCTGCGCGAAATTCCAAAAGCAATCGAACGCGTCGAAGCACGTGAGGAGCGTGTACACGTTAATTTTCACGCTGCAACGGCTCTCCCTCCACTCTTTTCATCTTCTTCTCGAGGAGACGAAAACCGAGTCGGACAGTTCGCGAGTCGCTATTCCAAAGTCGGCGGCTAGCTCGATAAGACGAGATTTCAGCCGACGTGTGTGTGGTCGATTTTTCTGGAATTTTTCGCGAGTCCGCAGCGCGCACAGGGCAAATCGTATTAGCGGTTCGGCTTCTCTGCCTTATTTGGACGGGACACAAAGCGGTTTAATGATAGGCCACTCGATAGGTCGTATTGGAGCCGCACGCTATGATAGTTACGAAGTGCCTCGCGGTGCAGGCTTGGACGAACCGAGCCGACGGGTAATTAGATTTCGCTCGGGCGTGTACGATAAATCGTGAAATATTATTTTCATTCAGTATCAAGCAATCGAAAGTCATGGAGGCATCGCGGGAAAGTGGTGGAGCGACTTGGTGAAATAAACGGCCGAGTGAATTTTGCATAAAACGAGAATTCGAAATGCCGAACGCCGGCCCCATCGCCATGTGAGTACAAGTGCTAGTAGTGCAACAGTCGCGTCTAGCCGTGACCTATAACCCTCGCGTCACACCCCGCAGGTACGACGGCAGAAGCGATCCAGCAGCAGCAGCACCGCAAGCAAACAACGGTAACGGTAATAGCAGTAGTGGCAGAGGAATAGCAGCCCCGATCGATCTCGAGTCCGGTGATTCGAGCTTCTTCCCGCAGTCCAGATCGCAGAGCTTGAGGAGACAGAGCATCTCTCTGAACGCCGTCATCAATCATCGGCGCGCGCTGCTCGGGTGACTGCGCGCTTTTGCTTGCTGCCGCTCTACAGATTTATCATGATTTTGCCCTATTGTCGCGCGAGCTTTGCTTATAATCGCTTTGCTACTACTGCTCAATTTCTTTTTTGCACTTGTTGTAACGAACGAATGGGTTGTTCGAAGAGCGCTGTTCTCGGGGATCGGCAGCAACATGTCGCTACCGTCGTGTGTACAGCAGGAGCAGGAGCTGATGATGCCCGGAAGTGGAGAACAGTCAAGCGAGCCACCTCACAGGACGGGCGCGACGCAGCAGCTACAGCTCACACCTGTTAACACAGCCAGTGTACCCCTCAGTAGCCTCGATCCTCAGAAAGGTACTGCTTCCTTACTATTTTTTCAGTATCGAGTACTTTGGAGATATCGTATTTCAATGCAGCGGAGAAGCCGCCCCTGGGAGCATCGAATTCGAGCACGTCGACCCGACACGATCACCGTCGCAGACAGCACGCGGAGCTGATGTCGAGCATCAGCACCCTGTACGCGAAGCTGCTCGTCGTCGTGGGTGTAGCGGTGCCGGTGACCGCGAGCGTCAGCCAGCAAGTGCCAGCAGCCCTCGATCAGGTAGTACGATTGTTTACGAGCTTCCCCTTCGCCCACGCGGCCGTATAAACGAATTTCCCGAGAGCAGGGCTTCTACCTGTACCTCTACCTGGCGAGCGTCATCTTCGTCGTGACGATGTACGCGACTCTGCTGCGCGACAAAGCCTTGAAGAAAATGATCCACAAGCACGTCAAGCACGAGGGCACGTACAACTTCGCGTCAGCCGCTACGTGCGTACCGTCGACCTTCCAGGTGAGTCTAAACATAGCTCTGTGAATCGAGTTATGGCTCGCGAGAGATCCGTCTCTATCTTTAGAGTTTCATTCAGAGAGGCGGATAGCGAATGAAGTAATGGGATATTTCTTTCACAGGAGAAGCCTGCCGGCAAGCCGTACAAACCGGCTGCGGTGGAGGTGAACCGTAGGCCGACGCAGCAGTATGGAAGCTTCTGTCTGAGACTGGGAACGGTGGGCTTCGGCGCGGGAAGCTTGGTCTTCACCGGGTTGCAGATCGGCGCCGAATTAGCTTCCGGGCCGATCCATGCCATGATTCCGGCCACGAGGCTGCTGCTCGTCACCGCGCAGATGCACTTCATTTTCCTCAACAGTAAGGATCTGGTGCTCACGAGACACGGGGCCCTCGCGAAGCTCGGACTGATGCACCTCATCGCCACCAACATCTGCGAGTGGCTGCAGGTACGACGTCGATACGTTATACTCGGAAGTTTTCGTGATGATGTCACGTCGTGCATCTGTCTCGCACGTGTAGGCACTGGTGGAGGAGACGCAGTACGAGATCGACCAGCTGGAGCACGACGAGCGCGACGGCGACGATGGGATCCTGCGCAAGCTCCTTCGAGACGCCAGCCCTTTTCTCTTTCCCTGCACGATCGAGTTCAGCCTCATCTGCGCGGTCATCCTCTACGAGATGTGGAAGCGCGTGGACGAGCACCGATGGGGTGACGCCGAGTCGAGCTCGTCCCAGGGCACGGCCAGGTCCATGCATCACCTCAGCATCGATTGCGGCAGCGCGCACAAGTGATTATTCATTCTACTTCCGACGAATATCCTTCTATTACGCGCCGTAAACTTGGAATTTATATTTCATTCGATTATCATTCTTTCGAGCGCGCGGAAAGTTCTCGTTTGCTCTAAATTAGATTGCTGCAAAGCTCATTCCTCTAAAACTAAAACCAATCTTTACTCCCGCCGTCGATCAGAGGTCTCTTCGGCGGCATCCTGGTGGTGGCGGCGACGGTCCTCAGCCTCATCATGTTCTTCGTCCTCCGCGAGGCCAAGCCGAAGATGGCCATCCAGCAGGTGACTTCCTTAGAAGTCGCTATCCAGTTCTCGGGCACGATCGTGGCGATAATGGCCGCGCTGAAGCTGCGTCACCTCGACTACCGCAACGCCAAACCTCCGCACCTGGACTCCACACTCCTCGCAGCTGCCCAGGCTGGCGTCTACCTGCACTGTCTCTTCGGCGCCGTAGGTAGCATCCTGACCCGAGGCCCCACCTGGATCCTCTGCCTCACCGCAGACTTCCTCGCCGTCCTCCAGAGCACCACCCAGACCGTCCTCATCAAGGTATGTAAAGAGACTCGTTAGAATCTGTGTTCTTTTTTTACGAAAAACTTTGCGCGCGAGCCCGGCAATCATTAGCGCCGGAGACGACAGAGAGCGAGAGAGACAGTCCGGACTTTCCCGAGACGACTTATTACGCGCGCGAGGGAGGGCTGACTAACGACGCTGCAGGACACAAAAGAAGAGTCGGGGGAGGTGGCGAGGAAAAAGCGAAACTCCCTTTCTTTCCGCGATATCGCTGCGCAAACGAGCGCAAACTAAGAAGCAACTCTCTTATCTATATATATAACACGTCTGTGGACAGATCGCCTGGAGGCGGCGCTCACGCTCGAACGAGAAGCCGGGCAAGGAGCTCATCACCTTCCTCATCGTGGTCAACATCGCCATGTGGACGGTCAATACGCTGGAGAAGTCCCGCGCGGGCGTCAGACCCGACCACCTCGAGTTCTTTGGCGTCTGGGCCTGGACCATCATTACTCACGTCTCCATGCCGCTGGCGATCTTCTACAGGTTCCACTCGGCCATATGCCTCTTCGAGGTCTGGAAGAGCTGCTACAAGTACCGGCCCCCTGCCATCATCCTCCACAACTATTAACGTTGTGGCTTTTGTTTTTTTTTCTGTTTGTACACAATAATAGAGCCTCCCGGGGGCGCGACAGTTTGATACAGTTTACCCGCGCGCTCGCGGCAACTACATTTCCTCGGCCCATGCGCGCGCCCGCGAGAGCGAGAGAGTGCTCTCAAGCTCGGAAGGGTGGCCTTTGTTGGCTGCTCCGCTGATTTACTTAGCCCGGCGCATCGAGTGCCTCTCAGACCAGTCAGTCAAGAAGCGCTGCGCGTTGTCTTGTGTGTGAGAGATGCCGCTCGCTCGGTCGAGTATGTTGTATATAGTCTCGCTGTACGCGCCCGCGATGTGTACGTACACATGGGAGAGAGAGAGAGAACAGCAGCATCTTGGAGGCTTTTTCTCGTAGACTAAGTTCGTTGACGGGGGGCAGGCGCGGAGGAGAAGCTCTTCCCCGGAATTAGTTTTCTGGCCGATGGCCGCGTCCTTGATTGGACGCATCGAGAGTAGGTGCGATGTTTGCTCTCTTCTCTTTTTCATTTAGCTCACTACAGGAAGAGAAGAAGAAGAAGAACAAGTACAGGCTGATGTATACATAGCTCACGAGAATAAGGGACGCTGCGAAGCTCGAGGCTGCTGCATTGTTCTCTCTCAGTCTGATTCAATTCCGCAATCGCGACTTTTTAATCGCGACAAACTTGCAGCGCTTTTGAATCCGCGCGCAACTCTCTCTCTCTCTCTCTCTCTCTCTCTCTCACTGCGAAAAGCAGCGAGACTCTCTCTCTCTCTCTCGTAAGTTGCAAAGTTTTATTAGCGCGATAAGCCGACCGCCGCGGCGGCAACGTCTAATGAAATCCCGTGGCCCATCAGACACAGAGAGAGAGAGAGAGAGAGAGAGAGAGAGAGAGAGAGAGAGCGAGCGAGTTTGCTGCATACACACTGCTCTGCACCAACACTCGTATACAACCAGACGCGGAATCGATTCTCCGCCGTAGTATAGCGCCGGTATAAAGAATAGCATACCATCCATTATGCGTGGCGTTGGCAAATCCGAGAAAGGAGAGAAAAGCCAAAGCCGCCGCCTGTGTGTTTGGCGGATGTATCGGCGCTGCTGCAGCTATGCTTGACAAACGCGAGAAGACGACACGGCATGGCTATAAGTCGCGGATTACTTCGGCGTCGATTACGCTTTGTCAATCGCAGGATGGAAAATATTTTTCAAAACGACGAAGAATCTATCCGGCCGCCAAACAAGCCGGCGACCGCTAATACAGATCCTAGTGGAAGCTCACTCTCTTGCACTATGTACCGTGTGTGTGTGTGTGGGGGTGTTGTAGCTGCAGCCGCGCTTTCGAAAGCAGCACAGCTGCAGCGCGCGTTAACAGGCGCAACCACAGCGCAACAAACAAACGCTGTGCGTTGGAGCCAGAGGCTAGTGCTTCAGAAGCCCGCTTAACTCGATTCCCCGCGTCGTCGTCGTCGTCGTCGTCGAGGTGCGCGCGGTGGCGGCGGCAGCTGCAGTCCGATATAGACATTCGAGAGCCGCTGTATAGAAGCTCACCCTACTACACGCATATGTATACATGCTTTGCTCTTCGAGGAGAGTGAATATATATAAGGGTGTAGCATTGGACGGAAATGACGCGCGTGTATAACACAGCTCGAATGAAGATTGTATTTATATTTCATATCCTGACACGAGCGAGCGAATGTGTACGTATGTGTATGTCGTTGGAGACCGAGGATTGTCTCGTTTGCGTCAATGATTGTTTTCGCGCGCGCGAACATCGAAATTTCGAATAAGAGAGGAAACGAGCTCGCGCGCTGATGATGACTGTGTTTGTGTCCCTGTTAGGATAGATCGATGAGCCGCGATAATTGCTTTTCGCGCACCGGTTATTATTATCGCGCGTATTATGCGTGTGCAGCTGTAACTATATGTACATACCACGTGTGTTTGTGTGTGTATGTGTGTGTTATTGTTATAAATTGAGGGGAAAGTTGGGCAATTATTCGGAATCGCGAGATTTTTGTCATCTCTCGCGGGTTAATTAAGTGTGCTCGACGAATAAATAATTATAGTTGACTTTTGGTCAATACTGAATTTGAGTCAATCAGGCCGAGAGAAAAAACAAACAGTCGAGTATACATATAGAGGATCAGACTCTTTCTCCCCTGCTCTCGTTACAAGAATGAATACCCGGAAAATCCCCTCAGCCGCGCAGAGACATCATATCAGCGCGCGAGAAAAGCCAGCCCCGAGAGGAGGTAATTCGCCCGCTGTATGCCGGGATTAGAAGCTGCAGCCATGGATCCATTAAAAGACGCCAATGCGGAGCACCTACACAGCTCGCTAATAATATATCCCCCAATAAGCCGCGGCCAATTATTCCAGCTGCGCGCGAAAACCGTGACTTTTCCATCGTCAAGTTTCCGCGCGCGCCGGCCGCGAGAAAAAAAAACGAGTTCACTGCATACATACATATAAACGTTCGCGGAGGGCCTAAAAAAAATGTCGGAAAGTCGGGCGACACACGGCTCTGACAAAACTTTTTCCGCGGCGAAGCCCCTGTAAGACCGGATAATCTGATCATCTGAAGGCTGTCTCCCTCTCTCTCTCTCTCTCTCTGGCGTTAGCTCTCTAACCGATAAAAAGCGCGCGCGCGCGAGAGAGAGAGAGAGAGAGAGAGAGAGAGAGAGAGAGGACTGCGAGGGATAAAAGGAGTCGTGCTGCTGCCGCTGCTGATGGGGATGCAGCGCGCGTACGACGAGCCTTTATTCTTCGCGCGATTATCGCGATAGAGCGAGAGGATAGGTGCAGAGCTGAACCGAACGTGCTGCAACGAGTTGTATTATGGGAGGGCTTTATTAAGGCTGTGAAGAGAGGAGTCGTTTTCGATTTGAGAGAGAAGCTGCGGGAGACTGCCGAATTAGTTCGTGGCTGTGGATGTATTAGGGCTATCACACGTAAAAAGGAACACCGAGGAACAGCGGCTGACAGTCAACCAAAAGTAATCTTAAAACGGACTCATTCCTTCATGTTCTCTCTCCACCACCTCAATTAGGAACAAGTCCGTTTAACGCTTACTTCTGATTGGCTGTCAGCTGCTATTCCTCGCAATTCCTTTTTACGTGTGATACCCCTTACGAAAATTTAATAAATTATGTTGTTTTGTTAAAAGATCGAACACTTGTTTGTTTTTACTGGATGATGACTAGAGATCGAATGTTGGCTCCTGGGGTAAGTTATCGAGGGAAGCTGCATTGCCGCTGACAATATAGGGTGTGTCGTGAAGTCGACAAAGGGTAATAAGCAATAGCCAAAATGGCGAGTAACGGTTTTCGAGCGAAATTATTTCTCTTTTCACGGGGCTCAAAGTGCCGCGTCTATTGCAATTTTTCGTTCTAACGTAATCACTATGCTTGTGGTCGCAATTCTAACCTAATCGTCAAAAATTGAGGTCCAAATTACTAGCTAACCATACACTGCATTATGAACATTCTAATAATCAAGACAAAGGACTCACTCAAACGAATAGCTCACTTTTCACTTCTGAACGTCGACTGTCAAGACAACCAATGTCTATGTATCCGGAAACATCCAAGTAGGATGAACACAAAAATAACACGATGCATTTCGCGGATGCACTCGCGCGGCCGGGATCACTTCGGCAGTGAGTAAGTGACTGACTCTAATCGACCGTTATGCGAAGATAATTATAGCTAACTTTCGGATAACGAAGATTCTCTACGAATATTCACCAATCATGCAGCACCCGATGCGTCGTCATGATGCAGTTACGTGACGACTCGTCAGTCGACAGGTAAGAACTGATCTTTCAAAAGCGACCGTTTTGCCATTTTTATGGGGTAGAACGTTTTTAACGGTTATCAATGCTACCAACCTCAAAAGAATTGCCGTTTTCAGTGCTCACTGTGCGCGGTAATTTCAAATATGTCGTGCAAAAGAAAAATTATAATGGGGTAGTAGAAGGTTAAAAA
Organism: Nasonia giraulti; assembly: GCA_016647725.1. NCBI lineage: Eukaryota > Metazoa > Arthropoda > Insecta > Hymenoptera > Pteromalidae > Nasonia > Nasonia giraulti. The sequence continues at coordinate 36,567 of QLYP01000363.1, forward strand.
ACAAAAGTCGGGTTTTCAATTTCACTTTGCTAGTTTAATGCAAAACATACAGCTATATCGTGGAAACGCATTAATAAATATTACAAAGTCCATCGCTGTCTTATAAACAGCAATAGGTACATACGTAGAGACAATGCGTACGTTTTTTGCCCGCTCGTTTGCTTTTGGCAAGATGCAACTATCATAAGTAGTACACGCAAACAATTGCCTTTTTAACTATCTTATGTATGACCGCCGAGAACCACTGTTTATGTTACAATAATCATGATTGCATTCAATACATCACTGCTTATATGCTATGCATTCTTCCTTTAGCTATGGCGGCTAAGAAAATCTTGTACGAGTAACCTAATTATAGTTTGTCGAAAATTACAGTATTACTTTCTACTTAAAATAAGACAGTAACAAGTTTGCGTTATACATCTGTGATATTCAATTATCGTGACCCACGAATATACCTCCTCGTTTGTTAGTATGAAAAAGATTATTGATCCAAAAAAGAAACTTCAGTTGACAATCGTTACGCTTAACCTCTCTCATGTTAATCGTGTTTAGAGTCATGGCGATGCAGTATCGTTATCATTGAAAAACACAAATGAAAAGCCAAACGCACATTACAACTCTCCGAATTTGAATAGCAGCCTACAGAAGGAAAGTTCGTCCCTGTCTTCTGTTAATACTTTGCTTGCCTCGCAAACTGGGACGCAGTCCTCCGGAGGTATTTAAACGATTATTTAAAAAAAAGAACGACTGGCTTCAGTAGGGAAGAGACTGTACTATCATATCGACGAGTCGTGGGCCGTGTCCTATGTATTCTGGGGCAGGAAGGTGGCGCCGCCGCGCTGGGCCGGCGGCTGATAAATCGGCTGAGCGCTGCGCTGCTGGCCGCGTTTTCTGTAGTTCTTGCCACTACCCCCGGAACCGCCTCCTCGTCGATACTCTGAGGCTGCAAAAAGTTGTGGGTCTCACAATTCTTGCCGTCTACGCGACATTTGTAAAAACGCAGAGCGTTTCTTACCATTCGAATTATTTTGGTTTTGTTCGAATCGAGGAGGTCGATTACTCGAGCGATGATCCGTTCGCCGATTGCTCTCTTGTCCGAGATTCTGAGTTCGCGGATCCTAAATAAATGGAAAAATATTAGTGATCGTCTTGAATCAAGTTATTTTTTTCATCAATAATAGTCAAACTTACGTCCTCGGTAATAGGTATGCAGTCTATTTGGAGAACTTCCTCGTAGTTGTGAAATTCTTTGAATTGTACAACACAAGTCGTCTTTGAAACCGCAGTCACCTCAGCGTTATAATACTGCAAAGATTAAATAAAATTAGATGCCCGGATCGAGGGATTATAGGTTATTCGAAAATATATTGATCCTGCTTACCATATTGTCCTCCCAATACTTTGCCATGCATCTATCTCCCACTCGCCAAACCCAAGTTCCGCCCAGGGAGTCGTCGCTTTTACTATGACTGTTATAGAAGCTATTACTTTTCTGAGTATTCGAGCTAGCAATTCCTTGATAATCTGGAATGTCATCGTAATAACGGTTCGACTGGCTGCCTTTATAACCTCTGTCTACAGTGTTAGATTGGTACAACCGAGGGTCCGCTTCCTGGACACGCCCTTGTCGGAGGTTCGATTCGTAGTTCTGACCTCGACTATTGCTCACCACTTTAGTCTGGTACTCTTGCTGATTCTGAAAATCGAAAATAGTTTAATACGCGGATTTAAGCATTACCATAGCAGCTATTATAAAAATTTTACCGTACCTTAATCTGAAAATCTTGATGATTCGGCTTGAAGGCATTAGCAGAATTGTCTCGGGGCGTCGCAGAATCCTGTCTCGGCTGAGAAAAAGCGCTCGGCATCGAGTTTCTAAACTCGTTTACCTGCGGGAATTTGTTGTACGTGCCGATCGGTTCCTGGGGCTGGTAACTCGAATAATTTTGATTCATATTCTGATTGAAGTTTTGATTCTCTTGATTGCGTTGGAATCTTGGCGGTTTCGTTTTCTGGGAATTCATGCCCCCGTAGTTCCCGTACTGTTGACTGGCCGCAGTGTTATTCGAGTACTTGTTTGATCGATTCTCCTCCAGGTGTCTCGGTGGAACTTGATAGCCGCGATTGCCTCTTTGATTCCTACAAAGTAAGCGGACGCTATTATTAACCGTATCTTGCACAAAAAGTTCAGATTGCATTAACTTTTTCTCACCTTCCACCGCCGCCTCTTCCTAACTGAGAATGCTCGTTGCCTCTGGAATGGTAGCGATCAGAGTGGTTGTCTGGCCTGTTTTTTCCGTAAGAATCCGAAACGTGCACATTGTTTGTCTCGGGAATTTCAGTCTGTGCTGGCAGTTTGTCTTCGAGGAAATCGAAAAGCGATATTTTCCCACTACTTGGCTTACTACTGACTTCTTCGCCTGACTTTTTGTCGCCCCGCTTACCTTTCGGCTCACGCGGCTCGCGCGCTTCCCTCGTATTGCTAGTAAATAAAATTAATTGTTAAAAAACTGTTGACGAAAATTCAAGTTATATGTTCAACAAGTTACGTACCTATTATTTCTATTATCATTTTTCTGTAAGGACTTGAGGGCGCGATCGACATTATTGCGATTGACTTTCAAGGCATATTCGGCTTGTTCTATCGAAAATCCTTGATCGACGATCCTTTGAACACTATGATCCAGAAGCTGCTTATTTCCACCGCCAAACACTTTCTTGCTTCCCTGTTTGGCAGCTTCAGCAATGGCATTCTTACGCTGGGCTTCAAATTCTGCATTCTCCTCGGTTGTCTTCTCCTTCTCAGCCAGAGCCTTGAAATTCTTTCCTTGCTCTGTTATTTTGACTATCTTCTTGCCAAACGGAATCCATGGTGGCGGTCCACCTTCCTCGACAGGCCTCACTCTACTGTGAGAAGCCAATTTCTGAAACCACACATACCGCTTAGCACACGCAAATCACAAAACAAGCAGGTATCATTCAAAACTCAATTCAATGTACCTACCTTATTCAATTCCCACTTTTCCACCAGACTCGTGACTTTGCCTCCCAGAACTTGAACAATATTAAAAGGTTTGAGTAGAATGACTCCATGCGACATAGGTAAAGTACCTCCCCTTATCAATAACTTTGTACCAGGCGGTGTATTTAAACTGAAAAATGCAGGTTATTGTTAACAACAGTACATGGCAAAAGCTTCAATTCGTTGTCGCTCTCCAAACTCACCTAATGGAAGAAATATTCTCTATTTCAATGGCTTGATAACTAGTCTTGCCATCCGTCAATGACAGCTTGAGCATCCTAGGAGCTCCGCGAGATTCCTCATTATGCTTTGGAGCAGCAATGTTGCGAACCTTCTGAATTTGCAAAACGATATCGCCACTGGTCAGCTCTCCCTCACCACTGCTTATCTCCTTCAGGTCATGCTGTTGACAAAGCAGATCACACGCATGAGAAACTGCAAATTAGTCACAATGAGCTGTCCATAAAAAGCTTACATCGGTCGCGCGTTTAATAATCTTCTGCACATCCACGATGCTGCCATAGTCGCTGACCACGTCAAAGCCCTGCTCCGATAAGTACCTGTAGAAGCCCGAATCTCGTGAATGACGGGGAAAAAAGGGGAATTTCAAGTGCAAGCTCTCGCGAGGTCCAGGATGATTATAAATAGTCTCGCGAGAGGCGCAAACGAAAAGACACGAGAAGGAGGGATACTCACCAGCCGCAGTCGCGGAGCTTCTCCATAATCGCGATGGTCATGATTGCTCGAGATGCTGGACACTGCGATAGCTACGACTCGAGGCTCTCCTGGTGCGGTCTCAGCCCGGGAAATCCTCCGGCGAGATGTTCATCCGCGTAAACATTCGGTCAGCTGACGGCTGGATTTTGTTGGTTAAGACGATCGGGCTCCGTCGTCGTCGTCGTCGTGATGCTCCACCAGTGCAGATCTAGGGAGCTGATGATGATATAATGATGACGATGAGTCGCCGCGTGTGCCGATGGTTAACGAGTGGGTGGATAGTAAGTATGGATTTTCGAAGGTGGACTGAACCGCGAGAGAGAGCCGACGTGCGGGAGAAAAGAGAGAAAGACACTAGGTGCTCGCGGCCATTTTATGAAAGGTGACCGGGGATCGTGACGCGTTGCGAGTGGGTCAAGATTAGCGTTTTGAGACGACTGGGCGGGAGCGTGTAAAAAAGTCACAGCTTGTCGTTTTCGCACTTGAGATTTTCACAGATATACATATGCACTTATGTATACTTTCATTTTCATAAGTCCGTTGATGGCATAAGGATGAGACACTGTAAGAAACCGGCGTTTCGGCCGTGCCGAACGTAATATCAGAGTCGATAGTCCGAGTATAACTACCTTGTCATTATTCTATTTTTCACCCTAGACTACTCCTACTCGTCTACTTAAACATCATCCTGGTTAGAAAAAGCTAATGCATGCACTTATGTCAAAACGGCCTTGTTAGACCCGCCGTTTCAGCTGATTATCTTATCATTTCAACGGATTATTCTAGTGTATGGAACAATTTTGCTTTACATTTTATGAATTTCATCATATGATTCTCTATTACAAATTCCATTAAGAGATGAGAGACTCATCTATTACGATTACAATAATGAAAGATAAATTCAATTACTACCATTAAACTTCGGCCTTACAAGGAACGAGAAATTAATATTATTTCAATTAAGTACTTCATTATCTAGACAACTCTCTCTTCCAAGATTGACAATTATAATTTCAATACAGCTATTGGATGCGTATAATTTGATTAACAATTACATCCATCGCGTGTACTTATTCGTTTAATTTACATACCCGCTTAATCAAAGCATTAAAAAATTTCGGAAGATCTGTAACGAAAACACATTGATCGAATCCACACCACAACGCAGCGCGATCTATATCGTCATCGATTCTAAAGAAACCATGCATTGGCACATATAATAGGCCCAGCGCATACGTAAAAACTCCGTCGAAAACACAATATAAGTAACTATGTAATCCTCTCCCCGCGCGCACATCTCAATTCCATTAAACTCAAAGCCAATAGCCAAAGCAGCAATCCCCCAAAAATCCATCCAATTAACCCCCCCCCCCCTCCCGTCACGAAGATCCTCCGAAAACAATCAAATTTAAAAAAAAAATGAAGAACACGGACATAGTCGAAGGAAACATATTACATTCACGGTCGCTGCGCCGATGGACATAACGTACAAAACACACATGCAGACGAGGAGGAGAAGAGAGAGGGAAAGCGGGAACCGCAGCTACAGTGGCTCACCTGCTCGAGCCTCGGCAGAGACTCAGTCCGACTCGAGCCACTGTCTCGACGCGAGCAACGCTCGATTTCTCCTCCAAGACATATACTCCAAGGCACGCGGATCTTGAAATAAGTAACTCGTTTGACGTTTTCATTGTTTTTCCTTTTTTTTCGTCAGGGCTGTCGTTGATCTCCTTCACCATCTTCCGAAAATTCCTTAATCTCGACGCGTATAGTTTTCGCCGCAACCGTCCACTCCACCGATTGCATCGAACACTTTCAATTTTTTTGAAAGCCGCACATTCCACACTCATACACGCGTATAGCAGTCGGTTCCTCTCTCTCTCTCTCTCTAACATTGCGCGACTTTTCACTAAACGCCGACAGCCCTGAGGAGGAAAAAGCGACTCGCGAGTGAAAAACCGTGAGTTGAAGTTGAACGTGACACAAGCTCGTTTCAGATCGAAAAGCCGCCGCCTCGACCTTCCTCTCTCACTCCGACTCTCAAAAGTGAGTATACAGCGTGTACATAAGTAGGTTATATGGCACAGCTCGGCGAGAGAGGCTGTACGATCTTCTGTGTATATATATATATATATATATATATATATATATATATATATATATATAAACTCGCGGTTTTCTCTATCCGACTGCTGCAGCGCGAGACGATGCGAAAACGAAAGTCATAGTGGCTTTAATTTCGACGACGGTATTATACGCCTCGTGTCTGACGCGCAGCGTATTTTCGTGCGAGAGAGAAAAGGAAAACAATATAAAGTGAACAAAAAAAAAACGAACGGACACAGAATTGCAGCGCACACGCGACGCTCTCGGTTTCTTCGCGTTTCGCGCGTATACACGCTATCGCTTATACGCGTTTGTGTATAGCTATATATAATACGCGCGCAATTTTAATTTAGTTTGCGAAACGAGAGACGCGGCGCAAGTCGAATTACATCAGGAGCTCGGTCGTTGCTACTCGTTTATGCAAATATGTGCATGTATGGGTTCTCCTTTGTTATTTGATTTCGGAAAATTACAGAGACGGATCGTTAAAGAGTCGTTTGTGGAGGGAAAAAAAGGAGCCGATCACAATCGCGCGCGCGAGGAAAGCGCGATGATGATTCACGACTAGATGCGATGTGTATGTGTGTGTATGGCTGGAGAAAATTCCTCTCGGGCTGATTGGATTGCGAGACGCGCTGTATTATCGTGGGAAGGCGAAAAACATCAGATTATACGTGGTGAAAGTTCATTTATTATTTTTTAATAGAAAAATCGCTAAACACAATGCGGGGATCTTGAAGCTGCGGGTGGCGCACGCATGTGTTACACAGCGGAGTGTAATTAACTTCGGGATGAAATTAAGGCTAATTTAATGAATCGTAAAAAATAAAAAATTGATACTCCTTCGTCGCAAACCTAATGGAATTGACTTTGCGAGGATATCCATATTTTTAATAATATATCCTAATAACACGTCCTGTGTATATGTGTAACTCGCAGTCGTACAGTATACAACACGTATATAAGGACAAACTCGAAGCGCGCAAGCGACGCTAATCGCGATCTTATCGTCGATTCCCCCCCCCCCCCCATACATGTATATATACAAGTGACAAAAGCCTCTGCCTCGTCGTGTGAATAAAAAAGGAGCCAACGCGCACCTGATCGATACCTATATATACTCACCCTCAGCTCGAAATATAGCGTCCAGAGCGAAAAATACAACAGCCGCACGCAGTGTAGGTGGTATTGACCTCGCGTGTGCCCCCTGCGCGATAATGCTCTTTCCCCTTTGCTTTTTTTCGAGCTTCGATGTTACATACCCGACGATTTTCTCGCGCTTAACGATCGCGCGCGAGAGATTTCGTCGACGGATAGTAACATGCGCGGGGGAGTCAACGGCCGAAAGGGTTGACGAGCGCGACTTTTCCGTTGAAGCTTTTCGGGAAAAAGTATTGTAAGAGGGATAAGATCGACGATTTCACGAGGATCTGTGTATGGGAAAAGCGCGAGAGTGACCTCGATGCAGCGAACAACGTACAGCCCTTCTCTGAGCATTATTGCGATTCTTTCGCCCTTTCTCTTCTATATACTACGCCGCGGACTTATGCTCGCTATGCTCTTTCTTCTGGCTCGAGCTGCGCTCGAGTTGTAATACTCTTATACACAGCGTCGTTGGCGAATACATCCTGTTGTCGTTCGTGTGTGTGGGTGTGTATGTGTGTGTTGGACCGGTTTTTTCGCCGCTGCATTTTAGAACTTCGCGATGTTGTATAGGGACTGAGCGACGGTTTTCGGGGAACCTGTTTCGACCCATACACGCATTCCTTCGGGAGAGTCTTCTTTGTTATACGTGGAGTCGATGCAGAGACGAAAACGCATTGTAAGATCGTAAACATCGATTTTCACTGTTACGCAGCTAACGCGTCCAAGTGCCATAATTGCCGACTAATTTGCGGCAATCACGCGTAATGAGCGCTTCGACGTCTGATGCCTTCTGGCACTCATATACGTACGTTTAGAATACAAATCGAGATCCGATGCGCATTATTCCTCGAAAATCTCTCTCGGCCCCACAAGCATCGCATGAGGCGTGTTGCATAACGGAACAGTGACGCAACACCGAAATAAGCCTCCACGGCGCGCAGGTGCCCGCGCGCACCGGTTTCTCTTTCTCCCGCGCGCTCGCTTTCCCGTCTTTGTATATAAGTACTCACTAACTCTCTCATATTCACCTTTTTGTGTCCGGTCTATATAGCCCTGCACTCTATACTGCGACCGAACGGCGCTTCGCGCTGCACGCGAGCGTTTCCTCCTTCGCGCGATGTGTCGTGCCCTCGCGCATGTGTGTGGGATGTAATGTGTTGGGGAATGCATATTTCGAGCGACTCGAGGGAAGATCGCGGTGAATCGTTGTGTTATGTAAAATTACAAGAGGACCGAATCAGACGAGCTATAAACTTACTGTGAGGTCACGTCATTATCATCGAGTCGAGGGACCCCCCGTACTTATACACATAGTAAACAGAGTATAAATCTGCAGCGATGATGCATCGGCCGCCCGGAGTCCCTACTTTGAATTCCTCCAGCGTCGCGCACGTCCCATAATAATCGTTTCGCAACTCGGCTATACATAGTCGAACGCTGCATCGTCATTAAATTCTCCGGAATATATATATATATATATATATATATATATATATATATATATATATATGTAACACGCATATAGGCGTCGCCGCACGGCCCTGTGTTCTAAAAGCGTCGCACTAGCCTCGGAGATCTTCGCGGGCACCATGATGCTGGTGATGAGAGAGAATGACGCGAGGAGCCCCATTGAGGAGAACAAAAAAATAATCAGCTGAGCGAAGGTCACCGCGCGACTCTGTGCGAATGTCAACGAGGAAATCGCGTTTCTTCACGCTCGCTGGCATGCGTGTGATATAATTCTCGTTATTATATATGTACGTGAGAAACTTTATTTCGCATATTATTCGCGGGCGCGCACTTGCTGATCCTGTGGTGTGACGCATCGATGCATACAATATATACGTTCACGACGGGGCTACTCAATCACTCAGGCGACTAGGTAGTCATCATCTTCGTGAATTCTTTATTATTCGGTTCGAGAAACACAAATACGCACACACATGTGCTGACAGTGGGTCAAGATCGTGTTTTGCTTTTTTTTTTTATCATGTGCGCCACACCGCGTGAGTTTCGTAACTGCGCCTATATGCTACACTCTGCGCGCGGAATTATGAATTATTATCATCGAAGCAGTTTCGCGAATGTACGAGCTGCGACGTTTTTACTGCCGGATTAACGGATTGAGCAGTGTACTTAGGCTTGATTGGGCGAATTAGGTGACGTCGTCGCCTAATCTGAATCAATAATGCAACGCGGACAGTTGTATAGCGTCGTTTCTATTTCCGCAACAATAGTAACCTCTGGAGTAGAAGAAATACGAAGATACAGAAAAAAAAGTGAAACGCGCCTGCGCATAACCAGTAAAGTATGGATCCTTTCAGGCTAATTCGAAGCTCGGCCGCATTAGCGCAGATAAGATAAGCCGCTGGCGGTTTAAAAAGAAAAAATAGAGTAAAGCCGCGACGCGGAACGAAAATAAAAAGAAATTTCCAAAGAGACTAGACGAGCTCTGTATAGACACACGTACATGCGCACACCAACACAGCAGCAGCAGCTCGGCTGTGTCCTTGACAAGGCCCTAACCCAGTTTTGTAACGCCTCGGCGCACGCAAGGAACAATTTCTGCTCGTTAAAACGTGCCCAGTAGTCACGACGCTTTACACGAATTTAGTCTTGTGCGTTAACCACGTGCTCGACATGCGGAACGAGTCTTTAACATTTATATTTTTTGTTTTTGCTCGACACGAGTCTGTAAGTGAAATTGCAGGAGTGACGTGACGTAAACAGCCCGAGTTTTGTTGTTGTTTGATTCGATAAAAAAACAGCGAGGGTCGGAATTTCGCATGACTATTATATCGTGATTCAGAAAATAAAGGCAAGTGCTCGTAATGACTCACGGATGCAAATTATCATCCTCGCGATCTTAGTAATCCCTGTCGAATTTTTAAAAATCCCAGCGTTCGAAGGAAAATCACGCTCAAATTAGTCGAAAAATGGAGAAGAAAAACAATATATCACAGAAGCCGAGGAGTACCGGAAATACTCGCTCGTTCACACGTAGCAAAGTGGCATTAGACAATGAGGTAAACAAGAGCAATGGCGAGTCGTGGTCACGACGATAAAAATCGCGTTACGTCACTGCACTACCATACACCAAGGCGCACTTTCCGGATCCTTGGCCATGTTTACCGGCGGCTGCGCGACGATTTGCGCGTAATACCTGCATACGAGAGCCGGTGAATCAGCTACTCCTCGTAATGTGACGCTTCGCGCGACGACACGTGCACGATGGCTATGTGGGCGTTGGCGAACGTGCGATCTTGAAATATATAAAGTTATGCACTTATTGCCGATTTTTTCTCTCACTTTCAGGAATCGGTGGCAAGATGGGCTACGACACGGAGATGGACGGCTGCGGACGCTGCATGAAGTACACGCTGTTCGTCGTGAATTTCATCATTTTCGTAAGTGTCCTTATCCAAGGCCTCTCGGTTTACCGAGCCACGGCTGCACAGAAAATCCTCATCGTTATTCTCTTGCAGATCGGGGGACTGACCATCACGGGCCTGTCGATCTGGGCGCTGGTGCAGAAGGTCAACTACGTGAGCGAGCTGACCGGTAACAACTTGCTGACCGGTACCGTCTACATCCTCCTCGTCAGCGGTATCATCGTCACGGTCATATCGTTCCTCGGCTGCATAGGAGCCGCCCGCGAGATCAAGTGCATGCTCTTCATGTACTTCATCATCATCCTGCTGCTGTTCTTCATCATCCTGATCGGCGGCGTCCTGGGCTACGTCTTCCGCGAGAAGTTCATCACTACACTCCAGCAGCAGATGCAGAACTCCATGAGTCTCTACAGACAGAAGAAAGAGATCACCGAGGCGTGGGACTACGTGCAGGGACAGCTGAAGTGCTGCGGTGTCAGGAGCTGGCTCGACTGGAGCAGGTACCTCAACGAGGTTCCACTGAGTTGCTGCAAGTCCTACACTCCAGACGGACAGGTGACGTACTCCTTTTAACATAATTTTTCACTTGTCCTGTACTTGTTGCTCACAGTTATATCGTTTCAGCCGGTGGTCTGCAATCGGTACGCCGATTCCATCAACGAGCACAACGCATACCCCTGGGGTTGCGTCGATGCAACCAAGGACTTCATGCAGAAGCACGCGGCGGCTCTTGGCGGAGCTGGTATCACCCTTGCCATCCTGATGGTCAGCATTTTGATATTTTGTAGAAAAATCGGCAAGAGATCGGTATCACTAAAACGATTTGTTTTCTCATTGTTTCAGCTGATCGGTATGATATTCTCTTGCGCGCTGTTCAAGATGATACACTGAGGCGCAAAGAAGCCGTCGTAAGTCCATCGATAACCAAAATCGATCGTCGGATGCTCATTGCGATGCCACGTACAGTGAATTCAAGCGATCAATATCCGTCCAGGAATATAGTAGCAGACTTTTGCCATAGCAAGTGTACGAGCTGCGCGTTTTTACCTATCCAGATCTGAATAAGCGAGTCTCGACCATTGATATATGAAATGTAATTTTTCTAAGACTATACAGTATATATTATTATCACATATGTGTACGCGTCGTTCGATTTTCCAATTTTTCTATATATACATTCTCTGTACCGATGTATTCAATGTACTTTTGTATCGATTGGAGTGAATCGTGTTTCCGTGTAAATGGCGCTTCGAAAACGTACGTGTAATCCCGCAACGTGCGTGCGACACCGTGCGTTTAATTTATTATTGTATTTTATATATATATATATATATATATAGCTAGACGTAATTTAAGTACATCGCGAAACTGCCTTTGTCGACGCGAGTATGTCTCGAATTAGACATGTATACTAAATTTATATTTTCGTATTCTTTGTAAGAAAATATATAGACATTGCAAAAAAATTGTGTGTATCTGCGTCGATATACGAAAGGCGTTTCTTACATGTTGTGCTTGGAGAACATTTTACCGACATGATATTAGTGGAATCTTTCGACTCTCGGGCCAAGCCCAGTAGTTACATTATATGTGTACTCGTGTGAGGAAAAAAAACGATGGTTACCATTACGTTATTAAGCCATTTCTATGCCAAAAGCAACTGGAACGCTTTTTTATAGCGCAGACTTCCGAAACTTTTAATTTACACACGTTATACACTTGGCATTTTAATCGTAAAATAATAGGTTTACCTTTTTGCAGATAGTAGGCTGGTTTACGATTATTTTTAATTATACCTCTAAAGCGTTCAAAGTACAAATTTTGTTTTATATGCCGTATAAGTACCATGACTTTTTTTGAAAAAGAAAGTTGTGCGGGCTTGATAATCAGTGCTGAATTTTAAGCTGTATCATCGATGGAATCTCAAATTTTATACATTTTCTCGATGTTTGTAACTTTGATACGTCCTTGTTGTATTTTCGCATGGAAAAAATTCTACGATGAAAATCGATAAATTCTTATAGGATATATGATATTCTAGCATGTAATCTTGTGTGTGGCACCAAATTGTAACTTTGTTTTTTTGTCAAGTCGAAGTACCTCAAAAACATCATATGTTTTGTCTAATTTTCAAGATAATAAATGATTATTATTATTATTATTATTATCTCGCAGAATTATGATTTGTATTATTTGAGTTAGTTTAACACGTTTAAGTTAAGATTTGTAAATATGTTTGCACTATCATTGATGGCGTTTATTTAACTTTCATGTATTGCGCTTGTCAACGTCAGAAAAATTACTGCAATAATAAAAAACACTCCGACAGGATTTTGTTATATTGTTTTTCTTTGGCATTTGATGCGATTCAGGCATTGACTATGGACATCAGACTTTTCTCAGAGAAACTGCAGGCGTAGAAACAGAGCGCAGCGATATTTTCCTACCCGGTTTTCGCGATAACGCGCCAAGCCGAGCGATCTTTTATAATTTTCCTAATGCGCCCTCGCGAGCATAGCGCGGCTGGTTACGAGCTTCTCCTTGCATGAGAAATCTCCTTCTTGCGATCGATCGGCGTTATGCTTCGCAAATTTCACTCTGTTGTAATTAAAAGCTTGGCTCGCGAGTATATTTCATTATGCTTTGACTTTGGGTGCGTTAACCCTTTAGGTCGATGAAAAATTGTTCTGGAGGATTTTCGGTCACCAAGGCAATCTCAAGCAAAATTCAAAAAGTCTCTACCCATTTTCGCGCGTAGCCTTATCAAAATGCCATCAAACCGCGAGCGCAAAATAGCCTCTCTCTCCCCGTCAAAATAAACAAGTAAAAAGCTCGTCTCCCATTTGTCGTTCTGCCATTTCCTTTGTTCGTCGCGCGCGCTTATTCAACTCGAGTTTCTTCTCTCTCTCTCTCTCTCTCTCTCTCTCTCTCTCTCTCTCTCTCTCTCTCTCTCTTCTCTTTCCTCTCTCTCCGATCTTCGCGGCTCGTAAAACGCCCAGGAAATTCCTTAGGCTCGTCCGCGGAATGAGCGGCTGCAACGGCGGGGCGAAGAGGCGAAACGAGAAGAAAAGAGGAGTAAATAAGTTGCGCTGTGGGATTCCGCGGGAAGAAGCATATCGATGCATCGGCCGCGAGCTCACGCGCTCACGTATGCGCTCAACGAGAAACGATCATCGCCGCTGCTTGATACCTCGCTTCTTTTTTTTCATATTCTCACGAGGATTGATACGCCGGGGAGAGGATGTTGCCGATTATCCTCGTGCGGGATTTTAATTTTTTTCGACGATAAAAAGTGGAAGTTGTTTCTTTTTTTTTCAAACTACTATAGAAAATCGACTCCCTGTTCGGAGGCGAGCGGCGACACGACTACGCGCGATCGGTTGCCTAGTGCCAGGCGTGTGTAATAATAAGTACACAAGTGTAACGCGCGCTGAAAAATCGTTTCTTTAAATACTCACTGCTCGAGCAAATAACCGATACAGTTACACTCACAGCTGCTGCGGCGCGCGTTCATTAATTTCCCATAAAATTAGCGCTGCATCTGGAGCAGAGCGACCTGCGGCGGTGTTGTTGCACTTCGTTTCGAAAACTCGCACAGTGTCTGTGTGTATTGTACACGCGCTACATACATACGTACATTTTTATTCCATCTTTATATAGGAGCACACAGTGTACGCGATTATGACTGCGGGACGCCTCATTTATTATTCGCGGCCTTCCATACGCGCGCGCGCGCGCCGACAGATGAGCTTCGCGGCTCGCTGCGCTTGCACGAGCGCCTGCTGCATTATTATGAGCGCGTAGGTGCCTGGAAGACCGACTGGCCGTGCGGAGTGAATATTTTAATCGAGCGCGAGTCTGGATGATCTTTTTGTGAACGAGTATACGCGTAGAGCGAAATTTTAATTTTAGGTTTGGACGGCCCTACCTAGTCAGGTATATCGAAAACCTGGCCAATTTTGAAAGTCGACGAGCGAATCCAGAATTTTTTTGCATAACGTCGTTGATGCTGAATTTACTATACGCAGGAAGAAATTTTTTTTATTCTTGCGCAACAGTGTCAAATAAAAGCTTCGGCTTCTCGATCACGTGCCTGAGTCGTGAAATTCGTTGTGTTTGTTATTATGCAAATACTGGTGTTTCGTTTTAATTTTAAAGAGCTAAAAAATATTAACGCGCCACGACGATTAACTTTGGTGCTTCGGTTCGCTTGTTGTATTACACGAAAATTGCGATAATTTAAAGCCCCGCTAAAAAAAAAACTGTCTCTGTGCGAACAAAGCAATTGGAACTTAATGGGATTATATAAAAGAATCGGTCGCTCGAAAAGTAGCTCCAGTTCGCGAGAGAGTCTCGTGCTATCGCTGGTTCTCCATGTGTCCGGTGACGATGTGGCGAATCAGTATTTTGTAAGATTATAGCTTGAATTCAATGTTTTATTAATAATCTTGCAAAATTTGAGTGACTCGATAATTGATCATTTGTTTAGCCTTTGCTTGCTTTTGGATGCCACAGCGGACAGTCCGATTACATCGAATTTTCGCATTAAAGTGTGCGAAACACTTCGCTGCAAATTAGCAGGTACGTGCGAAACGAGCCTCTACGACAGAATCGATAATAACGCAATTTCGCGGCGATGGTTTACAGCGGATTTCATCAAATCTGCGATGAACGACAGTGTGAAGCCCTGCAATGACTTTTACAGCTATGCTTGTGGCTCCTGGGCGGCAAATCATCCGGTACAAAAAGGCGAAGATGTTTGTGTATAACACACATCTAAATTCGAGCAAAAAATAATTTCTTTTTTTCAGACATACTGGAGGAGGGAGAAAACAACAACGACACTGTGGCTCTGAAGTATGAAAAAATATTTCACAAATCGTGCTTGGATACAGGTACACTATCATTACGGCTGTTACGCGCAGTGCATTCATGAAAAAGGCTCATCGTTGTAGTATAACTCTAATATTCTATTTCGCGATAAATAATAATACGAGCACATAACAGATAAAATCGAGGAAATTGGCATCCAGCCATTAGAGGAAACGGTCAATTACTTTGGTGGTTGGCCAATCACGATGAATAGCAGCGATTGGAATGACGAAAATCTCGATTGGCAAAGCATTCACGAGGTTTATTCGGCTATGCAGGGTTTATCGTCGATCTTTGATATCCTCGTCCATTACGATCACAGGAACCAAAGTAAATGGGCCATAGAAGTGAGTGATTAATATTTGATTCGAGAAATCATATACTCGATTGGAACTATTTTATTGAATGAAACTTTTATTCCAGTTGAATAAGCCGCACAGAACGATGTACGATATTTTGTTGAAAAAAATTGACGAGGCAACTGCTACAGAAAAATACGCGGAGTTTATGAAAAATGTCGTGAATGCATTTCTCAAATCTTCTAATAAGACCCTATCCGACGATGATATTTCGAGAGATGTCGAGGATATCGTGAATTTCGAAAAAAGCCTACGTTCGGTACGAGCAATTATTCATCATGCATACTTTTTGCGAGTTGTAAAACCAACTTTTTGCAGTTAAAGGTGTCAGACAACGAAACCTCAGATATGGAACCGCCGCGCACGTACATGACGATCGATGATTTGCAGAGTTTTTACAACGAGGAAAACCCGACGAAGCCGACTTCTAAAATAAATTGGCTTCAAACCATCAGGGCGTTGTTCAGAAACGTGAACAAATCGGAAAATATCATAATCGGCGAATTAGAAGAGATCGGTATCGGTGACAAGTATTTCCTGCACGGGCTATTACATTTGCTCGAGAAGACGCCCAACAGGGTGATAGGTGACGTAATACGTTTTAAGTAATTCCACGCTAAGAACAATCATGCAAAGTAATCTCTGTTTTTTCACTCAGTCAACTACGTTCACTGGAAATTCGTTTCGACCTCGATTAAGCTCACGAACAAGGAAATGCGCGACCTGTACTGGCAATTCATAAACATCGGCGAAGATTCCGAAGTGGTTCAAAAAAGGTTCAAAATCCCAATGTACACTTGTTTATTACAAATATTCAAATTCTCAATTTCGTTACAGTCGACGAGAAACATGTCGGGCCGACATGAGAATCGGCACAGGCTTGAAGTACGAATTTCTCAGGAGGCACATTTCACCCGAGGATAAAGAAATAGTAAATGCACTTCACGCGTGATTTTTCATCCGTAAGTAAACAGTGTACGATAAAACAGAATAAAAAATTTCTCCCTCATTCATTCAGGCGCTCGAAATGTCGAGCGAAGTGCGCAGCGAAATGCTCGATGAGATCGAACTTTCGACTTGGTTGGACTACGACACGAAGCAAGAAACTATGATAAAATTGCACGATTTGAAGACGCGCGTCGCCGGGGCCGGGATGGAATGGACTGAGTACGTTTACGAGGATGTACGTATACAACTCGTTTACGATCATTGATACGCTTTCAAAATACAATGTGTTATTTTTTCAGCTGACCATCGGAAACAACTATTTCGAAAACGTGCAAAACGTTCGAAAATTCTATACGACTCGTATGTTGAAGCAGCTTAGAAAATCTCGAGATCCGCGAAAATTGTAAGTTTGCGACTTTGAGAGCAATGGAACTGGATATTGAAATTTGATTGATTTCAGCCCATTGGTCCATCCACTACGTGTCAGATCTGCTTATGATAAGAGGCAGAGACATGTCGGTACGTACGCGTTTATTATAGTTTTGTTTTCAAAAAGTGTTCCAAACGACAGGTCAATGTTATTTGTTTGTTTCACAGTTTTGTCGGCAGCTCAACTGTTTTCACCTCTGTTCCACTCGTCACTCCCACTGTAAGCGAAACTTGCTCTTCCAAAACACTATCATTCCGAGGTTAGAATATGCACACTTACGCGATTATTTTACCAGACCCGTGAATTACGGATACCTCGCGCCAACGATCGGCAACCTCATGGCTCGGGCGATGGAGAAAGAAGGTATGTATTCAATAAGCTCGACAAAATGAGATGACATATGCATCAACTCTGTTTCCAGTCGATACGAACGTGTACGTGACGCCCTGGTCAAGCTACTTCGGAGAGAACTACAAGAGCTACGAAACCAAGACCGAGTGCTTGATCAAACAGTACAGCAATTACTCGGTACAGCTTGTTCTATTGGGAATATTGTGTGCACTAAATTGAAGAAATTCTGTTTATTTGCAGGTGGGACCAGCTACGATCGACGAAAATATGTACGACACTATCGCTATCAAAGTAGCTTTCAACGCGTTCCGCAACAGTTTCATCGGCGAGAATACGGCCATGCAACTTCCAGGCTTGGAACATTTGAGCGAATATCAGCTCTTCTTCGTCTCGTATGCAGTGGTACGCTATCACTAGACACGTGTACGACACCTAATCGTCACACGTATACAAGTTTTTAAATTTCTGGTTGATAAAATCTCAGGGAAAATGCCAGGCAGTCACGGCGAAGTACCTGGCCGAGCACGACCCAGCCTATTTCACACCGAACGAGTACCGGGTCATCGGGTCAATATCGAATTCCGAGCTCTTCACCAATGCCTTCTTTTGCTTTTTTAAAAATTCAGAGAATTCCGCACCCAAGTGTACCCTCTAAATAAATCGAATCTGATTCTCCTTCAAATATACATTAACAACTGTTACGTGAAAAAAATTACGAATGTACATTATTTTCACGAGCATTGTAACCTGAATCATAAAAAAATTCCCAGCAGTTCGCCGAGCGAAAGAAGAACTCGCGGGCGTAGGTGAAACGCGAGCGGCCGGTGCAGCGACTTCTCGCAAGTGGCGTTCTATCGATTGTGTCTCGTGTTTGCGAGCGAGTCTTTGTGATGTGTCGCAGGAAACGAGTATACGGGGAGAGCGAAGTGCGAAAATTGAGCCGTCCCGACGACATTTTGGAAAACGCACGTGACGCGGGGCTATTATTCTTCTTCGTCGAAAGCTGAAGACGCTTAGAGAGCGGGTAATGGTTGCAAAAAAAAACGTATCCGGAAAGTTTTGTGCAAAGCCAGTTTGAAATTTATTTACATTGTCTCGTTCATGCCGCTCTCATAATACACAGATAGATATTCGAGTCGGCTACTGCGGATGAGGTCATCCTCCGCTTCGCTGGTGTTAATATAGATTCAAGGCGAGATTAAGCTGCCGCTGCCGTCAGTCGTGCGCCGGCCGCTGCGCACATCGTATCAAAACAACGCAACGCATATACAGCAGTGAAACAAAGCAGCAACATGGACTATTGGATCTGGTCGCTGCTGGTCGTCGCGCTGACCTACGCGATTACTAGCATCTACAGACAGCTAAGTTACTTCTCTAGATGGGGAATACCCCATCCACGAGAGATGCCTATAGTTGGTGCTAGCTACGCCCTGTTCTTTCCACGTCGTCATATCAATGATTTTATCAAATACATCTACGACTTTAATCCCGATGCCAAGTACGTCGGAGCTCACATCTTCACGAAGCCGACGATCTTCATTCAAGACCTGGACCTGGTGAAGACTGTGCTGGTGAAACACTTTGATCACTTTGCCGATAGGAAGACGTTCGTCGACGAGAAGGCTGATCCTCTGTTTGGGCGGAATTTGAATTTTCTGAACGGCGATCGGTGGAAGGAGATCAGGACTATCCTCAGCCCAGCGTTTACTTCCAGCAAGATGAAGACGATGTACGTGCTCATGTCGAAGTGTGCGGAGAACTTCACCGACGAGTTTCTGAAGAAGTACGGAGACGTCGAAGCTGTGGACATGAAGGACGCGATCGGGAAGTACACCAACGATACCATAGCCAGCTGCGCTTTTGGCATCGAGGTCGACAGTATGAAGGACCCCAACAACCAGTTCTACCTCCAGGCTAAAGAGACTAATTTCAATGTATGGACTGATCGAAGCATTTACCGTAAGAAGCAATATAATAACGATATGCTTGTGTAACCTACAGGGTGTAACACTCCTGAAGATTCAACTTGAGATGCTCTTCCCGACTCTAACTCGTAAATTTGGCATGAGGATAGTCTCCAAGAATGTCACCGACTTCTTCGTCAACGCCATTGCCACTACGATGAGTGTTCGACAGGAGCAAGGTATCTTCAGACCTGACATGTTACAACTGATGATGGAAGCTCGGTCCAAAATGGACAAGGAGGCAGCGGAGCGATTTGACCTGCTCGAGATGACGGCTCAGGCGTTTCTTTTTTTCCTAGCGGGCTTCGATGCCAGTAGCAACCAGTTCTGCATAATAGCCCACGAGCTCGCCGCGAACCCGGACATCCAGTCTCGGCTCCAAGCTGAGGTCGACGACCTAATGCAAAAATGCGACAACAAGCCGACCTACGATGCTCTCAACCACATGCCATACATGGACGCCGTGATTAGCGAGAGCTTGAGACGACACCCGATAGCTTTTCTCAATCGACTCTGTTCCAAGGAGTTCGAACTACCACCAGCGGTTCCAGGTTCGAAACCTTACACAATGAAACCTGGAGACGGCCTGATGATACCCGTAGCAGGCATCCACATGGACCCAAACCTATACCCCAATCCAGAGCGGTTTGATCCCGACAGGTTCATCGACAAGAAAATTGCGATAAGCGACGTGACCAACCTAGGTTTCGGACTCGGGCCCAGAATGTGCATCGGCAATCGGTTCGCGATCTTATCCATGAAGTCCCTCCTGGTTCAACTTCTCTCCAGGTGCAACCTGGTACCTTGCAGTAAGACCTGCATACCTCTGGAGTACTGCAAGAACATCTTCGCTCCAACTCCGAAAAATGGATTCTGGCTGAGAATCGAACCCAGAGCTTGATATAAAACTAGCAATAAAACTTATTCATACCTAGCCATCTGGTATTCCATTACATCTCCCGAAATAATCCAAGTGGACAATCGAGCAGAGTGCTCTGCGGTACACATGCATAATGAAGCCGACACTGCAGTGGTCTAATTCGCCGGTTAGAGGATTCTTACGAGGGAGACAGGTAGTATAAGTGGAGCCTCGGGGCTCTCTCTCTCTTTCTCTCTCTCTCTCTCATTCT
Organism: Nasonia giraulti; assembly: GCA_016647725.1. Lineage (NCBI taxonomy): Eukaryota > Metazoa > Arthropoda > Insecta > Hymenoptera > Pteromalidae > Nasonia > Nasonia giraulti. The sequence goes on from QLYP01000363.1 coordinate 57,007, forward strand.
CGCACACGTCTTCTCGCTGCGGTAACTATGTCGCGCCGCGGCAGTTTGTGCAGCAGACTAAATTACGGAGGAGACTACTGCGTTCCCTTTTTTTTCCTCCCGACTTCTCTTTGTTTATTCGTCTGTGATGAAACGCCGGCGTGTGAAAAGTTTCCCTTAAGCGGCGATTCGCATGCAACTCCCAGACTTGTTCGCTTGTTTATCGATGATTCGTCAAAGTTTTGCGTAAAGCCGCTGCATAAATCCATTGTACGCAGTAAACTCGCGGCGCGGCAAGTGCAGCAACTCTCGCGTACACAATATTGAAACGCAGAGCGCGTCGAGTCCTATCTCTCGTCGGAGCGGCAACAGCGGCAGCGCAAAACATTCCATTTATCCGCGCGCGCGATAAAAAAGCCTCGAGAGAGAGAGAGAGAGAGAGAGAGAGGAAAGTAGGATGATGCGGCGACATTTTTCCCCGCGAAGCAGCGGCGGCGGCTTCTCGCCATAATGAGAGACTCCTCGGAATTATTGCACTTTACGCGGTTGAATGTTGAACTTCTCTCTCTCTCTCTCTCTTTCTTTTACGATCGATTCTTCCTGCGAGAATACAACAACGCCGACGCGAGTGCAGTGCAAACACACTTGCGACATTAGACGAGAGCCAATACGGCTCTTGATTATTGAAACGCATGAATAACGTTTATAAATCGCTTTCTTTTCGCTCGCGAGCGTATAATCTCCTTTATTTTTTCTCTCTCGCTCCGGCGAGAAAGTCTCTCGGAATTCCGTTCCATTGATACATCACGCGTGAACCTGCCGCATGCGCTATCATTCCCGTATTACGAAAGCCTCGGTGGATAAGGAGAGAGAATTCACGCAGCCGCGATGATTATTCTCCATTCAGCTCTCCCTCTGACGTCCATCAGCTCGAGCGTCGGGTAATAATCATCAGCGCTCTCATCTCCCTCAAGGTTCCGCGCTGCAGCTTCTTCTCTCTCTCTCGCGCGCGCGCGCGCGCGACTATGCACAGGCAGTAGGGGGAATCCCATGCATTGAGTAGAGCTCGCCAGGTGACGCCCGTGACGATAACGCAGTGGCGGAATTTTTCTATTGGCACTCGAAAATAAAAAAAAGAGGAGGAAGCGCCGAACAGCCGCAGAGTCATCGGCGGAACTCTGCGGCATACGCTCGCGTGTAATTATCCTACGGCGTATCCTCTACAGTGTCCGTTCGAACAATAATATACCATGTGTGCATCGTCCGAGAGCGAACAGACGGCACGTCGGGTCCCCCTCTATCCGCGCATGTATATATGCAGGTTCACGCGGAAAGCCGCATCCAGAAAACGAAGGTGCGCGCCGCCGCGGCGATACCCCCCTCCCTCCCGCTCGCTCCCATGAAGCCGCGAGCAGGAGAGAAAGCATAGTCAGTCTGGCCTAAGGTCCCGAACCGCGAACAGCGTTTTCGCGCTTCCGTCGTGTATACCCACTGCATTTCTCTCACGTGTGTGTGTACTGCACGAACGAGCTGCATACACGTTTTCGGGACGTCGTCGAGTGACTTGTGTGACGAAGGAAGAAATTGATTATTATCGTCGTTGGTGTGGAGTGTTCAAGTGACGGAATCGCGCGGACAGGAGGCTGTAAAGGAAAGAGAGTAAAGAGGATATATGGAACCACCCTATGGATAGCAACATGTCCACCGCGGCCTACGTGCACCGGTAGGTGTCTTATCGTTGTTACTATCGCGGACAGAACAAAAAACACACCGGGTTTATACGAACACAGTTTGATCGATACACTCGCACACATTCGGTCCCCCGATTTTTTTCCGACGACGAAGGGGCTGTCGTAGCAATTGTAGCAGCGGCGGCGTTAGGGGGGGGGGTCGAGACCCCCTCGTCGCCTATCGCCATTTTCCAATGCTCTCTCCTCCACGTTGTATATCGCGAGTCATCAGCCCCACTAACCAACATATTAAAGAGTCAGGTCCTACTCCATGCGCTAAACTAGTGTCTTTCAGCTACGGAGACAAAGGCGAGAGTCGGGAGGGTGGAAAAAGTCGGCTCTTTGGAAAATCGCGTTTTGAGTAATTCATGTGGGTGTTCGTTGACACTGTGTGTGCGAGAGCCTGCTGTGCAGGGTCAGTGTGACTGCGCCGTTGCAGCTCGCAGCTATATGTACAGAGAGAGAGAGAGAGAGAGAGAGAGAGAGAGAGAGAGAGAGAGCTGACGACGACGGCGGCCGGCGACTCCCTCATGCCCCGGCGCCGATCGATACGCGCGCACGCCCGCGCCAGAGCCGCTATAGCACATGTATACACTTATATACACCGCGTATGGATGGAAAATATCTCCTCGTCGTCTCGTATTTTCATAATTGTCGAATATCAAGCATGCGAGAGCTCGCCGAGCACATCCGCAGCTGTGCGCCTTCGTTTTTCGGAAAATAAAGGGAAACGCGGCGTCGTCGTCCGCGCGCGAAAAAAACACACAGAGCGAGCAGGAGAAGAAGAAGCTGCTGCAGCGAAGGCGCAGCCAAGCAGATCCGAGCGAGAGTCGTATGCGCTGCGGCGTAGAGAAGTAGCCGGCCCGGTTTTTCCTTGAACCTGGCGTGCCGGCAGCCATTGACCGCTCGCTCGCGCGCGCTATGCCATCGGCTCCCTACTCTCCGTCGTGTTATTACACGTATACACACACACACACACCTGTATATCTATACGGCTCTCTCGATCTGTGTACAGGGTACAACTATCGGTCGCGTTTTACTTTCGACGAGGACGATTTTTTTTCCGACACAATGGACGCTTCCGTCAACCGGGAGTATTTGCACGATAATACCAAGCGGTCGCGGACGCGGAACGAATAGAGAGAGAGATAAGGCGATCGTCGATGATACCCCCCCCCCCACCCCGGTTTCGGGATGTGTGTGTACGTGTGGCGCAATGCTGTAATGCGAATATCGATTCGCGGAAAAGTTGCCAGAGCGCAGCGGAGAGACTCCCCTGTATTTTCGTCTTGGCAGAGGAGAGTAATCATCGACGACGAGTTTTATCTATATAGGAATTTCGACTTCCGCGCGTCACGTCGCGGTGATTCAGAGCGGATACATCCGCGCGGATAAAATACGCTTGTTTTCACATCAAAGAGAGGATAAAGGAAGGACTCACGCGCTGTGTTTTTCAAAACGGATTAGTCAGGTGCGCGCTACTCGTATCTACACGTCCTCTGTTAAATCATCACGTCAGCAACGGCTGCATCGTTAAAAATCTCTCCGCGAGAAGAAAGCTCTTCGAGCGAACACACACACACATATAGACGATCCCCCTTACGTAGATCCGGGCGCGAGCGGGTGCTTCACCCAGTTTCTTCCCCAGAGAGAGAGAGAGAGAGAGAGAGAGAGAAGCTGCCGCTGCCGTGTGTATTGTTCTCTCTCGACGAGGGCGCCGCCGAGTCGAGTGTCGACGAGCCGGGCAAACTCGGCTTCTAGGGTCTAGGCTACAGCCTACGCATGCGCGAGCTTGACTATTTTAAAGCTGCCGTATAGCTGTTTTTTTCTCCGAACCGCCGTGTTTTCGAAAATTTCGCGGAGGCCAACGCCTCCTCCCTGATGCACACACAATGCTACATCGCTGTGTATAAAGTCTCCCGCATACGCATTGTTCGGTATTAGCATCGCTGTCCTGTGTGCTTCCAGGAAGTAGCCGACTACCGCTTGGAATAATTCAGCATAAATATACGCGGAGGGAAAATCTCTGGTCTCTGCAGTGTATACGTAATAAAGCTCGCGACCGCAGCTAGCCTAGCGCGAATATTTTTCCTCTGGACTTTGCTCGAAACGACGACACTTATCATCGAATTTCGCAACTGCAGCGGGATCATTGTTTCTCTCTCCGGTTTTTAAGCGCGGTCCGGCAATATCGACTGGAAAACCATAATATTCTATAGATACCGGGAAGGAAGGAGGTTGAGGCGCGCAAAACGTATTGTGCCGAGATTGACTTTTCCTCGGCTGGCCCCTTCTCGCGATAATGACTTTTTTTTAATTGTGAGGGTAATAATGTCGCGTCTCCGTAATAAACGCACGTTTCTCATTACGCGCGCTATAACCCTCCCTCGGGAGAGTACAGCGTAAATACATAATATCGATTCCATTCAAATGCGCGTTTCGCAAGCAAAGTTTCTTCACGTCCGTTGCGCAGCTTCACAGCGTTTTCCGACGATCTCTGCTGCGGCGAGAGAGATAATAATTCATCATCGAAACTACGCAGCGAGGCTCGTAAAAATCCGCAGGCTCGTAAATTTGTCGGCGGCTTCATCTCCCTTTCTCTCTCTCTCTCTCTCTCTCTCTCTCTCTCTCTCTCTCTCTCTCTTTCTCTCTCTCTCTCTCTCTTTTTCTCTCTCTCTCTCTCTCCTGCCGATAAGTGGGCCAAACGCCTCTTGGCCCGGATTCTCCTCTGCGCTATCGAGAGCCGCGCGATGTTTAATGCATGACGCTCGCGCTCGATGTGATGAACCGTCATTACATACGCGCAGCATCCGCGCAGGGCCCATCAAGGGCCGACCGCCGCCGCGTGTGTACTTTCTCTTTTTCCTAGAAGCAGCTCCGCGACGCAGGTATGCTCGTATGTGAGTCCGATTCGACAATTGAATTTTTACACACATACCCGCGGACCCCGAAGACAATAGCCGCCCCGAAAATAAGAGGTGCATAGAGAAGGGAAAGGAGAGACTTGCAAAAACGTCCGGTCGCCGCAATAACCTCGCGGAGGCAGGTAATGGCGCGGCTAATTGTCCCGTGAGAGAGGGCCTATTCTTTTCGAGAGCGAGCGACAAAGTGCAGTGCATGTGCGCGCGAGAGAGTTTACGACTCTCCGCGTGCAGTGGTTATTCTTTCGACTCGCTCGCGCGAGTGGAGTATATACCGTCGCTATATGCGCTCTGTACTTTCTAGCCGATTTCGGTGCATACCGATCTCTCTCTCTCTCTCTCTCTCTCTCTCTCTCTCTCTCTATGCCTCTGTAACATTGAGATCGGGATATCCCCCGTCTCTCTCGAGGCAAAGGTTGCGCACTTGTTCGGTAGACGCGCAGCGCAGAAAGTGAAAACAATAATAATCGGGAACACAGCGCGCGTGTAGTCATAGAAGAGCCTTTGTGTGCAGCCTCAAAGGTCGTAAACCGATTTCGCCACCGTCAGTCATTAAAAATCCAATCCTTCTCGATTTTTTTTCTTCCCCCTCGGCGTTACACATTTTTCTCTCCCGACGCACGTACACATCAGCTGAAGCATATAACGGAGATCGCGTACGTGCGAGCATTTGCCTATATACATACGTACGGCGCGATTAGTCGAAAATGAGAGAGAGAGAGAGAGAGAGAGAGAGAGAGAGAGAGACTCGCGGAGAGAAAAAGACACGTACAAGGCGCGAAAGAGGCGCACGTGTGTTGTGTGCGATAATGGGAACGGACAGATCGCTCTCCGTGTTGTGCGCGTTGTGTTTTCTACTGCTGCAACGGGGGGTATAGAGCGCCGGGGCGGCGATAATTAACGGACTCTGTGTGTGCACTGTGCAGGTGCATAAGCCCCGGGAAACGAGATCCAGTTCACGATTTCTCATTACGGGAGTAATTACAATGGAGTCATAACGCACAATGCGACGACACACGGGAGTTTCTCTGTGTGTTATTCCGCTGTCAAAAGACTTCGCTGCTTGTTATACATTCGGAAAAGTTCGCCTATGTACTCGTCTAAGGATATCGGATATTATTATGAGGGATGATTGACGGGCCCCGATATACTTTCCCTCCCGGGAAATCCGAAGTGGGGAAAAATCCGGATAGCTGTCCTCTTGTTACAACTCTTGTTGAAACTGGCCTTGAAAACCGGATCGCGAAAAGTATATTTCAACTTCGACGCGCGATATACCCAGTGACGGAGAGATCGGTATCGGTATATACCGGTACACACAGTTATACGCACTTTTCCGCGCGCGGCGGAAAAATCGGATGGATTGACTGACTGACTGCAAAGCGCAGGAGATCGAGCCGGGTCGAAAACGTGCATATGGATTAACCGTTAATACACTTCCGCGATCGATGCGCATCTCTCGGTGTGTGCAGGGTGAAAGTTCGTCGTCACGCGCTTCCGTGAATTATATAGGAGCGAGATGATAAAGGAAGCCGTCGATTTTGATTTATCGCTTATTGTAAAACTTGCGAGTATAAATGGAAACGCAGAAACGAAAACATAGCTCTTTTCTCGCGTAATAATGCGTGGACGTTTCGAAAGACACCCTACACGCGCGCGCCCGCGCAAGAAACAACGCCTTATTAGAGGATTAAAACATCAAATAAAGTGCGAAGAGAGAGAGAGAGAGAGAAAGAGCGCTGCATGAGTTTCGAAATGGATTTTCTCGCGTCCGTGCGAACCCCGGCAACAACAACGTAATATCCCGACTCCTTTTTTTCCGCTCTGCCTCTCGAAAGTGTCGTCAATAATGCATCACACGCGCCTCTGTGTAGTACACATTGTGTTATAGCAGCCGCAAAAGTACACACGCACAGGATACACTCGGATCCCACATCCGCGCGACCGACATTGAATCCTTCCGATAAGAGTAGGGGGCAACAGCCTCGTTATATACCTGTATACGTCATTCGCAGCTCTTAAAATTTCAAAGCGAAGCGTTACCATAGAAACTTCTCTATATAGTGTATACGTTGTATAGAGAAGAGTAAATTTGAAATACACACAGGGTCCTCCCCTCGCGGCGACGTGCAGCAGCGGCGAAATCGATAAAGACCAGTTCTCTCTCTCTCTCCCCCTCTCTCTCTCTCTCTCTCTCTCTCTCTCTCTCTCTCTCTGACTCACCTCACATCCTTTCGCAGACCTTCGCGCAGGGAAAAATTTTAGTTTTAGCAAAGGCATGTAATAGAGAACGACAGAAGTTTCTCAGAGAGGCACAAGTGCAGCGCGGAATGTTGCAAGTCATACATAGGTATATATGTATAATGTATATACGTACATTCGGCCGATGAGACGCGCGCGATCGTCCTTCGTTGCGTCACTCCTCGCGCGCTCGCGAGAGAGAGAGAGGGAGATTGTGTGTATTTGGTCTGCGCCGAAAAGAGAGACGTTGTGCAAACGCCTTAATTTCCTGTGTTTACATATACCTGCTGCGATGCGCACGTACACTTCGAGATATGTTTTTTAGAGACGTCCCGTTTTGGCTGATGATTATATGCGCGTGAAATAAGAGAGTGAGAGAAAGGGGCTATCGGTTTTGAGGACGGCCGCATTCCTGCGCGCACGCGCAGAGAGTTTTCACCGTAAATTAGAATAATTGCTCTTTCTCCCTCTGCACAGCCGCGCGTATAGGTATAGCACTTGAGTCGAACGATAATTTTCTCCGAATACACGTTTCCAGCTGAATTTACACTCGCAAAAACGTTACGTAAGTCGCCCACTAATACACGCGAATCTATCAACCCATCGCCTTGGGTATACGTGTACACAAAATAAATACGCACCCCGAGATCGACATGCATAATAATAATAATTATAATCGTCGAGACGTCGCTCGTTGCGAAATGCAAAACTAATTAATCCCAGAAAGTTCAAAGGCAGCACAGATCGCCTCGGGATTTTAGCGAAATTAATGGCGAAAGCCATACGTGTGTGCGTGAGAAAAGAGTCACGTCTCGTCGTCTCTTGCACAATCGTTCCCCTTCGACTGCGAAAATTTTTCGTCATTTTCCTGCTTGTTGAACAAACCGTCGACGGAAAACGTCTCTTGAATTGCTGCGCAGTATCAATAAACTATCCTGCACTTTCTCACAGGTTGTATATAAAAGCCTCTCTGGGGGTAGGTGTACACACACATAAGTCATAACTTCTTCTTCCTCGCTAGCAAGTACACGCGGCTCCGTAAAGATCTGGACACAGGAGAGTCGGAGGGCCGGCTTAATCTTCAGCGGCTCATCTCTCCCGAGCAAACGCCCCCAACTGGTAATTACACCGGACGAGCGAGAGCCGACTCACGTTTTCGATTTCCTTCCGACGCGCCGATTTTTTCCCTGACCTTTTCCTATGAATTCAACACACACGTGATGTACGGCTCGATGAAGAAGCGCGAAAATCGACGAGAGAGATACCTGCGCAGTATATACATATAGTGGGCGGGAAAAACAGGTGAAAGGGGAACCCGGGCGGGGATTTCACACTGAACTTATACGAGAGAAGAGAGCGAAAGATCGAGTGTTATGTGTAGGTATATGCATCGGAGAGAAGAGAGAGATCGTTACGCAATGCGCAGCGGAGAGCTCTCTCTCTCTCTCTCTCTCTCTCTCTCTCTCTCTCTCGATTGGGATAATGCCTTATGTTAATTGCGCCGCTTTGTTTGTTTTACACGCTGTACCAGCTTATGCAAATACTCGTTTATACAAGGGGGCGAGGTTTTCGGCGCGTTTTCCTCGCAGCGACAGATATTCGCTCTCGTGGGAATCGTTTGCGAATCGGTATACACCTGTGTGTGTAAATTCAATTATTGTATCCTCTTAAAAATTCTAACGTGGAGTATAGTTAAAAATTCCTCGCAGGGAGTACACTCGCTGCCGTGAAAATAGTCTTGTCTCATAACAATTTCCAAATTCTACCGCTGCGGTGTGGTGCACGAGCTGGAGATCATAACCAGTCGCTCTCTACTCTACTCTCGTCTGTTGTAACGTTCTCTCAGCTGCAATTATAATCGAGGGGAACTCGTTTTTCGCGCTAGCGCGCGTACATAATGCGCTCTAAACGAGCTCGTAATTTCGACCGCGACGAATTTCGGACTCTGGCTATCATTAGATCTCTCGATTTTCCAATTTTTTCGCCTCTTCACGACGGAGATAAGAGCAAAGGATATTATTATATTTTCATTGCGTACGTGTCGCTGTGTCCTATATCAATAATTCATACGCAGAAATGCAGGCCGAGAACGATTTGAAATTTATCTCGTGTATAAATAATGCAGTTGTCCCCTTAGACAACACCACAATGTGTGTAACCCAAAAATTAAAACGCAAGCTAGCCTCGCTCACTCTCGAAAATATATCGTCCAGAGACAGCGAGAAACGACTGGTTTTTTACACCCATCCGCATCTATCCGCACTGCAGCAACTTTTTTCTCCTCAGTCAACGACAAGCGAGCGAATGTAGGTTCGATTTCTCTCGTTCTCTGAAAATCCTCGACTCTCTATTTCCATTTGTTCGGCATCTCTCGAGCGAGAGCAGGTGTGGCCCGCCGGCTTCTCTTTTTCTTTTTTGCGCCCGATCGAGCCCGCAGCTCACATTGCGTGCGAGAGCTCGTAATTTATAAGTGCGTTTCGGCTTGGAATTAATGCTGGGCTGAACATCGATATAGGCGTATGGCTCTATTGAAAAAGCCCGAAAGTACAGTGGCGCAAGAGCGATTTTGCGGTTATATACAAGTTCTAATAGCACACTGTGCGCATATAAATTGAATGTATTGCATATGATCGACATTTAATCGGCAGAGTGAAAGAGAGAGCATCGTCCGTGAAAATACAAAGGAGAAAAGCGTGAAAATTATATACACCGATGATGCGACTCGACTCGAGGAGTTATAAACGAGGCGAATTACCGGCGGTGACTGCGCGGATCTCATCGTCTCCTCTCATTCATATATCTGAGAGTCGAGAGGAGAGGATAACATCGTCCACTTTTAACGACTCCGTTTACGATCGATCTCTCAGAGAGGATACTCTCACGTCCCGCTTATATGAATGAACCGCAGACTCGGTGCCAAAATCGCGAGCATAATAACGATTTCGTCGCTACTGCAAAACAAACTATATAGTTGAACGGCCGCTTTTCTCGGTATGAACTCTCGCGTATATGGGAGAAAAAGAAGCCAGTCTTTAATTACGCAGCTCTTCTTCTGTCTATCTCACTCTGTGTGTACTTTTTGCACACCGCGCGACGACGCAAAAGGACGCGCGAGTGAGAGCCGACGCAGTGCTGTGTGTGTATAACGCGATTTCTAATGGAGCGCGTCTCGCTCGTCGTGCGAGTTTCCTCGTTCGACTTGCGTGCAAAAAAGCGGCGCAGCCGGAAACTGGCGAAAATGGAGTCTCCTACCGTACACTCGACGATTTTCCCAAAAACAGAGCCTGTATGGAATATTCGTTCACGGTATGCAGGTATAATAAGGTATATAAGAGTTAAGAGCGATAAACAGCAGGCGGTTCCGTTCTCGAATCGGCGCCGGCTCTCCGTTCGGCCGAGAAAACGCACGGCGGCTCCGTCGTCTTCGTCGTCGTTGTGTTATAGCTCGAGGGGAGCGAGTCACTGACCCGCTGACACACATTGCGTTGGCGCGCCAACACGCGCTCGGGCATCTCTCTCTTACTCTGATATTCCACGAGTATACATGTATATGGAGGATGCTGCATCGGCCTTGAGGTCGTCGCCGCCGCCGCCGCCGCCGCCACACTTTTAGCAATAGAACAGGTGCATTAACGTTAACTCTCGTGAATTTTTTCGCCGAAAAAGCGCACAGCCGATGCAATATTGTATACCTTCCGGCTTCTTCTCTTTCTTTCTCTCTCGACGCGAGAGACTGTAATTTGCTCGAGAGTATCTCGGGGTACCATCGACGCCACACACACACACACACACACACACACACACTTGTGTTATAAAAGCGATGCGTTTAAGTTTCTTTCCTGCGCATAAAGTGCTTGGCAATTAACCCATAAAAATAAAACGACGTCGCTCGGAATCGAGATCGGACCACGACGGCAGGCATGTGCATAGCAGCGCGCACAATGCGTCGTAAAGCGCGCTAATGAAATCGCGTCGCGCTTTATGCAGACTTTATTGTGTGCATCAACGTTATGTGTGTATTACATATCTGCCCGAATTAGCCTCGTATAACAGGGCTCTTAATCTTCGAAACTGGCGGCCTGTCGTCTCTATTGCGTAAAGGACGTGTGTATATACGTAAAAACAAACGTCGGCTGCAGTGTTTTACTGCACCTATACGATCAGGTTGTAACGGAAAGAGATGAAAGAAGTACACGGTTTATTGTGTTGGGCGCCAAACGAAATCGGCAGATAATCGGTCCTCGATTTCTAATCGGCGTCACGCTCGACTCCGCGTCGTCGTTTCTTTCCTTTTTACGCGTCGACGGCTCTCTTCCCCCGCAGTGACCCGCGCCGTAGATAGATACCGATCTTAGACAGACTAAAACCTTGTCTACCTATACATACCACATCCGATTTTCCGCGAAAAGTGAAACCGCCCCCACGCGTCGATCAAATTTCTCCCGATCTCTATACATAACGATCTGGAGTAAAAGTAAGCGCGTACACATCCGCACCTCCTGCGCTTATTAACTTTATCGCGCTCGCCCCTTTTTCACTCTCTCTCTCTCTCTCTCGAGGAAGAAAAACGCGATCGGCAAAAATAAAGACGTATAATGACTCCCCGGCACCAGCGTATACACATACCGATCTCTGCTGCTTTCATTTCTGCAGAGAGAGAGAGAGAGAGAGAGAGAGCGTTTTCACGGTCCTCGCTTTTCTGGAGGCGACGTTTTACGAGTTGGAGGTTAACAATGCACACGCGGAAGGAGTCGGGGTGATAACTCATCGATCGATCGATCGGTGTCGAGAAAAACTTGCGTAATTTTTATTATCGTCCGCACCACAGGCGCATTGTAAACACGCGATCGCCGAGAGAGGTTACACACTGTATATCGTTTGTTATTGCGAGATCGACGCCGCGCGTTTATTTTTCTCAGCGAGAGAGAGAGAGAGAGAGAGAGAGAGAGAGAGAGACAGATTAACGAGCGCCGAAAAACGTTGTGTTGTGCAAAACGCGCGTAAAGCCTGCACACTTTACGCTAATTTCCCGTTTTCCACGTTACGCACCTCTCTCGCGCGCGGTGTACAACGTACTATAATACCCGCGCACACACACTTCCTCGTTCTCGCAGTTTCCCCGCGCGACACAATGTGTATCCTATACGCTTCGCGCAACGACGTAATGCGTAAAGTTTATGTACGCGCGCGGCTGTCTCGATTTTACGAGAGAGAAAGGAAAGGTGGTAGTCGGTCATTTTGCGCCTCGGGTTTAGCCGAAAAGGGAAAACATCGGCGCGAGATGCTTTGAGATGCGATTTCTGCTGTGCATCGAAAGTGCCTATTTACGCGAGGATAATTTTACGGATCCATTAAGCCAGAGTATATGGAATGTGTACGTATATGGTAGAAGAAAAAAACGGCCTGTTAGCCAAACTCCCCGTAAATTTTCTCGTTAGCTATATCCTCTAATCTCGATCGTTATGTGCGGAGCCGTATACAATGTACTTATTATCCGTAATGTACCCCGGCGCACAAAAAGAGCCTCGAACGAGTTTTCCACTCGATGATCTGCGCTTGCAAAGCGAATAAAAACGACGTGTATCCTTTAGGTAAATTGATTGCCACTAGCTGCAGCATACTATACAGTTTATTAATTAGTAATCAAGCACTTACTCTTTTTTCTGCATCGCAGCCGGTCATTCTTCCCGAATAATTTTCCGCTAGCCGCGTGTATATAACACCAAGCTATCCCGTGTGTCCCCTATAGCGGATTGATTCAGCGGCACTTCCGCTGCCGCAGCCGCCGCTGTTGTATCCCGAAACCGGGTCATAACGTTACGCCTCTCGAAATTCACTTTCGCGCTTCGGACGATGCAGCATCGCTCTCCGGCAGCTGACTGACCCTGATGTATAGGCGCGCGACGAAAATTTTGAATTTCTGTATATTTTCCAAATTCCACTATATGACAGTGAAGCATGTATCCGATAAAATTGAATGATTGGAATAGCATATGGTATATATGGTATATAGTAGCCACGGGATAAGGTCGAATAGTTAAATCTCTCTCCGCTCGGAGCCGCGTATATGCGCACGCGGTATATCGGCCGCAAGAAATCGTGACGGCAAAAATATTCGACAAGAGGCGCGCCCGCCGCGTTTCTAGACCGCCTCTCGCGCTCTATATCCACGTACGTATACACGTGAGCCGTTAAAACGGAATCGCGCTTTTATCGGCGTATACAGTCTCTCTCTCTCTCTCTCTCTCTCTCTCTCTCTCTACGCGCTATTCTCCGGATTCTCCGAGATAAACGGTTATAACATTTATACAGCCGACGATAAAAGAGTCTCCGCATATCCTCCCTCGCAACGGCAGCACATTTTGTAATTCGACTTGCGTAAACGCGGCGAGTGTTATACACATCGTGTAACGTAACGGAGAGTCTCTCTCGCGAGTCGCGTTTCGAATAATGCATGCGTACAGGTGTCGAGAGAGCGAGCGATAACGGCTCTGCTCGCGACTACTTCGTGCGGAGAATCCGAAAGATCGATGCGTAACTTTCGAAAGAATTTTTTTTCGCAAACGGGAATCGCTACATACGTGTTATCGCTGTTGTTATACATATATATATATATATATATATATATATATATATATATATATATAGGTACGAGTGTACACCTGACGCAAACGCGCTGTATATGCTATACTTCCTCGAAAGCGTAATCAGATAGCGGCGTATACAGGTAATTAGACGATTAGCGCTCGCGAAATTCGAGCGATGAGGAAGCGAAAATGTCGCCGACACGATATAGCTGTGTATATACGTAATTAAAGCCCTCGTCGTCGTCTCTCTATATCAATTATACCTTCATATATACATTATACGCTGCTTGGCTCTTCTTTTTTGCGCCACAAGATGTTCGTAACAACGAGAGGATTAGCTTTGGAATACTAGACTGTGTGTATACACGTGGATAGGATACATCTCTCGGGGATATAGACGGATCGAATCGAAGGCTGCAGCCGCGTAACGGTACAGCAGCCTCGCGCTATATCTCTCTCTCTCTCTCTCTCTCTCTCTCTCTCTCTCTCTCTCGCTGCTCCTCGGAATCTCTCCTACTTCTGTATACATATACGTGTGTATAGGTATAGCTATATATAGGTATGTAAGTAGTCGTTTCTGCGGCATCGGCAGCAGAAATGCAATCCTTTGTCTCGGCTCTCTTTTCGGACGTGTTTACGGCCGTAAATAATTTGAAGCGAGAGCGTCGCGGAGGAATTCCCGCCCTCCCGGTTGTATGTATGCATATTAGTGGGTGGATATGGATACGAGATGGAAGGCAAATGAGCGATTGTTTATGCGTCGCTTTTTGCCACTCTGACACCTCTCCGCGCCCTGGGAAAATAGAGGCTTTGATTTACTGTTGAGTGATACTCGCGCGAGGGTATGTTTTACACACTGTATGTGCGGCTTACGTGAACAGTAGGCTTCATATTCGTACCTTCGATAACCAACTCACGTCGATTCACCCAAATATATAAAAAAATAATGTTCCTTTTAGCTACGAAAGCACACATAGAAGGAAATCTGGGTTACCATGCGAACAAAAGCTGAAATCCCAGACTCATCGTAAACGTGCACCGCGCGCGTACGTATACGCGCGTATAAGCATAGTCGTCAGCGTTTACGACTCCGCGAGCCCAGCGCGCGAGATATAAATTACCGGCCCGTAAAGCAGGTTGAACTCTCCAATAACTCGTCTCCGCGACCTTGCGCGCGGCACTGCACACACGTGCGCTGCTAACTTTTACCCGGCGCAGAAAAAAAAGAAGCGTAAAACGAGTCAATTTCGCGGCTCCTATAAATCAAACTTGCCTTCCTCTCTCGTTGCGCGAGTGTAACGCCGTGTATGCATATTACACATGGTATAACAATGCACGTATAGTGGAGCGCGCGATTTCGTAACGCAGTGCGCATCTCTAGCTCCGCGAGTGTTTTTCTTCGCTCGCTCTCTCTCTCTCTCTCTCTCTCTCTCTCTCTCTCTCTCTCTCTCTCGGTGCACCGTTAACGCGCTATTTTCTAATGACCGACGTGTTCCTCTCGCCGAGGCAAGTAGAGCCAGTGCCATTTTCTCTCTCTCTCTCTCTCTCTCTCTCTCTCTCGCGGCGTGTTTGGTATGATTATCGCGTAGACTCTATCTTTCTCGAGCTTCTCGGAGAGAAGCCGTTTGTGAGAAGTGGTTGTAGCTGTGCGGTTTTCTTTTTCTATTTTCTAGGATTCGGAGGATTTTTTTCTCTTATGCCTGTAGAGGTACTTTTCCAGGGTGGAAAAAGTAGTCTTTCTCCGCACTGCGTCGGAGTGCTCTCTCGTGGCATTTATGTATGCTTAGACGGACTTTCGCTGTGGAACGGAAATTATCGGGGAAAAATAAGCGATGATAAATAAAGGACGATGAGAGAGAAATTTGCAGTTTTCTGTGAAAATCCGAGTGTGTAATTTCATGTGTAATTACGCAGTTTATGCATTGCGGCCGATATTAGCGCTTATAAATTCGTAAAAGTGCGAGATCGCGAGATAAAAATTATTTTTTTCAATGTGTTAGAGAAGGGTATTCTTATTGGTCATCGTGTCATTTTAATACACGCACTTTCGCTTCTCGCAATAAGCCTCGACGTGATATTTTCAGGGAAAAACATCGAACCCAAAAACTCATACAAACACACATCACGGAGTATTTATAGCATAACAGAATTAATCCAAACCTTCACTCTCCTCACCCACAGGGCTGGCGGGGGCGGCTCAACGTCAGGGACGATGTCCTCGAGTCCTGCCAACGGCAACACAGCCACGACTGGTGGTGGCGGCGGCGGCCGCATGGCCGTGATCGGCGTCACCCGCAACGTCAAGCTTCGCCGACGAGGCGCCGCAGGCTTTGGCTTCTCGCTCAGAGGCGGCCGGGAATACGGAGCCGGATTTTACGTGAGCGACGTAGTGCCCGGCGGCGAGGCGCACCGCAATGGACTCAGGGTGAGTGCTCTCTTTGCTTTGTTCGAGGCTTTTTGCCCTCCTCTCGCGCGGCGGTTTTATGATTGAGAGGCGGCTTTCTGCTTCGAGCAAGATTTATTATACATTTTTCGCTCTCTACTATAGGTCGGTGATCAAATCCTCCGCGTGAACGGCTACCCGGTCGAGGACGCCGTGCACCAGGAGGTGGCTCTCCTGGCGAAGAACCAGCAGGTGCTGGTCCTCAAGATCCGCAGCGTTGGAATGATACCAGTCAAAGAGTCAGTATATAGACACACACTCACACACACACACACACACAGCTCCAAGTTCCATTTCACAGACCTAAAATAATAAACGCTTCTGTTCTCTCGAACGCAGCAATCCGAACGACCCAGTGACGTGGCACATGGTGCAGCAGCAGCAGCAGCAACTCCAGTACGGCGACGCCGTCAGCAACGAGATCAGGATCCGAGTCCTCGTCGGCGAGAAGGGCAGGCTCGGCTGCGGCGTCTGCAAGGGACTCGTACCCGGCCTCACCGTTCAGGTATATTATCACGCGCTCCTATCGTTTCACACCTCGTTCCGACTTTTATTTTTAAACTTTTAATTGGCCGCGATAAGTCGCCTCGCCTTGTCACCTACACTCAGTCGAAAGTTGAGAACCTCACTAGAGGTTCATTGTAGTATTGGAGCAAACTAATCAAAACATCTCCGCACCAAACCAGGGCACGAGAGAAGGAGGTCCAGCGCGAGCTGCGGGTTTGAAGGCCGGGGACATAATCCTCTGGTGCAACGGCCAGAGCCTGACGGATCTGCCCTTCGAGCGAGCGATCGAGGTGATGCGCAACTCGGCCATCCTCGACCTGATCGTGAACCGACCCATCGTCAGCAGCGGCAGCAGCAGTAGCGGCAGCAGCGGCAGCAACAACCACGTCTACGACTGTCCGGAACAGCTGTGGATGCGCGGCTCCAGCGGCTACGACAGCGAAAGCTCCAGCCTCGTCGGACCCAGTCCTACGCCTCCGCCGCCCCCGCCTATGCAGATGCAGATGTCGGCCTCCCCCCAGCACAGGCAGATCATGATGTCCCAGTGCAATCGTAACGGCCGGTGAGATTTGAAGAACAGCTTTAATTTGGTTAATTTGGTTGACACCACTCTGTAAATTCGCTGAGCTCGTATACGAAAACGCGATACTCTGCAACATTGCACTCGATACACCGAAAGTGAAAGCTGAATATCCCGGTGCTCGCATAGAACCAGCGCAGTTATTGCTCCTCCGATTGGCACTCGATTTTCCTTATCTATCCATCTCTCTCTCTCTCTCTCTCTCTCTCTCTCTCTCTCTCTCTCTCTCTCCGACGCTACAATATCGCGCGTAATGACTTTCTCGAATCCTTTAAAAAACGCACACTCCGCCCAGTCCTTTTGTACAATACACAGAGGACATTAGTCGTCTCGCGCACGCGTAGATAACCTCGGGCTCTCTGAGAGGCGCAGAGCCGAGAAAGTTCGTTATTAAAAAATAAAAGCGTAAGAGAAAAGATGAGGGATTACCGGGACGCGCGCATCATCTTCATTTCGTTCGTTACATAAACGCTCCGCGATGCTGCCGGCCTTTCATTGTCGCTTCTAATAGAGACGTCGTCCGTCTCTCGCGCGAAGCTCCTCAATCTTCTGTCTGGTGTGAGAACGAGAAAAGCTGATTAATGCATCGCGATAGATTGAAAAAGAGTCGCTTTTCGACTAGACTATTAATTTCAAAGGCGACAATAACACGGCGCATCGTCCTTCGCGGTGAAAGTGTATCCTCTGGAAACGACAGTAATATCATACACGCGAGCTCTTGTTTTCTCCAAAACGCCCGAGATCTCGTTCTCTCGCCGGCAATTAAATTGCTGCTCGCTATTTTTTTTTAGAAAGCATCGCTTTCTTAGACCCGAAATCGTTGCGCAAAAGGATGGGCTCTCCGGGAGACGCTCGCCCGAGATTTATTAGATTACGCAAGAGCGAGATTTTTACCCGTTTGTTTTGGTCTCTTATTTTTTCCAGAAACTGCTGCCCGACCAGCGGCTCGGGTCCATCGGATTGGGGCCACATGGAACAGGTTCGTTGCGCAACCATGCATTGTTATGCACTTTCCATTGTGCATATACACTCGCGTTTCCTTTCAAAATACATACGTGTAAGTAAATCAAAAAATGACTTCCACCACAGTCGCAGGAGTGGACGCGCAAAGCCAACAACACGACGATCATCCGGATAAACCAGCAGCCGAGCCAGACCTACGGAGGACCACCGCAGCACCAGCAGCACGTGAGACGAGGCTCGGGCTCGATGCCGAGAGCGCCGCTGATGATGCGAAGCCTCTACGACGACGCGAGCGAGCTGGACGCGGAGCCTCTGTACGACCCCGTCGCGCCGAAGGACTACGAGTGTCACGACTTCGACGCGAATCCGAGGGACGAGATCGATCGCAGAGCCGAGTACAGGCGGGAACACGGCATTCGAGAGTACGAGCCGACTACCGTCGACGATATCTTCATCAAGGTGCGCCGAGCGTTCGGTTTTAATTAGAGAGAACGCGTAGAGGGAATTTTATTTCATTACGATGATCGATCGCACGCAGGACGGCCAAGCGGACACCGGCAGCGCGATGGGCTCGCAGAGACAGCTGGACAAGAAAACGGTCACCACGGTCGAGGTTCATCAGCCCTGTCCGCCGGCGCCTCCGTCCATGCCTCCGGCTATGCCCTACAAGTGGCCAGCGGGTAATTATTATATTCCCTCTAACATAATGATCGTCTCGGTTTCTTTTTCTCGTGACTCTCACGCTTTCTATACAATGTACTACTCTTATCCTATAATACACCGCGCGGGCTAATATCCCGGAGAAACGTCGCAATTACGAGATCTCACGCACCGTATCATTTACCCATCATACGCACTAATTCAATTTATACCACTTATGAATACGTCTCTCTCTAGAAACGAAGCCGATGAACGCGATGGGCATGCAGATGGGCAGCACGATGTCGATGGGCTCGACGGGTTCGACGGAGACCGAGTCCAGCCTCGAGTCCTCTTGCGGCGGCAAGGACTGCGGAGCCTCGACCTCGTCCTCGCTGTCGACCTCGTCGTCCTGTGAACAGAACCATCCGGCTCAGGCCTTCGCCAGCTCCATCGCTGCCGCAGCGGCGACCAAGCTGCCGACACCCGAGCCTCCGAGAGTCGCCACCGTGCAGACGAGCATCAAGGCACCCAGTGGCCCACCCACGGGTACCGGAGGAGCCAAACCCGTGCCACCACCGCCACCGCCGCCGCCGATCGATCTGGGAACCGCTATCACCAAGGAGCTGGAGAGACGGGCCAAACAGGTGAGCTTGTTCGGTCTTTTTTATTTAATCTATGAAAGGGAAGATACTCATCCGCTTTTCTGTCCATGCACAGAGGAACATGAATAACGCAACGACGGCAGAAGCCTCGGGGGATAAACAGCAGGCGGATGCCCGGAAGCCTGCGGTTCCGCAGAACCAGGAGCAGAAAGTAACGCACGACAAGGTCGGTGAACTTGCGTTTGTATTATTCTACGGGCTTGAAAATAACAGCGGAACCGTTATGCACACGAAGCATTGTTCGCTTATACTCTCGCTGCGAATATTCTAAAATTCTTTTTTGTCGCAGCTCATGGAGGAGTTCAAACGCGCGCATCAGAGGATGTTCAGCAACGCACAGCAGCGCAACCAGGACAATCCGGAACAGGTAAAGTTTTGTCGGGGGAGGATCATCATCTACACTCATGGACGCATCTACTTTCATGAAATCGAAATCATCATCTGAAAAATTTTCTTACAAATCAGCTACAACCCGATTGTTTCTTATACTTTCGAGTTTTTTTTATTTTGACAACCGTTATTACTTTCATACGCCTTTGTTTACTTTTTTAATTGACTTTTATGATTTATCATGGACTAGTTCAACGAACGCGAGCTCGTTCCTGTGTACCTCATTTTTCAGCTACACCAAATCGTCGCGTCTTGTATTATTCAGGCCTATAGCTTCCTCGACACGTACGCACAATAAAACTAGTTGCTTTATCGAGCCGTGTAATCAGCCGCGGACGCGATCTTGATCGGAGCGATTTTTTTCCCGGCTGCAGCGATCGAGTCATCAATCTTTCCGACTACTTGTTTGTTAAGTGTACGCGACGTTGATTATTATCTCACACAGGAACGTATGAATTTTGAATTACGCATAAAGTAAAAGTTATTTCTGATGATTTTCCTCTTTACGCGTCTATTTTCCTCTATTATACCATACAACTCTTTATACTAAACGGTATTTAGGTTACCCACTCATCATCATCATCATCGACTTTCAAATCTTGTTGCACCAATATGCGGCTTATTACGCGATTAATCAAACGGCGGCTCAAACGAATTCGAAAGTATCGCGATACAAAAATTAATCACCTGCTGCCGCGGCACTCGCTTTTTTCTCCACTGTCTCTCCATACCTTCACATTCTTTCTCCGCTTTCATCGACTTTCATTCAGTCGTTCTCTGCACTCAATTCTATCTCACTTGAGAGCCCGAAAAATCAAGGAATTCCCGACGGATTTTACAGAACGAGGAAAAACGCGCGAAACCCGTGACAGCCACTAGTCTCAAACCGGCCGTCAGCACGCCTAACCTCCTCACCAGGACGAATAACCTGAAAAACGTCAGCAAGACCAATAACGACGACCGAGTCGAGATGCAGAGCATCGAGTCGTTCAAGATCGATCCCGATGTACCGCCGAAACCCCCTTCCACCTACTTCACCTCCACCAATAATAAGAACGTCATGACAATGACCCTGAAACCGAAACCTAAACCTAAACCCAACGTGACCATAACCTCGGCAGCGGGCCCGGGAAAGTCGGTGAGCAAGGTTGCCATAAGGATCGGCACGTATAACGAGATCGACTCGAAGCAGCCCTCGAGGCTTGGTTTTCTCAGTCAGGAGGCGACGCCGACTGTCAATGGTAAAACCGGCGTCGCCTCGAGACTTCACAACGAGCTCGCCGCTACGCTGCAGAGGTCGAACCTAAGAAAAAAGACTGAGGGGGTGAGTTATGTTCTGTTGTTTTTTTTATTTTCCTGGGTGAATTTCTCCTCTCTCCGGTCTCGTTCTTTTTAGTTTTAGACTTAGTTTTAGTTATTTTTGTTTGTTTGAAGCTTGGTTTTTTGATTTTGTGTGTGGTGACAAGTAGGATTTGTAAGAAAATGTCGATTGGCATTTGGTTGAGGTAGCTTTAGACAAACTGTAGTTTGCAATACATAGGTACAGCTGACAGGTAAGAATTTCTGCACTGGGACACAGGCATTGGACTGATACTGAAATCACTGTACGGGCTCTAATAATACTATAATAAAACGAAATTTGTTCATAGGAGAACGAGACCCCGAACACGATCACCGAAGAGAGCATCAACATCCTGCAGGAGAACGGCATCGACAACCTGGCCACTTCGCTCAACAACAAGGTCACCATCCGAGTGAACACTGAGCCGAGCAGTCGATAAATGAAACAATCATATTAAAATAAAGCTGTAGATTCTATAACGATTATATAGAAGATTTATCAGACAAAAGGAATAAAAGCAAGGCAGACTCGATTGTTACAGTATTGACATGAATATTCTGTAAGAGTAAAGTATAAGTAGCGAAACTTATACACACCGTGTAATATAACTTCACAATTACAACATGATGAATTGAAAATTGAAAAGATTGCAAAAAGTTAATCTGTAGAAAGTATGGGTGCGGTGACAGAGAGTTTACGGGTCAGTGTGTTTCCCGAGCGAGACACATTTTTTTGTGCATGTGTGTACTTATTGTAAACGCTCCGCCGTATATACTTATAGGGTCTAGATAACGAAACAAAAAAACGCGCGAGAGTCGTACTCCGACTGCCGACTGAGCAACGTATTGTATTGTATAACCGATCGATTATATTATGATTATATTATGCGTTGAGGGAATAAGAGCTTTATACACTAGACACTGCCAATTCGAAGACAAAAAAAACCTTTGTATTATCCTTGTTTTTTTATAAAAACATGGCTTGTAGTATTTTTCTGAGAAGCGGAGAATCGCAACGTACAACGAATATGTATTGCGTGTACACTATTAATCGGAAGCTTTTTAAAATAATGGACGAAAAAGAGCTTATAATATGTATGCGCGTGTGAATATTTTACTCAGTTGGCGAGCAGAGACTACTCGACTTGTCGCTATTATCTCAAGATAATGCAAAGTCAAAAGAGACACGCTGGGGGGTGGCATAAGCTAAAAAATAATGTAAGCATATAACAATCGCGTGTAAGGTTGATTTCTCGGTTTCGTAAAACGCGTCGATTTTTTATAGACTTCTTTTTATAGAACAGCTTTCGATGACTCGTTGTAAAATCTATATACTTATAAAAGTGCTTCCTTAAACGAAGAAAAAACTGTTAAAATTTCCGAGGAAATAGTAGATGAATGAGCAAAGTAAAAAACGAGTGAAAGTATAACTGTAGTAGTTCTTGCGTTTGATACGAAGTGTTGTACATTTTTTCTTTTGATACTATATATTGCGCGAATAGGCTCTCCGCTCAGTGGGGCATTTTTCCTCCGCGGGATATGTATTAAGCAAAGGCTCTTTTTATACATTAACATACACACAATACCCAATTATCCATTGTATTATATCATATACTTTATACATACGCGTCCCCCTTTTATATATTATTTATTAAAGATAAAAAAAATGAGAAAAATATACGTATCTTCGACTTTTTATATTATAAACATCATACGTATAGGGGAAAATAATATTATAATTATCAATCGATATTACCAACGGATAAAATGCTTGTATACGCGCATCGGAGCGACGAGCGGCTGCGAAAAATAAAGCAGTCGCAACAAGTAATAATAATAACAAAGCGCGAGCGTCGTCGCTTCACTTTTCGCGCGTATATTCAAATCAATTTTATGTAAATGTAGAATTTGTATAATCGCAGATAACGGATTTATTGAAGCACACTCTCACACCCACACTATATTGTAAGTAAAGTAAAAATACTCTGTAAACCGAGGGGCTACTCCTCTCTACGGCGTGTTGCAGACGGATAAATAAAACCATTAAGCACAAAATCATACATATAGCTTTGAGTGTATTTCTTTATGTTATACCTCGAGAGCCCCATCGAGTTGCTATCGAAATAAAATTAATTTAAGAAAACAGAATAATCTTATATTGCATTCGATCTCGTAAGAACCAAACCCACCCGCATATACGTTATTGTACTCCACGATAACTTCGATTTTTCATTATTTTTATTGTGCATATACGTGTAATTTTGTACACACCGATGGCTTGCATTATCACAATAATTTCTTGTTTTCTCACAATCCGATATTGTATTTTATCAGTCCGAGCGAGAGAGAGAGAGAGAGATAACACTGATTTATCGCGATACGCGACATACAATATTATATGCAGAGTTGGCCTGATTCACACATCAGTATGTCAGCCAACGTCTAATCGCTCCACGTCTTTCTTTCGACCTATACCACTGCGCTACACATTCATAATGAAGTAAAGGGTAAGCTAATTACATCTCATGCAAATTCCGACTCATCCGTGCATAAACAAATCGTCATCGCAGGTCAGGGGGGAAATAATCAGGAATAAAAGTCAGAGTAGCTCTCCGCACAGCACAGCCGCTTATCGCTTATACACCTGCCGTTCTCTCTGCGCGCTGCGCCGCTCTGGCGATAACGCGAGTCAGTCGCGCGCTGCTCCTCCTCCTGTCCACACGCGAGTGTATGTGTGCTCCTCTCTCTCCGTTCTTTTATTATTCTTTTTTTTTCGTTACATCGCTCGTACAATAATTCACGGTAGACTACCCAACGCTATTGTACTGTATAAGCCTTTGTGTCCGTGTGTGTTATACGATCGTCCCTCTGTGCCGTTATTATATTACTACTGTCGCCTGTACAGTGTTAAGGACAGGTGTTAAGCGTCGCCGTGAGTTTTTAGAGTGTGCACATAACACGTATGTGTTTATTCGCGAGTTGTCCGCGGCGTTACGTAATAAACTATAGCTACACGGAAGACAGGAAAAAATTGTATTTTTTATTCTTCCTATAATCTTCCTCGTCGCGGTTTATTGTAACTGATTAATCGCGACGAGCGCGAGTGCAGAGAATAAGACGATAAGCTGCGCGCTAGCGAGGATCGGCAGTAAAATTCGATATAAAGTATAAAGCGAATTGAATCGCGTGTATATTTTATATACATCACACGCCTTATTACAGAAACGGCTTATCTCGTCTAATCACCTGACTCGGCGACGCTCGACATCACGTACATTAAACACACAGTACACGGTTCGCGCATAACCGCCGAAATCGCTTCATTGATGCGCGCGCGGCTTAATTAACGCCGCTTTACCAATCGTAGTTTCACGTGACGCCGATGGTTTCGAATTGTCCTAGAATTTTACTGCATCGCCGGAGCTTCGGGAAAATTTTTCGAGCGTATTATTGTGCAATATGCCACAGTGCGTTTGTATACGTATATCGATGAAGAAAGCCGCGCGCGATTAGTACTCGACGAAAACAGGTATGAGCGCAATGAGTGACATGTACGTGTGCATACGTACGTGCGCGTACGCTCGGGAAAAATTAATAGAACTTACGTAAGCCGAGACGCATCCTCGTGAGAGCTAGTTTATGTATACTGCACCACTACTGCTATGCATTGTTGCCGTCGTGTGTATATGTTCCCAGGATTATATCCCGCCGCGTATGCGGACTTATTACTTATTTTTTTCCGCGAGAGATAGAGGATAATGCGGACGACGGCAATGGCACTATTCGCGAGTGTATAGGCGAGAGGATTATGCGTCGGTTTGCAGATGTGTATAAATCGAGTGTTTGTCTTTTAGGATGCTGGCGAAAAAAGCTGCACTGTAAGCGTTACGAGGAGATGTGAGCAAGAACGAGAGGAAGAAATTCGAGAAAAAAGATAGAGACGTAGAGAGAATGGAGCAGAGCAACGCTGGAACGCCGACGAAGAAGAAGCAGGTCTTCTTCTCGATTGGTTCCTACAGCGTGAGTTTCGGATCGATGCCGATTTTTTCCCCAGCGATCGTTATAGAGTAATGTAATCGCGATCGGCTTGCAGGAACGCGACAAGCGAGTGATCAACAAGATCTCGCCCGGCCTGTTCTCCGACGTGACGCTGCGCAATGAGCAGCCCGCCAGAGAAGCACCACCCAGACGAGTCCTCCGAGAGCGTCCGGCATCCCTGGACGCGACCGATTCGGTCAAGCACAGCCACACCCTCCCGAACCTGCGCAAGTTCAAGCCTCTCGAGTCCCTGGTTGACGAGGACGACCGAGTGATCATCGTCGACAAGAACGGCGACGTCGAGAAGCCCAGCTGTCCGCCGACCAGCAGCGGTGACAACGTCTGCGCAAAACCTACTGCCCAGCAGCCGAACGGTCAGGTCGAGAAGCCGACCTATCCTCCCAAGATGATGAACAGATCGGTATCGCTCGATACCGATCAGCTGAGACACACCGGCAAGGTCGCGCTGACGATCGCCGCCTACGAGGGCGAACCTCGGACTCCGACGAGGCTCGATTTTCTACCGAGTCAGAAGCTCTCCAGGTCGAGCTCCAAGGCGAGCGACGTGTCGTCCTCGCTGACCACGACGCCGCTCGAGGAAGAAGCCGCTGAGCACATTGGCTCCAGGTTACAGAACGAGCTCGTCGCTACGCTCAAGAGGTCCAATCTGAAGAAGAGGCACGACGAGGACGCCGAGACGCCGCCGCCGCCGTCACCTGCTGCAGTGAGTAAACGAGTTGACTTCGAGGTGGGACTTTTTTTCTTTTTGAAAATCGAACGACGACGCTGACGGGTTTTACTGTGTTTCTAGTTGCAGGACAACGGAAGGGTCGAGGAGGTGGAGGTTCACGTGGAGCAGAGCAAAGATGAGGCTGAGCTGCCCAGTGGCGGCGTGAAGAAGGTGGCTACGGTTCTGGAGAAGAGCCTGACATTCAGGGCTAATCCCGAAGCTACTACGGCACCGACTGACTTACCGGAAGAGATTGTAGAGAAGAAGGAGCACGAAGTGGAGAAGGTTACACAGAAGGAAGAGCTCGACTTGAAAGAAGTGGCCGAAGCCCCAGCAGAGAAGGATGCACTTCAAGTTCAAGCTCATGAAGCTCCAGAGAAGGAAGCGCTTAAAGTAGAAGCTCACGAAGCTCCAGAGAAGGAAGTACATGAAGTAGAAGCTCACGAAGCTCCAAAGAAACAGGTAGTCGAAGCAGAAGCTCATGAATCTTCATCGGTAACTGAGCTTCCCAAAGAAGAAAAGAAGGAAGAGCACAAAGGTTCGGAGAAAGAACACGAGACAGTTCTTCAAGTTGAAGAAGCTAAGGTGGAAGATAAAGTTCCAGAGAAGGATGTCAAGCTTCCCGAGAACAGTATTGAACAATCGCTGGTTGATGCATTCGACGAGATAATCACGTTGACTGACGATACGGAGAAGAAAAAGTAAAAATTCACGCGATTGACTTATACTGATTGTTACCGAAAGCCACTTATAATGCAATGTTATTTATTTTTTTAACTTCCCAAAGTCTTTGTTCCTCTTAGTCCGTCGCTCAAGATACAATTTTATTTATTATGCCTTATCACTTTGTTGATTGAAACGTTCAAATTTTAATTGCTGTACAGAGTCAACGCCGTTTCCACTTCGAATCGATGCAACCTGATGATGGATAATAAAACCTTTGTTACACAAAATTCGCCGTTTAAATTAATAAAACAATTTTATTTACATTTACACCTGTATGTACAATCATTAGGTAACGTAAAAAAAAATCAATCATATTCAGTCATTGCATTACGGTCAGATTACGCATCGTTCAAAACTTCGGTGCATCTGTCACAAATTTCCTCGGGTGCAGGTTCCGGATGTCGCCGGCATCTTTTGCATAGCTGACCCTTGATGTCTTCCAGACTGACGTTCACGTGGTCACAAGAATCGTCTTGCAGTAACGTTATCGAAGATACTTGACAGATATCACAGAGTTCCGATAATGAGGACGTCTCATCTTTTTGTAGGCTCTACGTGTGATGCAAACGAAAAGCAGTTAGTGTTGCGATCGAATTGTATGGAATTTATGATAGGTCGCAAAATTATTACCGATAGTAGTTTAAAGTCCTGAGAATTGGCCTTGACTGAAGCTTTCGAGAGCCACGTGTTTTGACTGGTTAGTTTGTTTATTTCACTCCTCAAATCTAGAGCTTTCTCTATAATCTCCTTATACTCCAAATTGTTCCAACTTTCTAGAGACCTGTGCTGTGTGTGGAATATTGGGACGGATGCTGCGGCATGAAATTATCAATAGTTTAAAACAAGAAATATTTTTTGAATGATGATTTCAAAATTTTCACATTGCTTATTACTCACCCAAATTTTCGGGGTGATGAAGCCAGACTTCCTCTGCCAAGTGAGGTAAAATAGGCGCTATGGACCGAGTGGTGATTGACAGAATTTCGCCGATGACGTCCAAAGCACCCAACCTGTAAGGCGAATCTATTTTCTCACAGTAAATCCTATCCTTTATCATGTGACAGTATACTGCCGATACGTCGTTTGTTATAAAATTGACGACCGTCTTGCTCACGTTGTGATACTGATATTTCTCATACAGAGATTGAATCTAAAATAATCATTCATCGTCAGCTTCAATTTAAAAAATCGATTAGTTTTTAACATTACGAAGTTTACCTCTTGATGATAATGGTACAACTGATGGAGCATATATTTATCCAAATAGTGATACTGAGGCTCAACGGTGATATTTTTGTTCTCGTCATAGGTGTGTAGGGCACCTAAGAGAAATCTAAAAACTAAACGAAGTTTGTGAACTGTATCTGCGCTTGCCTGCAGCAACGAATTTTTCATTGGCACAAGCGTGTGTTGCGTTCCGTGACTAGCTACCCACCACCTGTTGAGGAGATAGATAAACCATGTATAATTTAATTAAATTAATGACTCTCGGAGAAAAGAGTTTGAGTTTTTATTTTTTACATACCTCAATACATCGACTCCGTATGCTGGCTTCTTGTTCATATCTTTTCCGCCTTTGACTACCTCCTCTGGATCAACAACGTTTCCGAGCGATTTCGACATTTTATTGTTCTTTTCGTCAACGGCGAATCCGTGTACAAATAGATCTCTGTGAAACGAGGCTAATGTATTTTTAAATCACACGTAACGTTCAATAAAAACGAATCTTTACTTACTGGTAAGGTGCACAGTCTTGCAAAGCAACGGACGTTAAAAGTGACGACTGGAACCAGCCAGTGAATTGATCCATCCCTTCCATGTACAGATTTGCTTTCTTTTCGGGCAGTACAGCTGACCACGAAATACCGCTATCAAACCAAATATCCAGGATATCCTACAAAGACAAACCTTACTGTATAAAGGTAGATAGTCATTGGATTCAAAATAGAATAACTGGTCATACATCGCCTTTTCTGAATTCCGAGCCAGACAGATTCAGTTCTGCGCATAATCTTTTACCCAACAGTTTCTCTACTGGTAACTCCCACCAGCAATCGGGGCCATATTTCTCTAATACTTCACACAGTCTCTCAATCCATTCCCTAAGACATTGTCACAATTTAGATTTGAAGTTGATAAAAATATTTGAAAAGATTTAAATACTTTACTTTGTGATGAAAATCTTTCCAGTGTCTTTGTAGTACAAAACGGGTATCGGTGTGCCCCAGACTCTTTGACGAGAAATACACCAATATGGTCTTTGCTTCAATTGCGTGAGCAGCGCATTGGTCCACGAAGTCCTGTGTTGCGCAGGATATATATTAACGTTCTCTATGCATTTCTGTTTTGAAATAGAGGTCATCAAACTGTGTTCTACTGATTTCACAAAAAAAAATACAATAAAGTGCATTAGTATTACCATAGCCTGATCTTTTATAGAATTGGTATCGATGAACCACTGATGACTAGCACGTACAATTATAGGCTTCTTTGTCCTCCAATCATAAGGATAGCTGTGACTTATCGTCTCGGTATGGAGAATATTCTTATTGATTCGCGCGATCACTGCGTCCGTGCCTTGCTCCAAAACTTTGAGCCCGTGAAAATCAGAGCCTGCTTCTGCTGTGTATTTGCCTTCTTCGTCGACCAATGATAACTAGAAAAAAATTCAACTTTAAAATTTTCTATTTCGATTTGCATACAAATTAATACAGAAGCGAATTATTTTAAACACTTACTACAGGTATACTATTTTCTAATGCTACGAGAAAATCTTCTTGTCCGTGTGCAGGAGCAGTATGTACTAAGCCTGTACCTTGTTCAGTATTTACGTGATCTCCAGGTAAAAACGGTAATGTGATGCCGGTTATTGGATGAGAATACTTTGCTCCAGCCAAATCATTCCCTATATAAAGTATTTAAAATAGATTATATCTAATCTTATTTGTAAATTATACTTTTGAGTTTAAAAAAAGGGCACACCTGAAAACGTTGTAACAACATTAAGCTGTCCAATTTTTTCAATATTCTTTTCTAGTAATTCTACTGCAAGTATATACGAATTTCCCTCGTCATCCTCTGCTAAGCAGTAGTCAGAATCTAGAGAATAGGCTAGCGCTTGATTAGCGACTAAAGTCCAAGGAGTTGTTGTCCAAGTGAGACCAAATATTGACTTCCCTTGAAATGCAGCTAACTTTGAAGGCAGCTCAACTATAGGTAGTCGAACAGTTGCACATTTACTTTGGTGATTATCTCTATATTCCAGCTCAGCCTCTGCCAGTGCAGTTCTGAAATGTATATGAAAGCACAAATTTACTAGCTGTATAATGAAAAGGAAAGGGTACGTCATGAAGGATACATACCTGGATGAAGGAGACCAATGTACAGGCTTGAAATCTCGGTATACCAGATTCTTCTCGTACAGATTGTAAAATTGATTTAATTGATTGACTATATAAGCAACAGTATTTGTGAAGTAACAGCCATTGTCTTTCCAATCAGCCATAACTCCCCAAGAAGAAAATACTTGTCTCTGCTTATTAACAGCATCTTCTGCAAATTTACGAGCTGGAAATGCAAAATTATTAGCAAATAATGTGAATAAAAACTTTGAAACAAAAAACGTTTGAGTAGAAAGGAATAGCCGTACCTTGTGCTCGAATCTGCATAGGTGTTAATTCAGAAACTCTCTTTTTAGCACTTGTAAGAGCTTTTAGCTCTATGGGTAGACCATGACAATCCCATCCAGGAACATAGTGCACTCTCTGACCCTTAATCACTTTACTTCTAATAGTTATGTCTTTTAGTACCTAAAAAAACAAATTCGCCATCATTTTAGGCCTTAGTCAAATTTGTTCTTAGATAAGACAAATGTAAATACTTTGTTTATCGTGTGTCCCATATGAGGGTCTCCATTGGCATAGGGAGGTCCATCATGAAGTACAAAATCAGGACCTTCTAAATTAGCCCTTTGCCAATTATATAATTCAGAAAAGCCGCATTTCTAAAACCAAATTACGATGATTAATTTTTCAAAATAACAACAAAGCTTGACTTTAAAATCGAAATGATTCTTACGTCTTGCAAATATTTATCCATTTCAACTCGTTTTTTACCAGTTATTCTAGCCTGAAAGTTTGTTTTTGGTAGTAAAATGGTATCGGTGTATCTCTTCTCAACTGGCTTTTCTCGCTGGGAGGAATAAAGTCTGAAGAGAACACGAGCTTGAGAGGAAAGAGAAGCTTTTGCTCTCCACAAAGATGTTTTCAAGCTCATCGACATGTTTGGAGGTTTATTTCTACTTTTTCACGAAATGGCTTTTTAATCAATTGATCTAACAGACTTTTAGAGTTTTTATTCTCATATCTTGGAGAATTTTAACCTTATTCTTATTTTTGATATCAACAGTTTGTCTTTCATTCTAATATTTTCTGCGATACAGAACCCATATTGCTTCAACAATCATATCGAATTCGAGCCACGCAAAGAAAATAAAAAAAGTCGCGAGATATAAGTAGTTGGCCAGTGTTGCCGGCGAAAGAAAATCACGTCAATCCGAAAACGTGCCACTTTGCACATAGAATAGTGTACCCATACCTATACATACATGAGCAGTATATATAATGAGTACTGTCAACTGTGGACACTCATGGAGGTCGTAAGGGAAAGTTCCCGATAGCGCATGCGTGTACTTAATGTGGTCAAAATAATTGAGTTGCTAAATTTTTGGGTTGTCTTTCTAAAGTGATTTATTAAAGTGTTTACACTGATGTGACGAGAAAAATGTTATTGCGATATTATTTTACCAGATATACATTGTGTCGCAAGATTAATAAGTAAAAACGTATTATCATTGTTCAAAATTCGATGCTTTTAAAAATTTATTGGCTTTTACATTTTTTTTAAGGTCGTTTCGAATATTCTACAATGAGATGAGAGCAATCGCGACATTTAAAGACGTATTTTCCAGTATGAAAGTGATGATTCAAGAGTAAGTATTTTGTCACTTTTAAACATAAAAACATCCTAATTTGATTTTTGTCCTTTATTTACAATAAAAAAGTCGCAGAATGTAATGTTATCATTTTATTTCAAATCGTGTATCAGCTATAGATATTAAATTTCATTCAAATTTCCAGGTCAATATTACAAGTACAAAGTCAAATTCGTTTGATATAACAGAATCACTGCCTGTTTAATAGTAAAAGTTAACATAAAAAATAATCGTGTATATCTAAATTGTACACACACACAGAATGCTAAAAAAGGATGTTATTAATTTCATAGGTTTCTTTACGAAATTGTTGACTTAAGACAATTCATACTTCTCGCGTAGCGGCTTTAAAACTATCGTATGTCTACTCTTCGCTGTAATACACATTCCATTCGCTATAAGACTACCTTCAACTTTATTTCTGCTTCAACGAGCTCGTCCGGTAATCCGGCAAACGACGCAGTGACGATCGAAAATTCTCACAATTTTCTTCTCGCAGCAATGAGATACAAAAGATGTGAATCATAAATATAATTAACGGAACGAATCGAGCCTTACATAGAATTTTCGAAGGTGCCTATAATAATTCAACTAAACGCGGACCGCCTGACGAGCTACAATATAGGTCGAGAATTATCGAAAAACGCAGTCAGACGACAGTCCAGCCGCTACTCCAAATTAAACATTCACGCGGCCTCTACTCTGCGAGAGACAGGGCGATCTATGCGCCCTCGGAGCTGGACACCTTGCTCTTCACATACTCCTCGAGTTGAGCGTCGAGTTCCTCTGCTGTGGGTGGTGCTTTCTTAGGTTGGCGGCCTGGTTTGCCGCTGGGTTTTCCACCCTTGGCTGCACCGCGAGTTCTGTTTCCAGCGGCACCGCGACCAGGTCGACCGCTACGTCCTGGCGCCGAACCCCGGGACTTGAAGTTGCTGTTGCTGCTACCCAGTCTGGATCCTCCGCGGATCGGGTTTACTCCGGGGATCTCCGATGTGGCCAACTGAATGTTCATTTCACGGCCGTCAAGGGGCACACCGTTGTACTGTTTCATTGCCTGCAAGCCAGATAAACGCGTGTTAATGTACATCTCTTTCCCTTCGAATGACAACAGCCAGAGTTGTCGAGCTTTTCGGTAGGCTCACCTTGATGGCATCAGCTCTCCTTTCGAACAATAGGTCAGCGGATCCGATCGAGCGGCCAGATCTGTCGTAATGTACTCCAGCGTGTTTGAGTGGGCCGAACTCGCTGAAGAGCTCGAGAATGTCGGAATCCGTGACTCCGAAATCAAGGTTCGAGACGATCAGCTTGGTGGCGTCGGAGCTGGAGCCGTACCTGCGCGGTGCGCTGGTGCCGAGGAAGGCCTCGCGCTTGTAGCTGGGCAGAGAGCGGCCGAAGCTCGGACCGCTGCTCCTGGTGATGCCTCCGCGGCTACGGCCGCGCATAACTCCGCCTCCTGGTTTGCGGGCACCACCGCGGCTGGCGGGGGCACGTCTAGGCGAGCCTCCTGCGGGTTTACGACCAGCGCCTCCGGCACCACCGCCGCGCTTGCCACCCGTGCGCGGACGGCTAGTTTTGTTCTGCTTGATGATGTCGTCGAGGCTCATCTCCATCTTGGCGGTCATTCTGCTGACTGTGATAACTTCTGGTACTGGCTCCTAACGACTGTACAGTGCTTTATTTGGTTGGCTTTGGTTGAGCGTAGGCTGCTGGACCTACTTCTGTTTCTTGCTGGAGTTTACGAATTTGCCCTGAGGACAAGGAAGGAGAGAAATTGTTAGATGCCGCATATCTCCGTGATAAAGGCTGGAGAAAGATAGGCTTATCCGGAAGCTCGGGAGTCATACGCGGGTTTTCCGGAGCTTCGAGCGCGTAAAAAAACTACAGTAGCTTTAGAACGAAACAGAATGTAACAGTTGAGAAACGTTAAGTACTTCCAAATGGCTGCAGTAGCGAGCGCGAATGGCAAGGCAAACAGCGACCAGCCGACTTGCTTATTGTTGTGAAACACAGAGAACGACGCCTCGATTCCGCGGTTGAAGGTTATACGGTCTGACGATCGCGCGCGCAAACTCTTGAACAAAACAAAGCACTTATTTCAGTGCTATCGGGCGTTCCTGCACTGAAATAGAGCAGAGATGCATGAATTTCCCTCCAAATGTACGGGCAATCGTAAAACCGAGTGAAAGCGGACGCTTCCCGGGGCGTTGAGGTTATGCCGTGCTTTCTTCGGAAATCTCTCGCGCGAAACGCGAGCTCCGCTCGAATTTTGTGAAAATCCAATACGCTCGATGCTCGATCAACGAGAGTTTGAAGATTCGCTGGGAAAATAGTGACGAAATACTCACATAAATGTCGATTCCTTAGCTGCGTCTCTACACTGGCCGAAAACCCACGCGAGCAACGCGACACTTAGTCTATGACTGCGCATGAGCGCCGAGGCGGCAGAAGAAGCGGCCGACGCCGAAACTGCGATGTCGTCTCGTGAGCGGAGATATTTCGATTCGCTGAAAATACGGCCTTGAGGCTCGCTTTTTCCTCGATTCTTTCAGAGCCGGCTCATTAGAGCTCGAGTTTGTCTTAGGAAATTGCATGAAAAGCTCTCTCCGCATAAATTTCGCGAGCTTTTTCTTCGGGATAATTATTTAAGTGTGGCGGCGCGGTAAGGGGGGAGGGGGTGGAAAGCAGCTAGAGGAAGCGGCGAAACGCACCGCTACAGAATCTCTCTCGGAACGGACCAGCAGCGCCAACTAGGCTCGGACAAAGCGTTGGCATCTGTCGGTTTCGGATGCCGCCTTTCCACCCACGCACCGCTATTGCGCTCGATAAAACAGGAAGCTGCAATTCGACTCGCGAGTCTCGCCGCTTTTCAGTATGACAGCAGCTGACAGTTGTGGTGGAGTGTGTGCGCGCGCAGTCGCACCAACACCGACGTACACATCTGCATATAATAGAAATAGAGGCTCGAAGCTAGAATGAGCAGCGGCCAAGCCCCAGTGTCGTGCATCCCAGCGGCGAGCAAGATGTCGAAGGCCAAGAAGGTCATCGACGAGGCCCGCGAGCTTCAGAATCCCGAGCTCGAGCTCGCCGACAAGGGCGTCACCAGCTTCGAGGAGCTGCCCGGTCTGCGTGAGTTGGATTCTCCTTTTTTTTCCTGCCTCGCGATCGGGCTTTTTACACGGAGACCTGTTCCGTACGAGCCTCGCCAAATTAGGCATGTTGTCGGGAGAGAGCGCGAGTACGCCGCGCTGTGTGTGTGTGTGTGTGTGTGTAATATACGTGTGGGTGAGGGAGTGCACTGTGCAGGCGCGCTATGCTGCACGTGTGTTTGTTTTCGAGCGTGACGTCATATTTTTTGTCAATGGAGCGAAATTCTATATATAATTTTAATTTTTTTTGTCGCAGTTAATATGTTCAACATCACGCGGATAACGCTGAGCCACAACAAAATTACAGGTATTGTACTTTATTTTAATTTGTATAAAATTATTATAAAATAGAGTGAACGATTTTGCAGCTGTTCCACCGGGCCTAGCAAATCTAGTCAACTTGGAGATAGTCAACTTGTTCGACAACCACATAACGGAGTTGCCCGTCTCTCTGTCGCAGATGCCGAAGCTCAGGATCCTAAATGTGGGAATGAACAGGCTCAACGTACTTCCACGCGGTTTTGGCGCTTTTCCAGTGCTCGAGGTGCTGGATCTGACCTACAACAATCTGCACGAGAAGAACTTGCCGGGCAACTTCTTTATGATGGGTACGTTGCGATTAATAATTATTATTAAAGAAGAAGAAGAACACCTATTTCACGTATTATATCGTATTGATTCCTTGCAGAAACTCTCCGCGCCCTGTACCTGTCAGATAACGATTTCGAGTATCTGCCGCCGGAGATCGGCATGTTGAAGAATTTGCAAATCGTAAGCTCTTTATATGCTACACTTATTATTTCGCTGCCTATAGATCTAGTGGAATTTAAAGAGAACTTACGATCCGTAGCTCGCCCTTCGTGACAACGATCTGATCGAGCTGCCTAAGGAGATCGGCGAGCTAAGCCGTTTGCGCGAACTTCACATTCAGGGAAATAGACTTACCGTTCTACCTCCCGAAATCGGTAATTTGGATCTGGTCAGCAACAAAGCGGTTTTCCAAATGGAATTCAACCCGTGGGTAACGCCGATAGGTGACCAGCTGCAGGTTGGCATATCCCACGTCATGGATTACCTGCGCTCCGAAACTTACAAATAGTAAGGAAATGTATTTTTATTGAAAAATAAGGAAGAAAGTCAATGTGTGTGGTAGGTAAATAGTTTTATTTATTTTCTATTATTTATTTTCAGCGTGTACAACAGACACCAAGCAGCGAAAGGGCCGCCACTGCCGATCGATGGTGAAAAGAAGAGCAAAAAGTTATCGCGAGCTCGTTGAGGAGTATAAGCGGCCGTGGACTCCGATTGAAATGCCAATGACTAATGTTACATGCTTACACTGCCAGAGTCTCTCGTTGAAGATACAAATTTTATTCGAAAGAAGAATGAATGTGAATGTTAACATTTTAATCGTGCCTTACTACTTAGTATTTTCTATGTATTTATTATTTTATCTACGACTTTTACATATGTACGTGTAGAAAATGCAAATTAACATTGTATACAATTTGTACGCAGGCTTGTAAGATTTTTTATACTATACATTGTAGAATCGCATGAGTAATAACCATGTGAACGTGCCTACAATAGAACTTAAAGATGCATCTCTTTATATTATGTTATTTTTAATAAATCAATTTACTTCTATTTATACGAAAGTATAAATATTTTATTTTAACTACATATTGTTATATCTTTGTTCTGTATTCATAAAAAACAATACAACTTATAGATGCATCTCTAATAATTGTAAATTAATCTTGAACACATATGAATTATGTTATTTTTAATAAATGAACTTACTACTACTTATACGTTAGTAATTATTTTTTTTGATTTTTGATTTTAGCTACATTAATATGTTATTTATTCATAAAAAATCTCTAATAATTGTAAATTAATCTTGACACAATGTATGAATCATGTTATTTCCAATAAATCAACTTACCATATTTATACGAAAGCATAAATATTTTGTTTTAACTTCATATTAAGTATATCTTCGCTCTTTATATTCACAAATAAAAAATCTTCATCTTATAAATGATAATCGCCGTCGACTCGAGTCCGATTTTTTTTTAAATACAAGTATCGCGATATCATGCATAATTAGCCAGTAACTCGACCTCCTCGTCGTCCAAGTATTCGCAGATCTTCTCGATAATCAAGTGCTTCGGATCGGTAATCGGCAAAGACTCGCTCAATGTCGCGTAGGCGCGTTCGTTTCTCTCCCGTCTATCGACGGCAGCGTTGTATTTATCGGTCAAGCGCGATGCGTAAACCGGATAATCCTCGCTAAAATCGCGACCCTTGAACTCCTCGACGACTTGCTGGTTCTTCGTGTACCGCGCCACTAGGTCGAGCGGCGCGGTGATGACGGAGAAGTACGTTATGTGCGTACCCTTGATCTTCCTCTCCATCATGGCCATGAGCTCGTGTCGACACTTGAGGTAGTGCGGTCCGACCACCGGGTGACTGCCCATCACCTCCAGGCTCTTCTCGTCGAAGACGTAATCTTGGAATCCCGCCTCGATCACGAGGGTGTGCTCGACGATGACGTTGCGCACTTCCGGATGTACGGGAATGAAGCCGTACAGTGCCAGCTCCAGAGCCGTGAAAGTTTGTTCTAAGCCGAGCTTCTTGTACGGGTCGGCGCCAGACTTCAGCAGCAAGCGCACCAGCGGCGCCTTGTCCTCCTCCAGGTCGGGTCGATCCAGCAGATAGACTTCCGGCACCTCGCCCGCCATGACGTACAGCAGCGGCGTCGAACCTTTGTTGTCGGTGGCGTTGACGTCGGCCCCTTTGTGGATCAGCATCTGCACGTACTCCTTTTTGATCAATCTGCACGCGTAATGCAGCGCAGTGATCCCGTTGGGGCTCCTTGTTACTCCAGCCTCCAGCAGGAGGTTCATCACGCTCGGGTCCTCGTTGTGCACCGCGAAAATCATCGCGCAGTGTCCGAGGTGAGTAATTCTACGTACGTTCGCCCCGTATCTGTCGATGCAGAGCTTGATGAGCTCGATGTCGCCGAACGTGAGGATGTGCTCGAACGGGATCCTCTTGGAGAAAGCCAAGTTCGGGTGGTTGACGTCGCCTCCGGACCTCAGGAGCATCTCGATGATGAGCCTGTGGCTCTTGTTCCTGTTGAGCGCCGTAGCCCAGTGCAGAGCGGTTTCGCCCTCGTCGAAAGTCTTCAAGCCCACGTCGGCGCCGGACGTCAGAAGCGCGAGGACCATCGACTCGTTTCCGCACAGAACGGCGTCGTGAAGGGCCGTGGTGCCCATGTTGTTTTGGTTGTTCACATCGGCGCCGGCCTCGAGGAGAATTTGCAGGAGCTCGAGATCGCCCGTGTAGACGGCGCTCTGGAGCGGCATGCGCTCGTAGTCGTCCCTGGCGTTGACGTCCGCCCCGGCAGCCAGCAGCATCTTCGCGAGACTCTTGCTGAAACCGTTGCTCACCAGGGCATCTTGATTCGTGGCGAATTTTTCAATCCACTGCTCGTCTCTCCCGCGCATAGCTATATCCATGGATCTTATGCCGTAAAAATCCATTATGCTCGGCATGTGCCCATTGGGTATCATCTCACTGACCGGGTCGACGTGGCTCTTGTTCAGGACGGCTAGGTGCAACGGAGTTTGTCCTTGGCGGTCTTTGCGGCGAACGTCCTCGCCGATTCTCAGCATCTCGGCGACGGCGTGGATGTGGTGATACTTGGTTGCGAGGTGCAAGGCCGTTTCGAAGCAGTCGTCGTCGTCGGCCGACATGCTGCTGTCCGAGGGTGTGCTCGACGATGAGGTTGCGCACTTCCTGCTCTATGGGAACGAAGCTGATGATGCTCTTCTTCGGGGCGAAACGCACGAAGCGACAATATACGTATACTTACTGCAGACGAAATTTGCGGACTTTACTCTACTGTGGCAGATCTGATGGTCAGGAAGGACGTCGTCAAACTGCTGAAAGCGGGGCATTGTAATGACCAAGTGCTTCAGCTTTACTTGCACTAGTGCTCCGCCCACAGGCTTCACCCTCCCCCGTTATTAACCCAGGTAGGTATATACGTCTCGAACCCTCCAGGTAGACAAATGTACGCAAATGTGCACCAGCACAACTGTGGAGCGCATTGGAGTTCGGCATGAACAGCGAAAGATACAGTATATTAGACTATGCGCAGCGCTTTCTTTATACTACTAGCTTCGTTATCTGAGCTTTTTTTGCATTATTTTAATAGCAAGGAATGGAGATCTAACGGTCGACGAATTAGCGTTGACTTTTTAGTTATCTTCAAGCAGTGCAGAATTTTTATTTCAGCACTATATTTAATTCGCGGATTATGAGTTGATAAACAGCTACGACACAACACGCTTGAAATGTCACAATTTTGAATTTAAAATATGCCGCTCAACCCAGGGGGCGTCTTGGTTGCCAGACCCAAACTCGCGCGTTAAATTATGTATATCTATATATTTGCCCACGCGCGGGCACGCTTTTGATGCATGTGAGCGTATATATACATATATAGATATACATTTAACACGGGTTTGGGGCTGGGAACCAAGACGCCCTCTGGACTGAGCTTGGTACATTCGCAAATTCATCTTCGTCGCCCAACTCGCCGCGACCATAGCGAGATGCAAATGAAAAAATAATACTAAACTAACATCTCCTAAAACCATCCACACCAGGCACAGCAAGTTGCTAACATAAAACGAAAATATTAAATCCTAAGTACATAAGCCTAGGCAAAAATCAAAATTTTAAATATGTCTGCACGTTGAAGAAAGGCGAGCGAGCGTAAGAGTGAGATTAAAAACTAAAATCCTTAAACCCACCTACCCCATTCGGTAAGTGTTTGAGTCGTAAAATATTATTTCAAATACGTCGTCATATTAAAAAGAGGCGAGCGAGCATGAAAGTTATAGCATCAAAAACCAAAATTTCTAAACCTATCAACCTCACACAACTAGAGTTTTGGTTTTACCCAAAGGTAAAAGTTTGATTGAGGGACTTGCTAAATTATTCTCCATAGATGATATTATCATCTTAGTTAATATTATGCTCTCTCTCTCTCTCTCTCTCTCTCTCTCTCTCTCTCTCTCTTTGGCTCGCCTTCCTTCGATATGCCGACGTTTTAAAAAAAATATTTTATTAGTCAATATCTTTATCCTCGTTAAAAATAATTGCATTAAATTCCACATCAAATTTTACGTTGTAATTTTAAAATTTTTAAACGTTTGAACAACAATATAAATAAAACAATAAAGCCCCTTTTACACTATGTACTGGAATTGTAAAATATTTTAATTACACTTCAACCTATGTACTATAAGGATTTTTTGGAGTCGCTGATTACAAATCTGATATCAGATTTACAAAATAATTTGTTTAAACAACTTTGTTTATGCAAATTACTGCATAATTTAAGTTTTGAGAGAAACCTATGCACAAGAGGTTTTTGGGATCGCTGATTACGAATCTGATATCAGATTTGTAAAATGATTTGTTTAAAGAACTTTGTTTATGCGAATTACTGCATAACTCGAGTATTGTGAAACTACATCTCGGCTCATCGAAGAAAGGCGAGCGAAGCGAGTATAAAATCAAAGCGCTTAAACCCAACTACACCACGCTCCCCGAGCTCAATAATTTATTTATAAAAACTCGCAAACCCATCTATCCCCATGTACTGCGAGTTTACGTACTCGACACAATGGAGTAAGGCGGGCGAGAGGTATAATTATATGTGAATCTAAAATCGACCAACCGCTAGTACTGCGAGATTCCGTACACGGCACAGCGGAGAAAGGCGTACAAGTGCGAAGATTATATAAAAAATATAAACTCTTAAACCTACTACCCCTAGTATTGCGAATTAACATACTCGTCATAGCAAAGAAAGGCGGGCGTGAGGGATGATAATATGTAAATCTAAAATTCACCTACTCCTCGCACTGCGAGTTTCAGAACTCGACATAGCGGAGGAAGGCGAGCGAGGTTTACAGCAATACTACAGCTTCGCAGTCATTTACTTTCGCATTTTTTATTCTAGAAAAACAAATTATGCACAAGTTACGTAAACATACTCTTCAAAATTCTA
The DNA here is from genome assembly GCA_016647725.1 of Nasonia giraulti. Taxonomy (NCBI): domain Eukaryota; kingdom Metazoa; phylum Arthropoda; class Insecta; order Hymenoptera; family Pteromalidae; genus Nasonia; species Nasonia giraulti. The sequence goes on from QLYP01000363.1 coordinate 97,720, forward strand.
TGATTTGAGAGTACTCATTTGAAGCATCCATTCATTTTCAATCCGCGCGCCAAGAGAATTTTATAGGAAATGCGCGGCTTATGTCGATTACAATAGCTTGTACATGTACAAATTATTGGACAACTACAACATATTGTATACATGCTTGTATACAATAATTCTCGCTATTGCTCGCTTTCCTCCGCTGTGTCGAGTACGGAAATTCGCAGTGCATGGGGCAGGTAGGTTTGAGAGTTTATGTTTTTGATAAAATTCTCGCTTTGCTTGCCTTCCTCCGCTGTGCCAAGGAAACTCACAATGCGAGAGGTAGGTGGGTTTAAGAGTTTATGTTTTTTATTTTATGCTTTGATTTTAGAATTTATCCTCGCTTCGCTCGCCTTCCTCCGCTGTGCCAATGAAACCGATGTGCCGAGGTGTTTTTTTAAATAAATGATTGAGTTCGGAGAGCATGCGCCCTGATAACACACAACGTTCTGAAAACGTTATTTAGACGTTGTATAATATACGACCTAACGCCTTTTTATAGGAGTAAAATTAACATTAGAAAAACGCCTTTTTAACGTTATTTTGGCAGCAAAATATAGAATATAGCAAAATATAGATATAGAAACGTTATAATGACGTCTTTGAAACTCGATTGCTACGTATCAACAACGTTATTTATACATTGTTGAGACGTTAGTATGACGTAGTTCAAGACGGCTCATCAACGTCTTATACACGTATTTTATTCGTATTTAATATATAGAAATGCGGCAGACCGAAAAGTTGAAACGTTGTTCAGACGGCGGAATCACGTTTTAATTTCGTGAAATAAACGTTTCTAGATTCATGAAAAAACTAAGTTATAATCATATAACTTTTACTCATCGGATCTCTTGGTAAACAAGAAAAAGTATTATTTTTGTTCATACATGAAAGGTTTTATTATAACCTTATTATATAAAACACATCATCGTACAATATTTTCCATAAAAGTCATTGTACGCTTAACTATTCCAATTGAATAATGAATGCTTTGAGAGTTCATTAGTTGGATATATTTGTACAACATTCGAAAAGTTTAAAGACAATGATCTGGTACTTTACGAAACAGGAAATACCTTCAAAAAGTCACGTTCTCGAGGGAGCGGAAATTGCTTGAAAATCTGCTGAGGTGTGGCTGCTGCTGGTTGGCTAGGCTGTAGCTGCTAATGTATATAAATAGTGTTGATACTTTTTCGAACAAGTGTCGATGCCCTATTGCCGCCTCTTCTTAATATTTTATAGAATATAAAATATTAATCGTATGCACTGTCTAACTTGAAAGATTTATCGAACCACTTGTTACATGCGTATATGCACATAGGATACACATTAACAAGCGTCGGCCGCTATCCATAAACTTCCGCGTAACGAAATTTCGCAATTTGTTGATCAAAGCGTACACGCACGAACGGAAGATCGTCGGGTTATGTGCACCAGAAAAATCATCAAACTTATTTCACGAAATTAATGTTCGAGTTTTTTAATGTCAAGTTTCGATGCATTGAAATTTACGGTGCGTAGAGTAAATGGCTTATCAGAGCATATGAAGTTGAGTCTAAAGCTTGATGCATTTTATTGCTAAATTGATATAAGATGCATCATCGGTTACTCCGAAATCCTTGTTAGTAGGCAAGATTTTCGTTCAACAAAAATAAAGGACTGAATTTTGCAATGTATTTCGGATGAAGTTGTTATATGTATTATTTTACAAATCTGATAATCGACTTGTAATCAGAAACCCTAAAATCCCCTGTTAGTATATAGCTTTTTCACAATACTCGAGTTATGCAATAATTCGCATTAACAAAGTTGTTTAAACAAATCATTTTGCAAATTTGATATCAGATTCGTAATCAGCGACCCCAAAAACCCCTTAGAGTACATAGGTTGAAGCGTAATTAATAGTATATTGTGTACCAAGGGCGTAAAGTGGGCTTTTTTACTCGTCTGCGGCTCGTAAACGCCCTCGCCTTCGGCTCGGGCTAACTCGCCTTGACTTGTACTGCAAAATCCACGAGGCCAAAAATCCCACTTAGCCCTTGGCGCACACCATATTTGATGTAACGCGCGGACGTATTTTCGCGTTTTTTCGTACGTGTTAATAGAGACTGATGTGACTATTTTTTGACACGGCAACCGTGCTCTTGTCTTGTTCAAACATTATATAAAATAAATAAATAATGCAAATTTATCAAAATCAACTTTTTTTTAAATTCCAAAATAAAATTTTGCGGGCATTAAAGACTTTTTAGCGGGCAATAAAGGCCATTATTGCCCGCTATTTGAATATGAGGGCAATAAAGGTTTTTATTGCCCGCAAAAATAACTTTTTTGCTCGCCGGTCAAAAAAGAGTCACTTGAGTCCCTATTAATAGGTACAAAAATTGCGAAAATCGTTCGCGTGTTACATAAAATATTTTACAATTCCAGTACATAGTGTAACAGGGGCTTTATCGTTTTATTGCATTTATATTGTTGTTTAAACGTTTTGATTATTCTAATAATGTCCTAATAATTCATACTTTTCGTATAGTTTATTATTCAACCGTTTTCAACCGCCTGTAATGCCAAAATTAAAATTTTCTACGATTTCAATAATGCGATTCGGGTAAAAGTACATAAAAAGTTCAATGAATGTTTACAACTGTTATTAAAGTTAAAAAATTATTTTTTTACAGTAATTTTTATTCTTTTAGTACCTAATTAATTGACTGATATTCAAAATTTAATTACATAAATTTTTTTTTCGATTTTAATACTATTCAAATTTACCGTATTCTGTTCTGCCACTTTTGGCATCGCTGTATTTTAGTTTTAGTTTGACATTTTTTTATTCGTCGGTGCAGCCACCGGTAATTCGAACATTTTCGAATTGATGCAGGGTCGCCCGATGGCTGACTTCAGAAGACAAAGCAGATCGCTTTTACCGCGTTGCCCCCTGAAGTTGGCATTTGAGCGACCCTCCGAATAATCGTGACCCCAGCAGTGCACGGGCGCCGCGGCTTCGACTGCTTTTTAAACTCGCCTTCGCGGCGCTACCGCACCACTTGATATCTCTATATTTGCCCACGCGCGGGCACGCTTTTGATGCATGTGATACGTAGGGGAGGGTGGGGCGTCACGGACACACTAACTTTCAATAATAATTACGTAACGTATAAAAAGTCTTAGGCATCAAAAAAATAATAAAAATATAGAAAAATATGTGAAAAATCAAATGCGGTAGTTTATAAATAATTTTATGCTTTAATTTCTTAACCAAAAATCAAATTAAAATATCTTAAAAACTGCTCTACTTGCCCCACTAGGGGGCAACAGTGATATACCTGATGGGGCATGACTGTCACTTGAACCGGCTGGTGGTTCGCGGCTAAGGACTCCGAATTTGAGGTTATGTTTGATCTACAGCTGATTTACGCGGCCGCTGTTCATCGCCGTCGCCGCGTGACACTCGTGCCCCGCCAGGGATGTCACACGTGCCCCATTTTGATGTAATTTTTGTAATAAGTTTATGTTATTTAAAAAACATTTTATTTAAAAATTAACAGCGCAGCTACAAAGTGCACTATTTGAAATACTTTATTAAAAAAAATTGAATACTATAAATGTCATATAAGTATTTTGAGAAATGATTGAAAAATGAATCCAACTTTTGTTTCAACTCCAATATTTTATTTTATGCCATTAATCCATACTACATTTTTTTTAAATAACTTGCTGAGAGTAAATTGTGGGTGCATTAGTAAGGCATTTTCAAGAGCGTTTGTTTAAAATTATTTGTTCATTTTATAATATTGGCATGGCAAACTAACCCGCCTGACATGGCATGCTCCACCCTGCCCTACGGCACTGCGCATGCGTGAGTGTATATATAGATATACATTTAACACGGGTTTGGGGCGGGGAACCAAGACGCCCTCTGGACTGAGCTTCGTACATTAGCAAATTTATCTTCATCGCCCGTCGGTATACGTGTTATCCTAGTTATCGACCGAGTCGACACGAGCTTTTAATTTTTATCATCACACATGTATTACTCAGTGGTGAGTAAAAGACGTGAGAAAACGCGATTTGAGACATCATACGCGTATCATTCAATGCGATGCGTATGATATGTCGTAATGGCGTCATAGATGTCGCAAACGTTGCAAACAATAATAAACCCGCGAAATTTTAAAATTAAGTTAATTTAGATACATAATTTATGAGAGTTGAATAAAAAATAAGTCTCTTTATTAAATAAGAAGATAAAACATGTAAACAAGAGTTAAGACGACCATAATAGCAAACATTTGACTCAGCAGTTCAGCTCCAAAACATATATATGTAGTACGTGTTTCGGAACTTCTGTTTACAAAATCTATATAGGTAAGCAAATTTTCTAATCGTAGAGCTCGCAGCTCTTTAAATCAACTATAACCTCTAAACATCAGATAGTTTATTTACTGTCTGTTTAAGTTCCTACAAGAATTCTAGTTCAAACATCAGCCAAAATAAAAATTTAGAATTATATTACTTATTGAAAATTAATGAGTAATTTGCGAGAAAAAGAAAAATTGAAAAAAGTAATCGTACAATCATTGAGAATTTGATTTTGCTCTCAATTAAAATCTATCATACTTAGAAACCTGAAATTTTGCATGGTGATTTGTTTCAAGCTGTTAAAACAATATATCCACTTGTCTTTATCTCAAGTGCTGTAGTTTAAATTCTCATCTAAACACCCATGTGTAAGTTTTGCCCCTGGAGCCATGGGGGCTTCGGTGTGGATCAGCTAGCAAAGACAGACAAGCAAAAATTGTTACGCTAGCCTGTTTCTACATAATAAAATAAGCATCTAAATCACAAATTAAACATCTTGCATGAATGCACTGCATATAAGGCTATATAATGATAGATACTGCTTGCGACTGACTCGAACACTGAGTTGGGAGAATATCTGTCAAGATCATCACTTTTACACTTCATTATTGATAATCTTGAACACACAAATTTTACCTGATGTTGTTTCTAATATTCAGACTTACATAAAAACATGCATGCCAGAATAGTATAAATATATGTTAGTGAGTTTTGAATGTGATTATATGTGAATTTGTATGTATGAATATTCAAGGTTAGGTTACTGCTCTTAACACATTGCCTTATATTTTCAAAATTTATTGTAAAATCCTTTTTTTAAACGTAAATGATTTTAGAATTTACTGCATTAAAAGAAATTTGATTATTAAGTTTATGGATTTTAGGTTATAAACCCATTGGTTGAGTCAAGTACTCAACATCATGTGGGCATATTATTTGACATATTACAATAATATTATTGTAATTTTGTATTACTATTATTGATTATAATAAATAGTTTTTGACAAAAATTCATATTTAAACATTTATTTTTTTATAAAAATTGTTTTACAAGAATTTGATTCGTCAAGAATTGAAATTTGAATTTAAATTTTGCTTTTTTTCATTCATATGCGTATGATACGCGCGTATTAAATTATAGGTATGCATATGCCGCGTCTGCGACGCGTCGTAAATACGATTTACGACACGGCGTATCATATAGGCCCACCACTGCTCATATGCATTGGCCATAGTAAGCGCTGTTCCAGCTTCTTATCGCGAAAAAGAAGACCGCGAGTTTAATCGCCGGCCCCGCGAGTGACACGCACTTTGCGTCTTGCCTCCGAACGTTCCGGAACGCCTGACTGTATAAAACATGGTTAACCCAGCAATCAGCCGTATCATCGCCGGCCGGGCATCCAGCCTTGTCAAGTGCGCTTCTCAGACTCCAAAATTCTACTCTAGTGAGTTTATTGTTTAAGTACCTCAGTCTTTACACGCTTTTCGTTTCGACCTTTCCGAGGGACTATTTTTCAAGAGGTTGTTGCTTTTACGAGTCTCGTCGACGGTCATATGCGATCGATTTGCTTTGATATTTTGGCCTGATGTACATTGTCTCGTGCAGTATACACACTTATACCCTTATGTTATTGAGATTCATTTATTTACGCAAGCTCCGTAGATATCTAATTCGCGAATATCGTCGTATAGGCTAGCAAGTAGGAGGATATTCTAGACAATTTGTAAAAGTTATGAATTCGTTTGTGAAGATATGATTGTAGTTTTATCTTAGTTGCTATCGTGGGTTGATTAGTTTTCAACACAATGCTTTGTACATGATAACGTTCAATTCGTCTTATTTGAGGTTATAGAATAGAAATATATATATATATATATATATATATATATATATATATATATATATATATATATATATATATATAT